>CM010620.1:29736257-30336257 GCA_003430845.1 Xanthoceras sorbifolium | reverse complement strand
CTTCAAGTTGTTTCCATATTTTATTCAGATGGGGTTTGCTTATCCCCTTTATTATTGTTAAATTTATGCCTACTGTTGTCATCTCAGATGAATTTGTAATGGGAGATTTTTATTTTTATTTTTTATTTTTAATAATATTCTTTTAGTATCTTAATTCGATCTCATTTCAAGTTTTATGAGCATACTATTTATTGGTTCATGTTAACACGTTAATGTTTATTCTTGTGTATTCTTGTACACAGAATAAAATTCTCTACGCATAGAATACAAAATTCAAATGAGATATATTGTACAGATTCTCCAATCCTGATCTGAAATCCCCAGTAGAGATCTTAATTTTATGCTTGTAGAATCAACCCTTACTTTTTTTCTCTCTCTCTCTCTCTCTGTTTTTTTTTTTTTCTCTTGTTAATGTCTGTTTCTCTCTACTTGTTTTATCAGTAGTGCTTTAGAATATATGATGAGGTGGAATCCAGTAAGTAGGGATGGTGGGTTTGGGTGGTGGAAAGTTTGTTTGGATTCTGTCAAATCTTTATTGTGGAGTGATGGGGGAATTTCTTATCTAATGCAAATGAGATGTGATGTGGAACCTACTTTTTTCAGTGATGGGGGCTTTTAAGGTATCATGTACCCGGATTTGATGTCATTGCCACCCCACTTATTCTTGCTCTAGTTGTTGTGTCTTTATTGTAGTGGGGAATTCTTAATTTTTGAAGTCACTTGTGGGCCAAGTTGCTCCATTATAAGGTATTGATCTGATAGGTTTATTGAGGGATGCTCTTTTATTATTATTATTATTATTTTTAGATGGTGAGTTTTGAAAGTTATAGACTTATAGTGATTGTTTCCTGTTTATTTATTTTTCTATTTCTCTATTTTGACTGTGAGATTGTTTGTTGTTTTTGGTCATTGAATATGGTTAGATCTATTGCTGAAATCTAGGATGCTTTATGGTTCTTTCCATGCCTTAGAAAAATTTCATATTTTTGGATAGTTAATTGAGCAACTTCAGGTTTGTTTTCCCACCCTTTCTCCTTTTCTTGACATACAATTAATGTTGATCTACAAATGAGCCTTTTACCTGGTGACATGCTTCTCAAGATCAGTCATGAGTGACTTTAGAAACAAGCTTGGAAATTGGCAATACTTTAGTTTAATTAATCTGATTAGCTATTAGATGTTTGCTTTCATCTTACCAACACGATAATGTTTAACGGACAGTTGGTAACCGTTGGATTGCATCCACCCTATTGAATGCCAATGGCATATACAATCTAATCATCTCTAATACCCACCATTGGATGGTCTTGATAAAATTATCATACTGGTAATATAGTAGGATGCACCAAACATGGGATTGAAATTCTTGGGATGTTATGAAAATCCCATAATGATTATCCATGCCTTGTGATATGCTACGAGTGTGCCTACTCCACCTAAGTATTTTTTGGACCAAAATGTTTACTATCTCACTAATAGAGAAGGTCAAATTTCTACAGAAAGTTAATGAACTTTAACAGTTCGAACCACTTGTGATCTCCAGTATTCTAGTTTCCAATTTTCTTTTTTGGTGTCTTTAGATTTAGGCCACGGTTGGAAAAGTTTTTCCAAATAGCAGTAGACCTTTTAGAAAAGGAGTTTTTATGAAATACTGTTGATAGTTTAGTTGTCCATTACAAAAACTCATTTGATCGCGTAAATCGTTTAGTTTTTAGTTTTGAAAGTATTTCTATATGGTTAATTTTTTTTAAAAAGGGACATAATAAATATGGTTGAATAAGTTTTGGAAGGTTTTTATTTGGAGAGTGTAATGTAATTAATAAAATATGATGAGGATACTTTTGACATTATAAAGTTTCTATATAAAAAACTCAAAAAGAGCTTTTTGGAAAATCCTAAAATTTGAATTTCTTCGGTAAGATGTAACAATTTTTTTAATTGTTTAAAAGCCTTACTGGCGTAACAATCAAAATAAACAAAAGACCAGTTTTGTAGAGTTGTCATTTTTTTTAAAAGCAGCTGTAACTATAATTTTTTTAAAAGCAATTGTACTGTATTTTAGAAAAAAACTGCAGAATATTTGATAAACTGTATTTTTAGAAGTGCTATGAGTTGAAAAAACTGTATTAATGTGTTTAATAAAACTATATGCTTGACTACTGAACTGCTCTTGAAATATAAAATGATCAAAATGGACATCAAAATAAAATTAATTTATTTACTTTGTTAATGAAAATTCTTTTTATATACATCAAGTATATTTATATATTTTTACTTTAATTCTAATATAAAAATATACTTAATTAAAATATTAATTATCTTATAACATTAATTATAAAAACTAATTTTTAGATAACAAAATATTAGTAAACTTTTTAATTATTTTTTTTAAATGTTAAAGATAAAAAACTAGTCTGATTTAATTATAATTTTTTATTTTTTCGGTCTAGAAATATTGAAGATAAAAAAATATTAATTTTTTCAATTAAATATTAATTAATATTTTTCAATTTTTATTGTTTGTGGGTTTTTTTTTTTGTAATTTTAATATAAGATGAGGATAATTGGGTAAAAATCAATTAGGTCTCTAACTTATCACAAAATATTACAATTTAACCACTATTTCGTTTTAGCTCTTATGGTTCCTAACTTTTCAAAATTCTATCAATTTAGTCATTCTGACCAAAATTTTAAAGATCAAACATGATAAATGTGTACATTGACCATTTGCCCATAGTTTTAATTTATTAAATTTAAATTTAAATTTTTTTTCCTTTATTAAAATTAAAAACCTTTAAATTATTACAACAAAAAAATATTTTTTAAAAAATTTAATAATTTAAAATAATACATTAAATTAACATTCAAATATAAAAAAAATATTATATATCAAAATTTAATAATATTAACTAAATAATTATTTACTATAAAAAAAATTTAAAAAAAATTTGGGAAACCTAGAAACCCAAAAATCTAAGAGGAGGCATTGATTTTCGGATTTCTTCCAGAAACCCAAACATTTGGGTTTATGAAAGAAATCCACCCAAGAAACCCAGCTGGATTTTTGGAAACTAAATTTCTAGAAACCTAGAAATCTGGGTTTCTGAATGTTTAGAAACCATTCAGAAACCCAGGAGGAGGCGCTCCTCCTCTCAGATCTGTTGGGAGGAGGCCGAATATGATGGGAACAGACTTCAGGGAGGAGGCGTGACCACCTCCCATCAGTTTTCTGGAAATGTAAGAGGCCTGCCTCCTCGATTTGTAATTTTTTTTTGTTATTTGTTAATTTTTTAATTAAATTTTTGTTTAATAAGTTTTTATTAAATTTTTAATATAAATTATTATTTTTAATAAAAAGACTAAAATACCCCTGTGATCGTTACATTTGACTACCTGTTAATTAACAGAAGGACTAAATTGATGGATTTTTAAAAAAATTAGGGATTACGGGAGCTAAAAAACGAAATAGTGGTCAAAATATAATATTTCGAGATAAGTTAGGTACTAAAATGATTTTTGCCCGTGATAATTTGGTCTAAGGACTAGTTTGGGATTGCTTTTGGACGGCAGATTTTAGTGGTTTTTTTTTTCTTCATAATTTTGATAATAAAAGGTGTTTGGCAAAATACTCAAAAGTAATTATTAAATAATTTTAACTTCTCTACAATGGATTTTGAGAAGCAGGTAGTGGGTTGCTTTCATAAAGTGATTACTGAATAATCCATAATCAGATTTTATTACCCTTGTTATTTTAATATATAGATACTTTTATTTTCAGATAAATCAAAATTTAAATAGACTAAAACACTGTGTTCCAAAAACTAAATATAATTTATTTTTTTTGAAGAAAATATTAGAAGTTATAACACATAAGGGGCCAATTCCTCAAACTAGAAGGGACCTCCTTATCTCTTCTAGTTTGTCTAAAAATATATATAACAATAATTATTTTTAAAGAAAATAATTATAGTTATTTTAATATAATACGTATACTTATTTTATCCATAAAATGTTGTTTATTTATCCCAGAATTCAGTCAAGACATGAAACTTGAAGTATGTTTGTTCTTGCTGTGGATTAAGATGAAAAAAGTAAACTATATTACATTAAGAACAGAGGAACATGAATGAAGACTTTTCCTTTACTAACATTTACCATGTTTTGGATGTGTGTTTTTTTTTTTAATTCTTGTGGAAACATTTTAAATATCAATTTTTTTTTTAAGAGATGTCAAACGAGCTGTAATCTTTAGGTCTAGTTGGACATAGAGATATCTGCGTAAACCTCCTCTTCCGCTTTGTCTTTGATGGTGGAGCTGGTTTCGGGTTCCTCCTCTCGTCTCCCTGGCTTCGTGGTCCCTCTTCCTCACAATCTCTCTCGACTTCCAACCCATGGTTAACTTCATCATCAATGTCCCATAGCCTTTCCTTTCAAAAAAAATAAAATAAAAAAATGTCCCATAGCCTTCGATTTGCTTCTATTTTCACCTTCCTCTTCTCCAATTTTTTCAACCAATATCGGCTCACACACCAACTTTGTTCATCTGAGCATGAGTCAAGTTTCATACATATATATGCTGTGGCATTCTAATGATAATATTATAGTTCCACACTTCCACCACATTGTTGGAATTGGTTGTATCAGGTCAATTCACATCACATTAAGACCAACATAGGGGCATTTTCAAACTTTAATCCGCCAACACCCTCTATTAACGGCAAGGGGTGTTTGTGTTAGTATTTTTTATTTTTATTTTCAAAATCTGAAAACGTATATGGTAGCATATAATGAAACTATATTGTGAAACAGTATTTTGAACGTGCTTGGTAGGAAGTATCTAATTTTATATTATATATATATATATATTTTAAGGAATATAAAGACATTAATGTTAAATATTTTTTTTATTATGTTATTTAACATTATAAAATATTTAAGGAATAAAATTTAAGAATAAATAAATATTAATTTTTATTAAATTGAAAAAAAGTAATAAATTTAAAAATTTTAAAAAAATTTAAAAACGAGAAATGTTTACTTACTGCCTCCACCAACAATGGAGGGGGCAGCCTTCTCTGGCGTTGGAGGAGCTGATCTGCTCCTCCATTTGTAGGAGGAGAAGAAGAACAAATGGAGTAGCAGCTTGGGAAGAAGAAAAAAAAAAAAATCTTGTTTATTGTTGTACATTTTTAAACACGTTTTTCGTGTTATTATTTTTTTTAATACTAGTTTAGTTTTCCTTTTTTCTTTTTTATAATTTTTTTAAAAATAATTCGAAACGCTTATCAAACACATATAGACTTTGTTTTTAGAAAGCGAAAACAAAAGAGAGCTTGAAAAATAACCACCGAGTATTCCCTAAATTTCAACATTTAGCAGATATTTATGTTGACACTTCTTCCTAGTAATCGATTTATGCTATAATTTCAGCTCAATTTTAACAACTTATGTAGGCCTGCTCGAGAACAATTTTGATGATAATATGTGTTCCTTCATCATACTCAAGGAAGTAAATATCAATATTCGGGCAAAATATTTTCAATATTTTTTTTTATATTTTGGAGAGATTGATATAAAAAATATCATTGAATATCCTTAATATTTTGAGAATATTGATGATATTTATAATAGTTCCATCGAAATTTCTAAAAATTTATATCCCGATATTTTTAGGGAATTTAGCAAAATTGTCCAAGCTCCACTAACAGTTGCAACACTACCCAAGCTCCACTAATTTTTGCAACATCTACCCAAAGCCATTTTTTGGACAAAATTGCCCTTACTTTTACATTTGACCACTGCAGTGTCTTCTTCTTCTTCTTCATCTAGACAACTTCTTCACCTCAGCCGATTCTCTCGTCATCGCTTCTTCTCTTCTCTTCTCTTCTTCACATTTTCTTATTTTTCCTCTCTTCTCTTCTTCATAAATCTCTTACCCAACCTAAGTCAAGAAATTCTCAAGTTATCTCTTGCAAATAAACCATCGATCCATCTCACAAAGTCTTCTTCTCCATAAAAAATTCCAAGGTTAGTGTTAAACTTTTTTTTTTAGTCAATGCAGACCTTTATGGGTTTTGAATCAGTTGTAGGCATTTCACATTTGTTAATCCTCTATCAAAAAAATGAAGAACGAATTTTTATAAATTTTTTTTTTTCATCATGCCGACCCGATGGTTTTGGCCCGATGGTTTTTCTTCATGTTTTTTCATTATTTTTGGCCCGATGATTTTATCATGTCGGCCCGATGGTTTTTATCATGTATTTTGACATGGCGGCCCGATGGCATTGGCCCGATGGTTTTGTTTCATCATGTATTTTCACATGGCGGCCCGATGGTTTTATCATGTCGGCCCGATGGCCTTGGCCAGATAGTTTTGTTTCATCGTGTATTTTCACATGGCGGCCCGATGGTTTTCTGTCATAATGTATTTTCATATGGCGGCCCGATGGCCTTGGCCCGATGGTTTTTTTTATCATGTATTTTCACATGGCGGCCCGATAGCCTTGGCCCGATGGTTTTATCATGTCGGCCCGATGGCTTTGGCCCGATGGTTTTATCATGTCGGCCCAATGGCCTTGCCCCGATGGTTTTCTTTCATAATGTATTTTCATATGGCGGCCCGATGGCCTTGCCCCGATGGTTTTCTTTCATAATGTATTTTCATATGGTGGCCTGATGGCCTTGGCCCGATGGTTTTCTTTCATCATGTATTTTCACATGTCGGCCCGATGGTTTTATCATGTCGGCCTGATGGCTTTGGCCCGATGGTTTTATCATGTCGGCCCGATGGCTTTGGCCCGATGGTTTTATCATGTGCCTTGGCCCGATGGTCTTATCATGTCGGCCCGATGGCCTTGGCCCGATGGTTTTATCATGTCGGCCTGATGGCCTTGGCCCGATTGTTTCATAATGTCGGCCCGATGGCCTTGGCCCGATGGTTTTATCATGTCGACCCGATGGCCTTGGCCCGATGATTTTTGTTCATGCCAGGCTGGGAGTTTTGATACTTTAATTGAATCAATGTTTTATTTACATTTTTTATTTGAATGCAGGAAGGAGCATGGATGATGTGCAGTTGATAATCAACTGGGATGGACATTGGGTATGTGAACAAGGGGTTTATTGGTATGATGGCAAGAGATCAAAATGGGTGTTATTTCCAAGAGAAGCAACTTATGCTCAACTATTAGATAAAGTGTATGCCGTCACTGGGATTGACAGAAAGTGCTTCCGAGTCATTATAAAGACGGTTGCTCATACCATCCGCCCAAGCATGCCTGTTGAGATAAGTGATGATGATGATGTTGTAATATTATTACGTCAAAAGAATGTTGACCCTTTAGTTTGTATAACCGTGTCTGAGATTGGCCATAGTGACCGACAATTGCAGCAGCAATGTTTTCCAGAGTCATCTAATCAACAACACCATCCCATCAATCTTCAATTTCCTTCATCGAAGGGAAGTAACTACATTCGGGAAGGCTACACACCAAATTTAAATGATGCTACGGTTGAAGAAGAATTTCAAGTTGTTGATGATTTCAGTAACGAAGCCAGAGATAATGAGAAGTTCGAAGATGTTCAGGGTGCTGGAAACAGTAATGAAGGGTTGGTTCGAGCCACGTCTGTAATGTGTTCAATTAATGATGTTGAAGTAGCTTCGAGAGCTATGCCGATTCTGATTGCAAATGGGGAAGTCTTTGACAGTAAGAAAGAGTTGCACTCCCAACTAAGAAGGTACGCTACTGCAAATCGTTTCAATTTTAAAGTGTGGAAGTCCGATACTTCACGTTTTGAGGTACGTTGTGCCGTTGGAGAATGCAAATGGCGGCTACATGCATTCAAGGTTACAAACACTGATTTTTTTCGGATTACCAGATTTGACAACAAACACAGTTGCTCAATGGAGAAAAGGTTTTCATGGAATAGAAAGGCTAGTGCACAGTTTATTGGCCAACATATCAAGGAGAAATTTCGTGATGGTCGTATCTACAGACCAAAGCAAATCATAAGAGATATCCAAAATGAATTGGGCATTACAGTAAATTACCACAAAGGATATCGGGCTAAACATATTGCTATGGAGGAGGTACACGGATCATTTGAAGTTTCTTTCAGTATGTTACCTTATTATTGTCACATGTTAGAGGAAACAAACCCAGGGACGATCACGAACATTAAGACTGATGATGAAAATAGGTTCATGTATCAATTCTTCTCCATTAAAGCGTGCATAGATGGTTTCAATGCTGCCATTAAACCGGCTATTGCAATTGATGCCACGTTTTTGAAGGGTTCATATGGGGGCATTTTGTTTGTCGCTGTATGTCAGAACGGGAACGACCAAATATTTCCTTTGGCATTTGGTGTTGCGGATTCCGAGAATGATGCTTCATGGAGTTGGTTTCTATCTCGTCTGCATGATACCATTGGAGATGTTAAAGATCTTGTTTTTGTATCTGATAGGAAAAACAGTATTGTCAAAGCTATTGTAACGGTTTTTCCAAATGCATACCACGGTGCTTGTTTCATGCATTTAGAACGAAATATGATTTCCATTTATAAGAACAAAGATCTTTCCATACCATTTCGGAAGTCAGCCAAGGCCTACAGAGTTAATGATCACTCATTTTACATGCTACAGTTGTCCAGCATTAGTGTTGGAGGTCATCAGTATGTCGTTGATGCTGGAGAAGAGAGGTGGTCCCGAGCATTTTGTCCGAGAAAAAGGTACTTATTTATGATATTCTGTTTTAAAAAATTTAATTGCATTTTGATTCGGAGAATTGCAGGAAATGAACAATATAATTCACATTATTGTACAATTTGGAACACATTATTGTACTATTTCGAAATCAATGTTTTGTTGTATGTATGCATTTGAAAAGTTTTATTATTGTACAATTTTAGTTAGCTGTTTTGTTGTATGCAATTAAGAGTTTTATTTTGGTTTTTTGAAGAGTTTGTAATCAAATAACTTATGAAATTTTTGCCAGAGTTTCCTCTGTTTTTCTAACAACCCAAAACCTGATTTACGAAATCAATGCATTAACCTCAACGTGTATACACTTCATAGCACAATGTTCAATCATTTGCGCATCCTTCCGCTCGATGCGACATTTCCAATAATTTTATCAAAGCGTAAAAATTAACGTTTAAAAAATCAAAGAAAAATTGTACAATAATTTCCAATAACCAATGATATACCTACAACCAATAATTTTCCAATAACCAATAATATTCCAATAACCAAAATTTACAATCATTCCCAAAAACCAATAATATTCACATAAAAATATTGAGTTCAATTTCACTTACGCCCCCCGTTGTTGTGGAACATTATCGGGACCTAGTCTTTTGCATGTAAATGGAGTGACCTGTACTTGTCTCCCCTTGTGTTCAAAATAGCCTCCTTGATACATAAGGGACGGCAGAAGAAGTGCTAGCGGGGCGAGATATTGCTCCCGAAAAGACGGATCAGTGTCCTTACATAAAGAATCATAGATCCGTACTTTTCTTTCAACAAGATTGACAGCCGCCAATACCCAATGATAACCATCCACATTCACAGGCATCAACAACTACATTGAACACATAATTAGCATTTAACTTATAAAGATATTGTACTGTAAAATAGATGCATGATTACACTTACATTATCGATCTCCCACCATGGACGAGACCCTTCGGGTTGTTCTCCGCGAACATAGCCAAGGTAAAAATCCTCCCAACGAAAGGTAAGGGGATCGTATGCCTCCTCTGGTATGGTTCCATCCTTGTTCTTCGGAAGTTTTTTCCACATGTGTTGAAGGGTTGTCTGCAAAAATTTAAAAAATCAGTATGTTCTTTATAATTAAGTCATGGAAAGTTTATTAAATAATTTATATTTCAATTACAACTTACAAAGAATGTTGGGTCAATCAAGTTGTAATTTTGGGAAAAAATGGTCAGATACGAAAGTTGGCGCCTCCGTAGTACTGACAAATAAGCCTCAAGGTGCTGTTTTATGGTTAGATCATGGAAAAAAAATTGCCATTGAGAACTCATCATAAGGAACAGTGCAAGTTAATGACATTAGCATGAAAGTAAAAAAATAATTTCTGTTATTTACTAACCAAGCTGTCCAACCAGTCGGTCGCACTCTCAAACGTCTTGAAAAATTCAGGGGTCGCATCCAGTGGTGCCCCAACGTAGCACCTGCATATACGGTATAATATTCAGAGGAATATAGATTAAAACATCACAACAAAAAAAGAAGTCTGAAAATAGGTTATGCACTTAAAGCCTCATATGCTTACCTAGCTTTCCTATTTTTTTTGAAAGCCTCGTACTCCGACTTCACTTCCTTATGAACCGGTTTTAACGGCTCGAACTTAATTGGATGGGAGGACCGTGTCTTTTGCTTCTTTGGCCTAGTCGGGTCAATGTACGGGCTACATACGAATGCAGAACACTTTTTTTTCCTCATACCATATCTTACTCCGAATGCTTTTTTTTCAAGAGCTTCGACACTCTGATTACCTGTGGCCCTCGCGATATGCGCCAAGGGAGAGGGAGGACGGTAAATAGTAAGCTGCATGCATTGATCGGGTTCAAGACCCTCCTCCTTTGCTTCATCATTTCTTTGATTTTTTTCCTCATCCACATTAATGGTTGTATCAAAGATGTCGTCACTTTGATGCAGTTAATAGAACAATATACGGTTAATACAATGTCAAAAAGAAAATGACAAATGTCGACGTGATTAAATAAAAAATAAATTACCTGTGGCACCTCAGTTCCAGCTGCAAATTTTTCATCACTGCCTCCTGTCTTGCTGACAACTTCAATCAATTTCTCAACTCCTTTCCGCATCTCATCAAGTTCTGTTTGTAGGGTTGCAAACCCTTTGTCAACTTTATCATTCAGTGCGGTCATAGAAGTCTTTAGACAGGCTACTTCTGTGTGGAGGCCATCCAATTTTCTATTCAAATCTTCTTAATCCTAGCATAATGTCCAAGAAAAAGTTAAATTAACATTTACATAATATATAATGAACAATACAATTAAGGGACAATATTGGCAACATACCGATGGCCTCCGTCCAATAGGCCGCTCTTCTTGTATTTCAGCTTGCTTATATTTCGGTTGTGGTTGCTCTTCTTCAGCAACATCATCACTATGAGTGTCATGACGGTACTCGTCATCTTCCTGATCACCCATCTCTATATATGGGGCAGACGGATCATTTGAGATGGCACCTGTATCCAACCCCATGAAATAGGACAACTTCAGTTCTTTCTCCGTTGGTTTCAAAGTTTGAAACGTTGAAATCTAACCCAAAAAAAAAAAAAGCCCACATAGTGTTATAATACAATTTATATACCTAACAGAAGTCTTTCAATGTAGTTCATACCTTTCGCCTACTGAAAATGTCATTTCTCAAAGCCTCATATCCAGGACTCATTTTCACTTCCCAGTTCAGAATACGAGGGGCTGTACGAGATACCCTGGTAGCATACTTCTTGATTGAGTACAACGGAATCGCTTCAATTGCCCACACCTAACAAATAAAACAAAACCATGTTTCAATAAGAGTTTTAAAGAGGTTAAGGGTAAAAAAAGTTAAACACTTAAAATTACCTGAAAAGCATAGACAAATCCATAAAGGTTGATCTTCTTTGTTGTATGGCTCGGATCCTTTTTAGCCTTCTCCATAAACTTCTGATCTCGACCTTTGCAACAGGTCGATAAAGAGTTGAATGTCCTTGAATAGACAAATGAACCCCATGAGAACCGATTGAATTCTTCTAAGTTATCAACCAACTTCATTGCCCAATATTCGACCTTAGTCCTCAGGTCCTTTCCAAGCAATGTCATCTCCAAGATCAGCAATAAAGCTACTTTAATCATGTCATCATCAGCATCATGTTGTTCCTCCATACGTTCGAACAAAGTTTGCAATTTTGTTCCAGTCACCTTTTTGGCTCCCTTAAAATATTTCTGCCAAATTCTACACATCTCATCTTCCTGTACAGTAGGGACGACTGTATCCCCAAAACGTAGACCGCTGACGAGGCAAAACTCGTTTGCACTGAACCGTATTCTATTCCCGCCAATCAAAAACCACATTTCATTTTCAGCATTGTCCACATGGCACTCTCGCAACAAGATGTGATGACAAAATTGACCCGTGAAGCACATTTCATTAACATCTAAGAAATGCCCAAAGCACGATGCTCTTATTTGTTGTTGTTGACGTTCCGTCAGTTTACTCTTCAGCAGCCCGATGCAACCCCATTTAAAATATGTTGTCATCTTGGCATGGAAAATTTTTTTTTCCTTAATTTTCATCGTCTCAACCAACTTCTCACTTGCCATTGAATATTAGCCTGCATAAAAAAAAAATTTCGAATTCATCAACATACTAAACAATACAAATATAATTTTTATTTCATCAAATCATGTCGGCCCGATGATTTAATTTCATCGGGTCGCAGTGGGCCGATGCTTTGATTTCATCTGGTTTTGTTTCATGGTGATGCTTGCAGGCTGGCCGATGGTTTAGTCTGATCGGCCTGATGAAAGAAAACCGTCGGCCAGCCGTGGCCCGATGATTAAATGTCATCGGGCCACCGCGACCCGACGGTTTTGTTTTATCAGGCCACTGTGGCTCGACGAAAGTAAAACATCGGGTCGCGGTGGCCCGATGACATTTAACCATCGGGCCACGGCTGGACGATGGTTTTGTCTGATCGGCCTGATGAAACAAAACCGTCATCCAGCCGTGGCCCGATGGTTAAATGTCATCGGGCCACCGCGACCCGACGGTTTTGTTTCATCTGGCCACAGTGGCCCGATGAAACAAAACCGTCGGGTCGCGGTGGCCCGATGACATTTAACCATCGGGCCACGGCTGGACGATGGTTTTGTCTGATCGTCCTGATGAAACAAAACCGTCGTCCAGCTGTGGCCGGATGATTAAATGTCATCGGGCCACCGCGACCCGACGGTTTTGTTTCATCGGGCCACAGTGGCCCGACGAAAGTAAACCATCGGCCAGCTGAGACCCGATGAGTTTTTTATCTGGTCTTCACTGGCCGATGGTTTACTTTCATCGGGCCACTGTGTCCTACGAAACAAAACCATCGGCCAGTGAAGACCCGATGAAAAACTCATCGGGTCTCAGCCGGCCGATGGTTTACTTTCATCGGGCCACTGTGTCCTACGAAACAAAACCATCGGCCAGCGAAGACCCGATGAAAAACTCATCGGGTCTCAGCTGGTCGATGGTTTACTTTCGTCGGGCCACTAAGGTACTGGCCCGACGAAGCAAAACCATCGGCCACCCGTGGCCCGATGCCCAAAACACAAACCTCTAGACAAAAAATCAGAAGGAGGAGACGATTTCAATCGGTGTGGAATGTTACCACGGAAGAAGGAGACGATTTCGTTGCTGTGACCCGATGAACAAATCATCGAGTCTCAGCTGGCCGATGGTTTTGTTTCATCGGACCACTTAGACACAGTGACCCGATGAAACAAAATCATCGGCCAGACGTGGCCCGATGCCCAAAACACAAATTTGTAAACAAATAATCACAAGAAGAAATTTTTCCTTACTTTGAACAAGAACAGAAGAAGACGATTTCCTTGCTGTGCTTGAAGAATAACGCGACTCACTGAACCTGCAAACACAAACGAAACGAAGAAGACAAACGAAGAAGACAAACAGCAGCAGAGAACACAAATGTAGAAGACGAACAGGCGATGAACAACAGTTGAGATGAACAGCAGTAAAAACAAGCAAGCAAAAACTGTAAAGTGAAAACGTGGAGTTTGGGTCAAATGTGAAAGTAAGGGCAAATTTGTCCAAACAAAGTCTTTGGGTAGCGGTTGTAAAAATTAGTGGACCCTGGATAGTTTTGCAATTATTGATTACTGTTTGGACAATTTTGCTAAATTTCCATATTTTTATCAAACTCAATATTTTCTTGAACATACTTTATGTACAGGCTGGGGCAGATGTAAGGGGGACCAGTGGGGGCCACCCCCAACAAAAAAATATTTTTAAAAATATTCAAATATAATGTTTTTGCTCCGTTAAGTTAGAATTGTGTGAGATTGCAGAGTAGAAATTTTTTTTGTAATTGAACATACTGTTGGTGGGATGGTATGGTTTGAGGTCACTTGTGGTGCACCTCTGAGAGAGATTTCGAAACACACAAGAAGGAGAAGATTTTATTTCTCTCTTTATCAACTTACACCACTCCACACTTATTTAATACAATCTTCATTCCTTTATATAGGAAATGAGATAAACAAAAAAACAAAATAACAATAAAAAACACATGCAGATTACAGCTGGGGAGATAAGAGTTGTTGGAGTCAATTGTGGTAGTTGAGTCAATATTGCATGGCTTCTAGCAAGTTTGATTTCAACAATGGTGGATGGATTCTAGAATGGTGGTTGTTGAGTCCATGGTTGTAGGCTTCTAGAGACAAGTTTAATTTTCAACATCCCCCCTTAAACTTGACTCTCATTGTTTCGTCATACCAAGCATGGACTTCAGTCTTGAAAACACATCATGTTTGAGTGGCTTAGTGAAAATATCAGTAACCTGATCATATGTCATGCAAGAGACTAGTTCCACCTCTTTGTTCTTCACATGCTCTCTGATGAAATGATACCGCGTATCAATGTGTTTGCTTCTCTCATGAAATACTGGATTCTTTGCTAGTGCAATCGCTGACCGATTGTCGATGTAAACCTCTGTAGGATTAACTTGTGGAAATCCTAAGTACCCCAACACATTCCTTATCCATATACCATGACAGACAGCTGAGCATGCAGCAACGTACTCAGCTTCACATGATGACAGTGTCACAATAGCTTGCTTTTTGGATGACCATGTGAACGTTGTATCTCCCATAAAAAACGTAAAACCTGTCGTGCTTTTACGTTCATCCAGATCTTTTCCCCAATCACTATCTGAATAGCCAGTGAACCTGCAATCTTCACATTTTGTATACAACATACCATCATTAATGGTACCTTTTATATAACGGAGTATCCTCTTTGCTGCATTTAGGTGAGACTGATCAGGAGTCTCCATGTATCTGCTGACTAGTCCAACTCCATAGAGTATATCTGGCCTGGTACACGTCAAGTATCTCAGGCTTCCAACCAAACTCTTGAAATAGGTCGGATCAACATCTCCTTTTTCATTCTTTCTTAATTCTAATCCTGTTTCTACTGGAGTTGTAACAGGATTGCATTTTTCCATACTAAATCTTTTCAGAATTTCTTTAGCATAGATACTCTGGGAGATGAAAATACTTTTTTCGCTCTGCACAACTTCAATTCCGAGAAAATGAGCCATTAAACCAATATCAGTCATCTCAAATTCTTTCACCATTCTCCGCTTGAAATCTTCGAACATGGCTGGATTATTGCCGGTGAAGATCAAATCATCAACATATAGGCATGCATATAACATACTTCCATCAGTTTCTTTCTTCAAATACAGTGCATGCTTATACGGACATTTATCAAATCCGTTTTTCTGGAAGTAATCATCAATCCTCATGTTCCATGCACGAGGTGCTTGCTTCAGACCATATAGAGCTTTCTTCAGTCTGTATACTTTATCTTCTCTGCCTTTCTTCACATATCCAGGTGGTTGTTCCACATAGATTTCTTCTTCAAGAAAGCCATTCAGGAATGCTGACTTTACATCAAGTTGGTAAATTTTCCAACTTCTCTGGGCTGCCAAAGATATTAGCAATCTGATGGTCTCTTGTCTGGCAACTGGGGCAAAGACTTCTCCGTAATCAACTCCTTCCTTTTGCTTATAGCCTTTTGCTACAAGTCTTGCTTTGTATCTCTGGACTTCTCCTTTGGCATTTCTTTTTGTCTTGAAGACCCATTTCACTCCGATGGTTTTTTGACCTTTTGGGAGATTAGTCAATTCCCATGTCTTGTTCTTTTCAATGGATTGAATCTCTTCATCCATTGCACTTCTCCATTTTCTTTCTTGGTTAGCCTCTTCAAAGCTCACTGGATCACTTGTCATCAGCAGACAATACAGAGTAATATCTTCTTCCACCTGTTCTGTTTCTTCATACAGATCTTCTAGGCTACGTGTCCCTCTAGGCCTCATATCAGAGAATTCACGTTCAATTGGTAATGGAGCATCATACCTTTGTGGTGAAGGGAAACCATGTTGAGGAGTCTGCTAATCTCTGGGGATTTGTGGCTCTGTAGCCACTTCTCTTGTCTCTCCTTCATGTACTAACTCTGTACTTGTGGAAGCTTTGGTCTGATCCCAATTCCAATATTCATTTTCTTCAAAAATGACATCCCTGCTGAAGATTACTTTTTTGGTGACGGGGTTGTATAGCCGGTAACCCATAGTTCTATCACCGTATCCAACCAGGATACACTTTTCTCCTTTATCTTCAAGCTTGGTTCTTCTTGCTTCTGGGACTTTGATGTAGGCAATGGAGCCAAAAACTCTAAGGTGGCTCACACTTGGTTTGTGCGTGCTCCATACTTCATGCGGTGTCTTTGTATCAAGACTCTTCGTAGGACATCTGTTTAGTAGATATACCGCACACAAGACTGCTTCAGCCCAAAAACTTTTCAGCATATTTTTATCCTTTAACATGCTTCTGGCCATGTTAAGGATTGTTCGATTCTTCCTTTCAGCTACACCGTTTAATTGAGGAGTATAAGCTGGTGTAAACTGATGTCTGATTCCTTGTTGCTTGAGAAATTCCTGGAAAGCACCTGCAGTGTATTCTCCACCTTGATCTGATCTCAGTGTTTTGATGTAGTAGCCACTTTGCTTCTCCACAAGAGTTTTAAACTCTTTGAAGTAACCAAATACTTCAGACTTCCTTTTAAGGAAATAAACCCAAGTCTTCCTGCTGTAGTCGTCAATGAATGTAAGGAAGTATTGATTCTGTCCATTTGATACCGGCGTCAATGGACCACACACATCTGTGTGAACGAGCTCAAGTGGCATGGTTGCTTTCCAATTTGCCTCCTTTCCGAAGCTATTTTTGTGTTGTTTACTAAGAACACAACTTTCACAGATCTCATTAGGGTGATGGATGTTTGGCAATCCTTTCACCATCTTCTTACTTCCCAGCTGCTTCAAACTTTCAAAATTGAGATGTCCATACCTGAGATGCCATAGCCAGTCTTTGTCATTGATGATGGCTGTTAAACACCTTGGCGCATCATGGTGAATTGCGAGAGGAAACATCCTGTTCTTCGTCATCTGGACTCTAGTAACCAGCTTTCCTTGAGCATCTGTAATGGTGAGTTGCATATTTTGAAGGCTAATGTGATAGCCTTTCTCCAAGAGTTGTCCGAGACTTAGGATGTTTGTCTTCATGTCTGGAACATAATAAACATTGGAGATGAAAGCATGATCTCCATTCTTCTGCTTGATCATAACATCTCCCCTTCCTTGGACTGGGATTTTAGAGAGGTCGCCAAATGAGATTTCTCCATGAACTTTCTCATCAAGTTCAGTGAATAAGTCTTTTCTGCCAGTCATATGGTTGCTGGCTCCAGAATCAAGAAACCAAACATTTTGGTTTTGATAGGTTGAGTTGTGTGCCATCAACATCAACGATTCTCCTCCAACTTGCTCTTTCTCTGCAAAGTTAGAACTTTCATTTACCTCATTTGGGTTGCCTCTGCACTCGTTGCTATAGTGGCCATATTTGTGGCAATTATAGCATTGGACATTTCTTTTATCAATGATCGGACGGTTGTTGTATCCGCCTCTTCCTCCTCGTCCTCTTCCTCGTGGGATATAGTTTTGATGTCCACGTCCTCCTCTATTTGTGTCTCTTCCTCCTCTGCCTCTACTTCTGGCTTCTGAACCTCTTCCACGAGATCCTCTACCTCGTTCTCTTCCTTGTTGTGAGGTCCCCCCTTGTTCGTATCTTTTTTCATTGATGGAGAGCTTTGACTGGAGAGCTTGCTCCAATACTCTGTCGTCACTTCTTCTTGTGACTTTCTGCTCATGGGCTTGTAATGAACCCACTAGTTCTTCAACAGACATTGTCTCAAGATCTTTTGTTTCTTCCAGGGCCACAACAATGAAATCAAACTTTGGATCTAATGATCGCAAGATTTTCTCCGAAATTCTCATGTCTGTAAGAGTTTCTCCATTTCTTCTTAGCTGATTCGCAACGACCATCACTCGTGTATAGAATTCAGCAATGGATTCATTTGATTTCATTCGTAGGGATTCAAACTCCCCCCGTAATGTTTGAAGACGGATCCTTTTCACTTTGTCAGCACCTTTGTAAGTTTTGAGAAGGGCGTCCCAGACTTCTTTTGATGACTTAGCGGATGCTATGATCTCGAACGTCGCTTCGTCCAGTCCTTGATAGATTATGGACTTTGCTTTACAATCCTTCTTTCGATCGGCTCTGAGAGTTGTTGCTTGAGCTTCTGTCAGGGTTCCTTCAGCTTCTTTGGATGCAGGTTCTGTATATCCATCTTCCACAATCTCCATAACATCTTGAGAGCCTAGTAGAGCTCTCATTTGTATGCACCAATTGTCATAGTTGTCTTTGGTGAGTTTTGGAATGACAATATGCGCGTTATTGTTGGCCATCAAGACTTGAAGTGCTTAGAAAACCAATTTAGAGTCTGAATTTGCGACAATGGAGTGCACGGTTGCGTCCGGAATGGTCCAAAACCTTGGAAACCACTCTGATTTTGTCAAAAAATGAGTTCGGAAGCGTCTGAAACGGGCGGTCAAACTTATTTGGAAAAGTCAACCGCTGTTAACGGAATATTCCTTTGACTGACGGAATATTCTACCGGTATAATGGCGTTAGTGACGTCATCAACCGGGTCGGTTCACGGGCTGAACACGGATCTTGGGTTGGACTTGAGACCGGGTCGGATCCACGGTTCGTATAGGGGTCGAATACCGGTCGGATCTTGGATCGGATCCTGAAAACGGGCGAAGAGACGACCGGAGCGTGTAGTTCACTCTCCAACTTCAAACGGCGCGTGCGGACTCTCTGGAACTCCGATTTGGGTGAGGTTTTCACCGTTGAACTTGTGGGGACGAGTAGAACACACTGGGAAGCTCAAAAATCAATTTTGACTACTTTGATTTCTGGGCAAATTCGGCTTTGGCCTCTGTTCTTCGTATTTCTGGTTCTCCTGGGCTCTGATACCATTGTTGGTGGGATGGTATGGTTTGAGGTCACTTGTGGTGCACCTCTGAGAGAGATTTCGAAACACACAAGAAGGAGAAGATTTTATTTCTCTCTTTATCAACTTACACCACTCCACACTTATTTAATACAATCTTCATTCCTTTATATAGGAAATGAGATAAACAAAAAAACAAAATAACAATAAAAAACACATGCAGATTACAGCTGGGGAGATAAGAGTTGTTGGAGTCAATTGTGGTAGTTGAGTCAATATTGCATGGCTTCTAGCAAGTTTGATTTCAACAATGGTGGATGGATTCTAGAATGGTGGTTGTTGAGTCCACAGTTGTAGGCTTCTAGAGACAAGTTTAATTTTCAACACATACTTCATGTACAAGCTAGAACTGTTGTTACAGTTATTATAAGATTATGCATACAGCTAGGCATAGGAGGACTGCTATTCTGGTTTTGGACTCTTAGAGGAAATTACTCATTTTGAACACCACAGCAACAGAAGGCTTTGTGGTAATGGTAGCGGAAGGCGAAAAACTGATTCACATTTGACCCATCAAACTTGCAATCAGCCACCCCCACAATGTGTTTCATTGTTTTCCCAGGAAAAACTGTGAGGCATTTCCCTGTACTGCGAGACACCCAGAACCGGACTTCTCTGTGGTTTAACTTCTTCGGAGGATTGAACGATTTCCAGTCAGCTTCAGATAACCTTTCAACCGACTTCAATGATCGTAGGCTCACTTTGCCTTGCCTGTTCACTGTCAGGTAACTTTGCCCACCTGAGCACTTGTCCATGTAGTTGCTAAACATGTAAAATATATTGAAGCCTCATGTTTCAGGTTATTAACTTGAGTCCCAAGTTATATGTCAAGAAGAAAAAAAAAAAAAAACTCTTACCTATAAAGGATATAAAAAGCAATAAGAGATTTGATTTATTTTTCCTATATCTAACTCGAACATGTAAATTCTTTCGTAATTTGACTTCTTACGTTACGACATATGTTAACAATAACCCATTTTATGATATCTTAGGAGTAGTGCGGAAAAGAATTAAAAGAAGAACATTAAATTTTAGATCATTTTAACTTTTCCTTTAAGAAGAATTTTGGCGTTGAGAATTCAAATGCAACAGACTGTAACCTAGATTAATTCTTGGCGAAAAATTAGCCTGAAGGCATTTTCCGTGGATTTCTCATAATTTTTATTTCCTTCTCATTTATACTTATTGAGATCTAATAAGTTTGAAGTGCATTGAAGAGAAAATTTTCTTTATTTTAAAGGAAAAAAAAAAGCTTTTCAACAAAGTTTTTAACTCTGCAATTACCTGTGGTATCCAGAAGAAGAACCAGAAGTAGATTTCCAGCCAAAATAAGAATTGTACTTTTCTGATTCACTGCCTTTGACATCAGGTACTGAGTAAACTCCTCTGTCATTCGAATCAACATAATCGGACTGCAAGGTGCCGGCTATCAGCCTATCATCAAATGCTGTCATGTGGGGATATGCTTCACTTGCAGGACATTTGCTTGAATCACATTTGGAGCACAGGCTGCATAGCTTGTCACTCTTCAATGCTCTAACACCATCAAAATGTGTATGAATCACAAACAGGACAACTAGTAGGTAGAGGAGAAGCAGGTAGTTGCTGTCCATGTTTGTTGATTTTTCTTTGATCTTTCTTATATGATCCTTGATCAGAGATGTTATTTGGTTATTTATAGTCTTTCTGTTGTTCTTGGTTTTATCAGCTTCCTTTGTCTCTTAAATCTATTTATTAAAATGCTATCAATTATCTATATTAGAAAGTTGGCATTTTTCTCAAAATTATTTTGTAAATCTATACACACCGCAAGGGGTTCAAGGCAAACCTTGTACAAGTCAAGTTCATGTGAGAGATCAACTTTCCATTTCAAGCAATTGTTTTATGTTTCCGCATATTTTATCTTTCTTGTAGAAGATATTACACAATGGAATATTCAAGACAGAATGAGAAAAGAGAGAAAATCAACATCTTATCATGTAGTAGCACCTTGTAAAAACTATTTTTAATGGAAAATGGCTATCTTGTATTGGTATTCAGGCAGGGCGGCAAACAGAACACAAGCCAGTCCTGCACCGCGTGATAGGAAATTGGCATTGACTACATGAACAGCAACAAAACTAATCCTCGTCCTGATTGGGGGAGGCAAAGCAAAACCGTGAGGGTAGCTCCGAACGGACCCAGAAGGGACAGTGCCTTGTGAGTAAAGTTGACTAGGGGTAGGCTTGTAGCCAAACTTGGGACGTTACACCAATATGATTTACTTAGAAAAGATTAATACTTAAAACAATTCAATTTTCTTTTTAAAAGTATATTTCAGTTTCTTATCATTCACAATATAAATAATTAAATTAAATTAATATAATTTACTTACAGGCACTTTCATAACAAGATCAATATGGTTCTAATACTTAAAACAATTCAACTTTTTTTTAAAAGTATATTTCAGTTTTCTTATTATTTATAAAATAAATAATTAAATTAAACAAATATAGTTTACTTAAGAGTACAAGACCAATATGGTCTTCCATTAAAACATTGACTTTCTTCTTCTTTCATTTAATTATGTTTAAAGTAGAAATGCCAAAAGATAGATGACTGGTGTGACAAATAACTTTGATCACGATTTAGATAGTCTCATAATAGTAAGGATAATGATCTATGCGATATTATCTGACTGAATGAACATTTTTTACTATCAAATTACATTAGGCGGTGGTCATGATCTATTTCTTATATACGTGGGCAAAATTTTGATCACCAAATTAGAAATTGTAAGGAAGACTTTACCAGAATTTTTATTTGTTGTCAAATGCAAAAGGTCCTTTGTTCTTTTGCCAGTAACACATAAATTTATAGACAATATCATTACTTGAGATTTAATTGATTTAAGATTGTTGAAACTAAGCTCTAGTTTGGGTGTCAGAAGCTTAGGATGAATTTTCAATTGTGCATATAATTGCAGGAATAGATAGTTATGGTTTTTATATAGAGTTTGAATCTTTATCTAATATATTATGATTCTGAATACATAATGAAAAATGTGAAACTAGTCATAATTAGGAAAAAAATGAAGACAAATTAATGATGGAAAACTCAAATTATTAGCATTAACAGAACTTATTACATGCTCATAAAAAGTAACATTCACCAAAGAGAATTATTCAGAAACACTAATTTCTTTTTCCTCTGCGTCGGTTATTTAGCCTTCTCGCAATTCTGCTATTTTCCTTCTCAACAATTCTTACAAGCCACCAAGGCTTTCCTGTTGAGAAAACAAGATATCCCATTGTCATTCCAAGCACTGTTCCAAATCCATAACCCATCAACACAACTTTCCAACCAAATGCAAATTCACTATTCGTATCATCTTCTGGTATTCGAGATGGTTGTGGTGTCTCATCTCTATGACAATCATTTGATAGCGGAAATCCACATAATCCCAAGTTATCACTGTAAGAATCATTTTCAAAAGTATCAAGTTGGCTGCCTCTAGGTATAGGTCCGGAGAGTTGATTTCGCGACAGGTTTAGAACTCCTAGAAAATTCAAACTTGCCAATTGCCTTGGAATCTCTCCAACAAGCCTGTTTGAAGAGAGGTCCAACGATTCAAGGGCTGTCAAATTTCCTAGCGATGAAGGGAGAAGCCCCGTCAGGAGATTTTGAGAAAGATTAAGAAGATGAAGTGACTGCAGCTTTCCAATTTCTTCTGGAATCTCTCCACTGAAACTATTATGTGAAAAATCTATGGTAGTGAAAATATTAAGTATTCTCACCATTTCAATGTCATTTCGTTTTATTGTCACCGATATAGAATCGTGGTAGTTGTAGTAGTAGTTGTAGTTCCCCATATATTCCAACTTACTTTTAGCTACATCTACATTCATCATAGCCTTAAGACTTGCAAAGTACCCTGCCGGCAAAAAACCACTGAAATTATTGTTCGAGAGATCAATTATTCGCAACTTAGAGAATGAATTATTGGCCTCAGAATCTCTTACAAAATCGAAAAACTTATTGCACCGAAGAATAAGAATTTGCAACTTCGGAAGAGTTCCCAACCAATATGGGAAGGCATCTGTTACCTTATTGTTTCCAATATCTAGAACTTCAAGCATTTTACAATGGACCAAAGACCGTGGGACTGGCCCTTCAAATCCATTGCCATTAAAGTTAAGGGTCCGCAATTGATTTCCCTTTGCAAATAATCCAGGAATAGTGCCATGAAATTTGTTCTTCCGTAGATCCAACACAGAGAGATTGCTGCTAAAATGTCCAATGCATTCTGGAACAGTGCCACTCAAGTTGTTATGAGAAAGAACAAGAACTTGAAGGGTTCTTAAATTGCAGATTGAATGAGGGATTGGACCAGAAAGGTTATTGTCCAATGCAGCAAACATATTTAGTTTACTTAAGTTTCCAAAAGTGGAAGGAATGTGGCCAGTGAGCTCGTTGGTAGACAAGGCAAGTTCAACCAAATTTTCTAGGATTCCTAATTCTGGAGGAATGGAACCTGAAAGGGAATTGTTATAGAGATATAACAAACTTAGTTTTTTCAAGTTTCCAAACGTGGAAGGAATGGGGCCAGTGAGCTTGTTGGTATGCAAGGAAAGTCCAACCAAATTTTCTAGGTTGCCTAATTCTGGAGGAATGGAACCTGAAAGCGAATTGTTATAGAGATATAACAAACTTAGTTTGCTCAAGTTTCCAAAAGTGGAAGGAATGGGGCCAGTGAGGTCGTTGGTAGACAAGCCAAGTTTAACCAAATTTTCTAGGATTCCTAATTCTGGAGGAATGGAACCTGAAAGCGAATTGTCATAGAGAACTAGAGAAGTCAAGTTGTTAAGATTACCTAGAGAAGCAGGAATTGGACCATGTAGATGGTTTTCATACAAGACAAGCTCACTAAGAGACCTTAAACTACCTATTTCATGAGGAATCGATCCATTTAACTGGTTCTCGTAAAGGTACAGGAATTGAAGATTTGTAAGAAGACCAATTTCTAGTGGAATTTCTCCAGAAAATTGATTAATGGATAGATCGAGATATACGAGTTTAGAAAGGCATGCAATCTGAGAAGGGATGGTGCCGGAGAGTGAGTTTATAGCAAGATCAATATATTTAAGATTAGGAAAAGATGAGAAGGAAAACTCATCAAGTGTACCAATCAAACCGAAAACGGAAATGTTTATTCCGATGACGCTTTCGGCACGGTTACAAGAAATACCGAACCAAGTGCAGGGGCTTGTGGTTGGTTTGGTAGTGGAGGCATTGTGAGGAAGGAGATTCCAAGTAGGTAGCTGAGACTGGGTTTGGTTTGCAAAGCTGGCTTTCCATTTGAGAAGAGCATTTGCCTCAAGAGTAGAAGCAAAAACAGGATATGGTTTTGAAGAAGAAAATATGTTAAAAAAGAGGACAATGAAAACAGGGGCGAGTAACTTCTCCATGTTTAAGAAAAATAAGGGTTTTGGTTTTGTTTAGTGCAGTGATGATTTACAATATTGAGTCAATATATATAGAAGAAGAATCCTAGTTGGTTTTATTTATTTATTTATAAAATTTAGAAAGATTGCAGAGTTAATTGGGTAAAGTCTCTGCTGTTGTTTTCAAAGAATGCAGACTTTTGAGACTTAATTGGGTGAAGATGATAGCAATTCCTCAACTAAGTAATCAATTCGTCAACTAACTGGAACACATCCCTCGACTAAAACTAACGGGAACAAATAAATAATGTCAGCCCCACTCTTATTTGCAACATCCCAAACGGTAGTAACCCTATCAGGTGGTGTACGTATTTATTTATATATAGTAACAGCTGAATTATATGTATACTTTTTAGAAATAGCTGAATTAGAAAATAAAAATTGTTAAGTAAAAAATTTCTTAATATTTATTATGAATTTCTATTTCTTTATCAACTATTAGTCAAGTCTCTGCTGTTGTTTTCAAAGAGTGCAGACTTTTCGTAAAGATGATAGCAAACTTCTTTCTTTCTTTTGGAGAGTTTGGCTCACGCAAATGTAAAACATAAAATCAATTCCTTAACCGCTGTTAGATTCTACTTTTAGTCTACATGTTCTTCTATATAATTAGTATTTAACAAACTTTATATTAACTTTATTAAAAAACTTATTGTATATATGGATTATATTTATTATTTTATTATTTTTTCCTTTTGATTAATAAAATACATATCTTTTTTATCATATATATATATTTGTTAAAACATGAAAAGATACCAATCAATTTTAAACTAATTTAAATTGATTTTTGTTAATTATATATATATGTACATTTTTTTTAGATCTGACATTTTGCTGGTTAGATGATTACCAGAACCTATCGAGATTGAACCCCGACTAATACGATCCTAACATCTATCTCCATAGCAAAAGCCGTCTACTCCCTATACGGGGAGCATCTACGCCCAACAAGCGAGAGGTCTGAACATCTACTTCCATAGCAAATTTTCCGTGATAAAAAGTTTTATAGCGGATAATAACTGTTGTAAAAATATTTTTACCGCAGAGTATTCGCCGCAAAAGGACATCAAATCTGTGGTAGAAAATTTAAAATTTTTAATATTTACCACTGATTAACATCCGCAACTAAAAAATCACGGCATTTGTAATATATATATATATATATATATATATATATATATATATATATATATATATATATATATATATTAGTGTATGCTTGTTGTATTGTCTTAAAATCCAAAATACTTGAAGAAATTTCTAAAATTTTGAGCATAGCAATGGGAAATAATAAACAAAATCAAAGTCTACAAGTCAAAGTCTACAAGTCGTGATAGGAAAAATGTAATAAATTCCAAAACGTTTAGAAAGTTTTGATAGATTTTGAATGGATATAACTCTTAACAACAAGTCTTGATAGAAAAAATACAATAAATTCTAAAATTTTGATAAATTTTGAATGAATACAACTCTTAATAACAAGTCGTGATAAGAAAAATACAATAAATTTTAAAATATTTAGAAAGGTTTGATAATTTTTAAACAAAAACAACTCTTAATAATAAGTCATTATAGAAAAAATGCAATAAATTTTAAAATGAATAGAAATTTTGATTAACTTATAAGTGGGTATAAAGGTAGTTGACTTGTCTACCCCATTAATATCCATTCAAAAAATACAATAAATTATAAAATGTATAGAAAATTCCTTAACCGCAAATGTAAACTTCTTTATGTATTAATCAACTATTAGTCAAGTCTCTGCTGTTGTTTTCAAAGAGTGCAGACTTTTGAGACTTAATTGCGTCCAGTCGTAAAGATGATAGCAAACTTCTTTCTTTTTTTTCTATAAAAAAGACTTGGAGCGCTAACCGCTGTTAGATTCAATAATTCTACTTTTAGTATTTAACAAACTTTATATTAACTTTATTAAAAAACAATTATTGTATATATGGATTATATTTATTATTTTATTATTTTTAATAAATATATTTTCTTTAAGGTTAATAAAATATATATTATTTTTATCTCATATATATATATATATATATAGTTGTTAAAACATAAAAAGATACCAATCATTTTTAAACTAATTTAAATTGATTTTTGTTAATTAAAATTTTTTTTTGTATATATATATTGCTGAAGAGTATTCGCAGCAAAAGGACTTTAAATCTGTGGAAGAAAATTTAAAATTTTTAATATTTATCACTAATTAGTATCTGCAACTAAAAAATCGCAGTAATTTTCATATTTTCTTTTTATAGTGTGTGATTGTTGTATTGTCCATAATATCCAAAATACTTGAAGAAAATTCTAAGATTTTGAGTATAGTAATGGGAAATAATAAATAAAATCAAAGTCTACAAGTCGTGATAAGAAAAATACAATAAATTCCAAAACGTTTATAAAGTTTTGAACAAGTCTTAATAGGAAAAATATAATAAATTTCAAATCGTTTAGAAAGGTTTGATAAATTTTGAATGAATACAACTCTTAATAATAAGTTTTTTTTTTTTATTTCAACAAAACTTCTATAACAGAAGACCAACAAGGAAACTAGGTTTAGGATTGAACCAACAAAATTCCTCCTTAGAGGAAAATGCTAGGGAAGCAAGAGAATGTGTCATCCCATTCCCTGAACGAGGAATGGCATGACAGTTGGAAACTCCCACAGCCCTAAATAGAGCCTTAACATTATAAATAATAGGGTCCATAACAGAACTAGGAAGAGAGTTAAACACCCTAGCCACAACATTAACAGCATCTAACTCAACCCACTCAATAACCAGGTTGAACTCCTTCGCCAGCAGCAACCCCTCTCGTAACGCCAGCAGCTCGCCAAGCTCAGCAGGAAAAAACCCCAAGAGGGGCTTAGCAGAAGCTGCAACAACCTTGCCCTGAGAATCACGCACCACTGCACCAGAACCCATCACAGAACAACCAGGCTTCACTGCTGCATCGATATTCAACTTCAGGGAGCCTGCGGGAGGAGGCGACCACGGAGAAGAGCGAGGCTGCCTGGGGGGCTGGAGAGGAGAGCCAAAGACCTTCTGGGTACCCTGAAATTCACAAAGCAAAGAGAGAAACCAAGAAACCAAATCAGCACTAAACCTAGGGGATTTAGAATGACAGACAGCATTCCTTTCAGACCAAACCCCCCACAGGATCATGCAGAACTCCTCGAACTCTGCTTTCTTAGCCCTAACAAAAACCCACAAGATCAAATCAAAACAAGAAATATGGCACTGCAGATTGAGAATGTCCCAGAAAATAGTGGACACCCAAATAGGGCGCACGGAGCTGCACCAAAAAAGGGCATGGGCTGAGCTCTCGGGAGCAACACCGCATCTAGAACAACACGGGTCAACCACAATCTTCCTAGAGTAAAGATTACAAAGAGACGGAATGGCATTGAGACAAACTCTCCATATGAAAATTTTAATTTTGGGGGGGATGTTGAGATTCCAAAGTGCAAACCACCATTTCGAATCCGGACACGAGGAGGAACCTTTGAGGGAGAGTTTTTCCTGCGCTGCAACTCTATACCCACTCTTCACAGAATACTCCCCATTCTTATCAAAATGCCAGATTAAGGAATCATTACAATCACCAAAACTCAAAGGAATTTCCAGAATAGAATCCCTATCCGCTGCCACAAAGACCTGATCAAGCTTAGCCAAATCCCAAGAATGGGAAGAAGGGGAAATGAGAGATGCGACCATAAGATCATCCACAGGGACATTCGAGAAGGGTCTGAAAGTGGACGCCCTTGGTATCCAAGGGTCCTGAAAAGCACTGATATTCTTACCATTACCTACCCTCCAACGAAGGCCTTTAATAAGAAGACTCCTACCCCAAACCAAACTCCTCCAGAGATAAGAACTCCCCTGTTTCAGCGAGACAGATAAGAAATCCTCCTGCCTGAAATACTTTGCCTTAAGGACTCTAGACACCAACGAATCTTTATTCATAACAATTCTCCAAGCCTGCTTGCCAAGAAGAGCTTGGTTAAAAAGAGATAAATCTTTAAAACCAAGCCCCCCACAAATTTTTGGAGAGCACAACTTGTCTCTAGAGACCCAGCAAATTTTCTTATTACCATCTGAGGCACCCCACCAAAAGCCCAGAATCATAGAGCACAGCTCATTGCACAGAGCAGAAGGCAACTGGAAAATACTCATAGTGAAGGTAGGGATAGCTTGCGCCACAGCTTTGATAAGAACTTATTTCCCGCCCATCGAGAAGAGATTGTCCTTCGACCCTCTGATCTTACGCCATACCCTCTCCTTAATGTCACTGAAGGTTTTCCTTTTGTTTTTCCCCACCATGGTTGGAAGGCCAAGATATTTGTCATGAGCTTGGGCATTAACTAGACCCAGGCAATTCAAGATACTAGCGCTGCAGACATCTTCCACATTTGGACTAAAGGTGATGTTGGACTTTTGCAGATTAATCCGCTGGCCAGAGGCTTTCTCATAGACATTTAGGATCTGTTTTAACTTCTCACAATTCTGAACTGAAGCCCTGCAAAAAATAATACTGTCATCTGCAAAAAAACAAATGACTCACTAGTGGGCTCCCGCGACAACATCTCATGCCCAGAGATTGCCCATTAGATTCGTTGCCTTTGATAAGAGAAGATAAAACTTCTGCACAGAGAAGGAAGAGATAAGGAGACAAAGGGCATCCCTGCCTTAACCCTCTTTGCGGAGTGACTTCCCCCACAGACTTCCCATTTATCAGGAAGGAAAGTTTGGAGGTCGACACACAATCCATAACAAGGGCTCTAAACTGATTAGGAAACCCTAGTTTCTCCATAATAATCTCCAAAAAGCCCCACTCCACACGGTCATAAGCCTTACTCATGTCCAGTTTAATAGCTGCATACCCTCTTTTACCCTTTTTCTGTTTCTTGATATAATGGAGAAGCTCAAAAGCAACCATAATGTTATCAAAAATTAACCGCCCTGGTACAAAAGCACTCTGCTCCGAAGATATAATGTGGGGCAGAATTTCTTTCAACCTATTTGCCATAACCTTGGAAACAGTCTTATAAATAACACTGCAAAGGCGTATGGGCCTAAAATCGATCATACGCTCCGGGTTTTTAACCTTTGGGATCAGGACAACATTAGTGGCATTGAACTCCTCGATTGAGCATTCACCATTAAGAACATTAAGACATACACTAGAAACATCCTCTCCAACCACATTCCAAAATTTCTGAAAGAAGAGAGCATGGAAGCCATCGGGGCCAGGGGCCTTATTTGGACCCATTTCAAAAACTGCAGCACGCACCTCTGCTCGGGTGAAAGCCTCTCCAAGTCTACCGGCCATATGGGCATCAACTTTACGCTCAAGAAAGGAGGCGATAGCAGAAAAATCGGAGGATGATGGCTGGATAGACTTGAACAAGTCTGAGAAGTAATCAAAAACCACACTAGCCATACCCTGCTCAGACTCCCTACGGATCCCTCTACCATCCACCAGCGAGCAAATCATATTCTTCTTCTTTCTGGCCGTCGCTCTTCTGTGAAAAAATTTAGAGTTCTTGTCCCCTGCAAGTAGCCAATCAACCCTCGACCGCTGTTTCCAATATAATTCCTCCTTAGAGAGGAGGCTTTCCAACTCTCGTTCCCTAAGCTTGATATCATTAAGAACCTATTCAGATTGCTGCCTATCATAGAGAAGATTGAGCTCACATCTTTTTCTATCAATGGCTTTCCTTAGAGATCCGAACTTGACTTTACTCCAGTTTTCCAACCGATCAGCACACACAACCAGCTTATCTCTTAAGCCTTTACCAGAAGTGTCACTGTCAAAACCTCCCTAGGCCGAGCAAATAACAGAATAGCACTCTTCATCTTTAAGCCAAAAAGGCTCAAATCTGAACTTCCGATCTCTAACGCCACTAATATTGGGACCCCCATGCACAAACTTGGCCGAAATCGGCCTATGATCAGAAAACATAAAACCTAAATGCTCAACTTTAATCCCCGAAAATAAATTAACCCAATGACTGGTAGCAAAAAAACGATCTAATCTTTCTTGAACATTTCTAGCACCCCCCCCCCCCCCCCCCCCCCCCCCCCCCCCCCCCCTCTTTTATTATTCCAAGTAAACAAAGGCCCTGAAAAACCCAAATCAACAAAATCACACAACTCAACAATACTACGAAAATTAAACATACCCGGACCAGTTCGTTCATTCCCGCCTAACTTCTCCTCAATATGAAGGAGTTCGTTGAAGTCTCCGCCACACAACCAAGGAAGTCTGTGGACTGCCTTCAGACGTCGAAGGAGCTCCCACGAATCGGTTCTATGATTAGGGGCAGGACAACCATAGAACCCTGTGAACCTCCATTTGAGGTTATTCTCCATTTTAATCACCACATCAATATGGCCCCTGGAAAAGGACAATACTGAAACATCCTACACATCGTTCCACAGTAACATCAATCCTCCACTTTTTCCCACACAATCCACATGCAAACCCCCAGAAAAACCCAACTGAGCCTTAATCTTTGCCGCCCACTCACCTTTTAATCTAGTTTCAGAAAGGAAAACTATATTAGGGGATTGTTTCCGGATAACCTTCCGGAGTGCCAAGAACGCCCGAGGACTCCTCAATCCTCGAACATTCCAACAAATGATACTCATGGCCTCCGGCGGGCCTGCTCCGCAGACTCCTCCGATATATCAGTCTCTAGCAGTTTCTGTTTCTTCCCAGCCAAATTCTCCCCAGCAACTTCAACACCTTTACGCTTCCCACCAGGATCTATAACAATCGCTTCAGAAGGGGATATACCAGCGTTAATACCCGAAAACTTCTGATTAAGGGATCTCTTCACTGACTTTCGACCCCTCCTAGCATAATGCCTAGCTAGTAACATCTTCTGGATTGGGCTTGGACAACCTGGAATAAGCTTCTGTAAAGGACTCCCCCAAATTAGTCTTTTCCATTTCTTAGAGATAGGCTTACCAAGAGAAGACCCAAACATAACTACATCTCCTTCATCACATAAATTTGACCCCACTATTTCCTCATCCATTCTAGCCAACGCCTCGGAATGACCATCTTCAGTCGGTGCTACTGCAAGAACCTCCCTAGATGGGTGATCTACCGGCTGGTTATTCTGAATCAAAATACCCTTAATAATAAGTTGTGATAGGAAAAATGTAATAAATTTCAAAACGTTTAGAAAGGTTTGATAATTTTTAAAAATAAAATAAAATAATAAGGACGAGGTTAAACTCAGTTTATATGTATACTTTTTAGAAATAGCTGAATTAGAAAATAAAAATTGTTAAGTAAAAAATTTCTTAATATTTATTACGAATTTTTATGTGCTATTTCTTTATCAACTATTAGTCAAGTCTCTGCTGTTGTTTTCAAAGAGTGCAGACTTTTCGTAAAGATGATAGCAAACTTCTTTCTTTTTTTCTATAAAAAAGACTTGGAGAGTAACCCTATCAGGTGGTCTACCCCATGCCTCACGCAAATGTAAAGATGATAGCGATTCCTCAACTAAGTAATCAATTCCTCAATTAACTGGAACAAATAAATAACTGTAACAGCTGAATTATATATATAAATATATATGTATTGTTAAAAATAAAATAAAATAATAAGGATGAGGTTAAACTCAGTTTACGACAATTATATGTATACTTTTTAGAAATAGCTGAATTAGAAAATAAAAATTGTTAAGTAAAACATTTCTTAATATTTATTACGAATTTTTATGTGCTATTTCTTTATCAACTATTAGTCAAGTCTCTGCTGCTGTTGTTTTCAACGAATTTTTATGTGCTATTTCTTTTCTTTTTTTCTATAAAAACTTTTTTCATTTTTTCTTTAAAAAGGACTTGGAGTGTTTGGTCTACCCCATGGCTCACGCAAATGTAAAACATAAAATCAGTTCCTCAACTAGCTAATTACCGCTGTTAGATTCAATAATTCTACTTTTAGTCTACATGTTCTTCTATATAATTAGTATTTAACAAACTTTATATTAACTTTATTAAAAAAAAATTATTGTATATATGGATTATATTTATTATTTTTTCCTTTTGATTAATAAAATACATATCTTTTTTATCATATATATATATATATATATATATATATATATATGTTGATGTTTTGTAAATAATTGTTTTATGATTTCTGTTTTCATGTTTAAAGGATTGTAAATATTGCATTAAGACATGTGTTAATTGAAATATGTTTGGAAGTCGCACTAAACGGCAGAGTGCGCATTTGAATGAAAAAGGGATCTGAAGTGTGGTTTTTATTATATTTGAGATTTTGTTTATTTGAAACACGTTTTGGAACATCAGAAAAACAGAGGACACTCTGCCGAAATTTTTAAAACTGATTTTGATGGGCTCACTAGAAATGAGTTTAAATTATCAAATTATTTATAAACAGAATTAATAAAAGATTTGAAAACTCAGTAGCGCTCCCTGGGTTAATCCAGTCGGGTCGGGTCGGGGAGTGTTACATGTAATGGTATCAGAGCGCGGTTTAGGCGTTTCTGGACCAAAAGAGCCTGTATATGCATGTATTATATAAAGGTACCCATAGGAATGTGTGACTCTAATCTCCAGCCCTCTCTTCTGTCTTATATAGTATGTTGATATTTTAGTTGAAAAATGCAATAACTTCCAAAATGTTGTAAAACGTTTTGATAGATTTTGAATGGATATAACTTTTAATAACAAGTCTTGATAGAAAAAATACAATAAATTTTAAATCGTTTAAAAAGGTTTGATAAATTTTGAATGAAAACAACTCTTAATAATAAGTCCTTATAGGAAAAATGCAATAAACTCCAAAATAAATAGAATTTCGATTAACTTGTAAGTGGGTACAAGGTAGTTCACTTGTCTACCCGTTGATGTCTATCCAAAACAAATATATGGAAAAAAAAAAAAGCAATAAACTCCAAAATATTAGAAACTTTGAATAACTTCCAAAATGTTTTAGAAAGATTTAATAGATTTTGAATGGATATAACTTTTAATAACAAGTCTTGATAGCAAAAATACAACAAATTTCAAATCATCTAGAAAGGTTTGATAAATTTTGAATGAAAACAACTCTTAACAATAAGTCGTGATAGGAAAAATGCATTAAACACCAAAACAAATAGAATTTTAATTAACTTGTAAGTGGGTACAAGGCAGTTGACTAGTCTACCCGTTAATGTCCATCCAAAATAAATATATGGAAAAAAAAAAGCAATAAACACCAAAATATTATAAACTTTGATTAACTTCCAAAATGTTTTAGAAAGTTTTGAAAGATTTTGAATGGATATAACTTTTAATAACAAGTCTTGATAGGAAAAACACAATAAATTCCAAATCGTTTTGAAAGGTTTGAAATTTATTATATGAAAACAACTCTTAATAATAAGTCGTGATAGAAAAAATGCAATAAACTACAAAACAAATAGAATTTCAACTAACTTGTAAGTGGATACAAGGTAATTAACTTGTCTACCTATTGATGTCCATCCAAAACAAATATATGGAAAAGAAAAAAAAGCAATAAACTCCAAAATATTAGAAACTTTGATTAACTTCCAAAATGTTTTATAAAGTTTTGATAGATTTTGAATGGATATAACTTTTAATAACAACTCTTGATAGGAAAAATACAATAAATTTCAAATCGTTTTGAAAGGTTTGATAAATTTTGAATAAAAACAACTTTTTTTAACAGTAAGTCGTGATAGGAAAAATGCAATAAACTCCAAAACAAATAGAACTTCGATTAACTTGTAAGTGAGTACAAGGTAGTTGACTTGTCTACCCGTTGATAGATTTTGAATAGATATAACTTTTAATAACAAGTCTTGATAGGAAAAATACAATAAATTTCAAATCGTTTAGAAAAGTTTGATAAATTTTGAATGAAAACAACTATTAATAATAAGTCGTGATAGGAAAAATGCAATAAACTCCAAAACAAATAGAATTTCGATTAACTTGTAAGTGGGTACAATGTAGTTGACCTGTCTACCCGTTGATGTCCATCCAAAACAAATATATGGAAAAACAAAAAAGCAATTAGCTCCAAAATATTAGAAACTTTGATTAACTTCCAAAATGTTTTAAAAAGTTTTGATAGATTTTGAATGGATATAACTTTTAATAACAAGTCTTGATAGGAAAAATACAACAAATTTCAAATCGTTTAGAAAAGTTTCATAAATTTTGAATTAAAATAATTCTTAATAATAAGTCGTGATAGGAAAAATGCAATAAACTCCAAAACAAATAGAATTTCGATTAACTTGTAAGTAGGTAAAAGGTAATTGACTTGTCTACCCGTTGATGTCCATCCAAAACAAATATACGGAAAAAAAAAAAGCAATAAACTCCAAAATATTAGAGACTTTGATTAACTTACAAAATGTTTTAGAAAGTTTTGATAGATTTTAAATGGATATAACTTTTAATAACAACTCTTGATAGGAAAAATACAATAAATTTCAAATCGTTTTGAAAGGTTTGATAAATTTTGAATGAAAACAACTCTTACTAATAAGTCATGATAGGAAAAATGCAATAAACTACAAAACAATTAGAATTTCGGTTAACTTGTAAGTGGGTACAAGGTAATTGACTTGTCTACCCGTTGAGGTCCATCCAAAATAAATATATGGAAAAAAAAAACAATAAACTCCAAAATATTAGAAACTTTGATTAACTTCTAAAATATTTTAGAAAGTTTTGATAGATTTTGAATGGATATAACTTTTAATAACAAGTCTTGATAGGAAAAACACAATAAATTCCAAATCGTTTTGAAAGGTTTGAAATTTATTATATGAAAACAACTCTTAATAATAAGTCGTGATAGAAAAAATGCAATAAACTACAAAACTAACTTGTAAGTGGATACAAGGTAATTAACTTGTCTACCTATTGATGTCCATCCAAAACAAATATATGGAAAAGAAAAAAAAGCAATAAACTCCAAAATATTAGAAACTTTGATTAACTTCCAAAATGTTTTATAAAGTTTTGATAGATTTTGAATGGATATAACTTTTAATAACAAGTCTTGATAGGAAAAATACAATAAATTTCAAATCGTTTTGAAAGGTTTGATAAATTTTGAATAAAAACAACTTTTAACAGTAAGTCGTGATAGGAAAAATGCAATAAACTCCAAAACAAATAGAACTTCGATTAACTTGTAAGTGAGTACAAGGTAGTTGACTTGTCTACCCGTTGATAGATTTTGAATAGATATAACTTTTAATAACAAGTCTTGATAGGAAAAATACAATAAATTTCAAATCGTTTTGAAAGGTTTGATAAATTTTGAATGAAAACAACTCTTACTAATAAGTCATGATAGGAAAAATGCAATAAACTACAAAACAATTAGAATTTCGGTTAACTTGTAAGTGGGTACAAGATAATTGACTTGTCTACCCGTTGATGTCCATCCAAAATAAATATATGGAAAAAAAAAAAGCAATAAACTACAAAATATTAGAAACTTTGATTAACTTCTAAAATATTTTAGAAAGTTTTGATAGATTTTGAATGGATATAACTTTTAATAACAAGTCTTGATAAGAAAAATACAATAAATTTCAAATCGTTTTGAAAGGTTTGATAAATTTTGAATTAAAATAATTCTTAATAATAAGTCGTGATAGGAAAAATGCAATAAACTACAAAACAAATAGAATTTCGATTAGCTTGTAAGTGGGTACAAGGTAATTGACTTGTCTACCCGTTGATGTCCATCCAAAATAAATATATAGAAAAAAAATAATAAACTCCAAAATATTATAAACTTTGATTAACTTCCAAAATGTTTTAGAAAGTTTTGATAGATTTTGAATGGATATAACTTTTTAAAACAAGTCTTGATAGGAAAAATACAATAAATTTCAAATCGTTTTGAAAGGTTTGATAAATTTTGAATGAAAACAACTCTTACTAATAAGTCATGATAGGAAAAATGCAATAAACTACAAAACAATTAGAATTTCGGTTAACTTGTAAGTGGGTACAAGGTAATTGACTTGTCTACCCGTTGAGGTCCATCCAAAATAAATATATGGAAAAAAAAAAAAAGCAATAAACTCCAAAATATTAGAAACTTTGATTAACTTCCAAAATATTTTAGAAAGTTTTGATAGATTTTGAATGGATATAGCTTTTAATAACAAGTCTTGATAGGAAAAATACAATAAATTTCAAATCGTTTTGAAAGGTTTGATAAATTTTGAATTAAAATAATTCTTAATAATAAGTCGTGATAGGAAAAATGCAATAAACTCCAAAACAAATAGAATTTCGATTAGCTTGTAAGTGGGTACAAGGTAATTGACTTATCTACCCGTTGATGTCCATCCAAAATAAATATATAGAAAAAAAAAACAATAAACTCCAAAATATTAGAAACTTTGATTAACTTCCAAAATGTTTTAGAAAGTTTTGATAAATTTTGAATGGATATAACTTTTTAAAACAAGTCTTGATAGGAAAAATACAATAAATTTCAAATCGTCTAGAAAGGTTTGATAAATTTTGAATGAAAACAACTCTTAACAATAAGTCGTGATAGGAAAAATGCAATAAACTCCAAATCAAATAGAATTTCGATTAACTTGCAAGTGGGTATAAAGTAATTGACTTGTCTACTCGTTGATGTCCATCCAAAACAAATATATGGAAAAAAAAAAAGCAACAAACTCCAAAAAATTAGAAACTTTGATAACTTACAAAATGTTTTAGAATGTTTTGATAGATTTTGAATGGATAAAACTTTTAATAACAAGTCTTGATCGGAAAAATACAATAAATTTCAAATCGTTTAGAAAAGTTTGATAAATTTTGAATGAAAAGAACTATTAATAATAAGTCGTGATAGGAAAAATGCAATAAACTACAAAACAAATAGAATTTCGATTAACTTGTAAGTGGGTACAAGCATAGACGGAGCTCTATGAGGGCTAGGCCCACCCTGCCAAAATGAATTTTTTTTTTAAAAATCAAATGAAAAAATATTATTAGTATTGTTATACCCTCCATGTTTATTCATCCATATTTATATTTTAACCTACTAAAAACTCATTCCAGTTAATATTTTTATTTCATGAAGGTCCAATTTATAACATTATTAACTCAATTCAATTAATATTTTTATTTTTAAAAGACCCAATTTACAATATCATTAACTCACAGCTCACATGTTTATGCTATTAGTTTTAGAACAAGCTCAGCTCCAATTATATATATTTTTTTTCTCTCTACACAACTCACAATTCACAACCTTTACCTTCTCTTTCCTTATTTTTTTTTTTTCTTTCTCTTCACAAGTCACAATTCACAACAATTCTGCTTCCCTTGTCCAATTATATTTCTACTTGTGTTCGGTCACCACTCCTTTGTCCGGTTAGTTTTTTAAAATTATTTAGTAGTTTATTTTATTTTAATTATTTTATTAATTATTTTATTTTAATATTGTTTGCTAAAAAAATAATAATAATTTTTTAAAAAAAAAATGGATATTGAGTTCATTGAACCCCACTCGAACTGTGTTCGAACCAAACGAACCCCAGAAATAAATCCAGAACTAGGGTTCGCATTCGAACCTAGAACTTGGGTTCGCGTTCGAATCCAGATTATGGGTTCATTTCTAGGAACGAACCCAGATTTGGGTTTATTTCTGGGTTCACATTCGAACCTAGAACTTGAGTTCATCAACGAACCTAGAAGTTGGGTTCGCGTTCGAACCCAGAACCTGAGTTCGTCGACGAACCCAGAAGCTTTGCTTGGTGCTGACTCTTCCTATTTTCACAACAACAACATAACAAGTATTTTCAGCAATGAAACTTTTTAAGACATCGCTTTGCAATAAAATAGAGCAAGAGTTTCTAGCAAACTCCATAATTATTTTTATTGAAATAGAAATTGCTGATGCTATTGATTCAGATTTTATAATTGATAAGTTTGATATTTTAAATAATCGTAAGCTACGTTGTTTTTTTTGTTGCATCTGCATTGTATGTTTATCTGGTACTGTATTTTTGTCTTTTCTTTTAATTAAAATTGTGTATATATTGTTTATGTAATACATTTTGAGGAATATGATACATTATATATTAGCCCACCCTGACCTACTTCCTGGCAACGTCCCTGGGTACAAGGTAGTTGACTCGTCTACTCGTTGATGTCCATCCAAAACAAATATATGTAATAAAAAAAAGTAATAAACTCCAAAATATTAGAAACTTTGATTAATTTCCAAAATGTTTTAGAAAGTTTTGATAGATTTTGAATGGATATAACTTTTATTAACAAGTCTTGATAGGAATAATACAAAAAATTTCAAATCGTTTAGAAAAGTTTGATAAATTTTGAATGAAAACAACTATTAATAATAATTCGTGATAGTAAAAATGCAATAAACTCCAAAACAAATAGAATTTCGATTAACTTGTAAGTGGGTACAAGGTAGTTGACTTGTCTACCCGTTGATGTCCATCCAAAACAAATATATGGAAAAACAAAAAGTAATAAACTCCAAAATATTAGAAACTGTGATTAACTTCCAAAATGTTTTAGAAAGTTTTGATAGATTTTGAATGGATATAACTTTTAATAACAAATCTTGATAGGAAAAGTACAATAAATTTCAAATCGTGTTGAAAGGTTTGATAAATTTTGAATGAAAACAACTCTTAATAATAAGTCGTGATAGGAAAAAAGCTATAAAATCCAAAACAAATAGAATTTCGATTAACTTGTAAGTGGGTACAAGGTAGTTGACTTGTCTACCCGTTGATGTCCATCCAAGACAAATATATAGAAAAAAAAAAGCAATAAACTCCAAAATATTAGAAACTTTGATTAACTTCCAAAATGTTTTAGAAAGTTTTGATAGATTTTAAATGGATATAACTTTTAATAACAAGTCTTGATAGGAAAAATACAATAAATTTCAAATCGCCTAAAAAGGTTTGCTAAATTTTGAATGAAAACAACTCTTAACAATAAGTTGTGATAATAAAAATGCAATAAACTACAAATCAAATAGAATTTCGATTAACTTGTAAGTGGGTACAAAGTAATTGACTTGTCTACCCGTTGATGTCCATCCAAAATAAATATATAGAAAAAAAAAACAATAAACTCCAAAATATTAGAAACTTTGATTAACTTCCAAAATGTTTTAGAAAGTTTTGATAGATTTTAAATGGACATAACTTTTAATAACAAGTCTTAATAGGAAAAATACAATAAATTTCAAATCGTTTTGAAAGGTTTGATAAATTTTGAATGAAAACAACTCTTACTAATAAGTCATGATAGGAAAAATGCAATAAACTACAAAACAATTAGAATTTCGGTTAACTTGTAAGTGGGTACAAGGTAATTGACTTGTCTACCCGTTGAGGTCCATCCAAAATAAATATATGGAAAAAAAAAAGCAATAAACTCCAAAATATTATAAACTTTGATTAACTTCCAAAATATTTTAGAAAGTTTTGATAGATTTTGAATGGATATAACTTTTAATAACAAGTCTTGATAGGAAAAATACAATAAATTTCGAATCGTTTTGAAAGGTTTGATAAATTTTGAATTAAAATAATTCTTAATAATAAGTCGTGATAGGAAAAATGCAATAAACTACAAAACAAATAGAATTTCGATTAGCTTGTAAGTGGGTACAAGGTAATTGACTTGTCTACCCGTTGATGTCCATCCAAAATAAATATATAGAAAAAAAAACAATAAACTCCAAAATATTAGAAACTTTGATTAACTTCCAAAATGTTTTAGAAAGTTTTGATAGATTTTAAATGAATACAACTTTTAATAACAAGTCATGATAGGAAAAATACAATAAATTTCAAATCGTCTAAAAAGGTTTGGTAAATTTTGAATGAAAACAACTTTTAACAATAAGTTGTGATAGTAAAAATGCAATAAACTACAAATCAAATAGAATTTCGATTAACTTGTAAGTGGGTACAAGGTAATTGACTTGTCTACCCGTTGATGTCCATCCAAAATAAATATATAGAAAAAAGAAAAACAATAAACTCCAAAATATTAGAAACTTTGATTAACTTCCAAAATGTTTTAGAAAGTTTTGATAGATTTTAAATGGATATAACTTTTAATAACAAGTCTTGATAGGAAAAATACAATAAATTTCAAATCGCCTAAAAAGGTTTGCTAAATTTTGAATGAAAACAACTCTTAACAATAAGTTGTGATAATAAAAATGCAATAAACTACAAATCAAATAGAATTTCGATTAACTTGTAAGTGGGTACAAAGTAATTGACTTGTCTACCCGTTGATGTCCATCCAAAATAAATATATAGAAAAAAAAAACAATAAACTCCAAAATATTAGAAACTTTGATTAACTTCCAAAATGTTTTAGAAAGTTTTGATAGATTTTAAATGGACATAACTTTTAATAACAAGTCTTGATAGGAAAAATACAATAAATTTCAAATCGTTTTGAAAGGTTTGATAAATTTTGAATGAAAACAACTCTTACTAATAAGTCATGATAGGAAAAATGCAATAAACTACAAAACAATTAGAATTTCGATTAACTTGTAAGTGGGTACAAGGTAATTGACTTGTCTACCCGTTGAGGTCCATCCAAAATAAATATATGGAAAAAAAAAAGCAATAAACTCCAAAATATTATAAACTTTGATTAACTTCCAAAATATTTTAGAAAGTTTTGATAGATTTTGAATGGATATAACTTTTAATAACAAGTCTTGATAGGAAAAATACAATAAATTTCGAATCGTTTTGAAAGGTTTGATAAATTTTGAATTAAAATAATTCTTAATAATAAGTCGTGATAGGAAAAATGCAATAAACTACAAAACAAATAGAATTTCGATTAGCTTGTAAGTGGGTACAAGGTAATTGACTTGTCTACCCGTTGATGTCCATCCAAAATAAATATATAGAAAAAAAAACAATAAACTCTAAAATATTAGAAACTTTGATTAACTTCCAAATTGTTTTAGAAAGTTTTGATAGATTTTAAATGGATATAAATTTTAATAACAAGTCATGATAGGAAAAATACAATAAATTTCAAATCGTCTAAAAAGGTTTGGTAAATTTTGAATGAAAACAACTCTTAACAATAAGTTGTGATAGTAAAAATGCAATAAACTACAAATCAAATAGAATTTCGATTAACTTGTAAGTGGGTACAAGGTAGTTGACTTGGCTACCCGTTGATGCCCATCCAAAACAAATATATGGAAAAAAAAAACAAGCAATAAACTCCAAAATATTAGAAACTTTGATTTACTTCCAAAATGTTTTAGAAAGTTTTGATAGATTTTGAATGGATATAACTTTTAATAACAAGTCTTGATAGAAAAAATACAATAAATTTCAAATCGTTTAGAAAGGTTTGATAAATTTTGAATGAAAACAACTCTTAATAATAATTCGTGATAGGAAAAATGCAATAAACTCCAAAACAAATAGAATTTCGATTAGCTTGCAAGTGGGTATAAAGTAATTGACTTGTCTACCCGTTAATGTCCATCCAAAACAAATATATGGAAAAAAAAAAAGCAATAAACTCCAAAAAATTATAAACTTTGATTAACTTCCAAAATGTTTTAGAAAGTTTTGATAGATTTTGAATGGATATAACTTTTAATAACAAATCTTGATAGGAAAAGTACAATAAATTTCAAATCTTGTTGAAAGGTTTGATAAATTTTGAATGAAAACAACTCTTAATAATAAGTCGTGATAGGAAAAATGCTATAAAATCCAAAACAAATAGAATTTTGATTAACTTGTAAGTGGGTACAAGGTAGTTAAGTTTTCTACCCGTTGATGTCCATCCAAAACAAATATATAGAAAAAAAAAAAGCAATAAACACCAAAATATTAGAAACTTTGATTAACTTCCAAAATGTTTTAGAAAGTTTTGATAGATTTTAATTGGATATAACTTTTAATAACAAGTCTTGATAGGAAAAATACAATAAATTTCAAATCGTTTTGAAAGGTTTGATAAATTTTGAATGAAAACAACTCTTACTAATAAGTCATGATAGGAAAAATGCAATAAACTATAAAACAATTAGAATTTCGGTTAACTTGTAAGTGGGTACAAGGTAATTGACTTGTCTACCCGTTGAGGTCCATCTAAAATAAATATATGGAAAAAAAAAAGCAATAAACTCCAAAATATTAGAAATTTTGATTAACTTCCAAAATATTTTAGAAAGTTTTGATAGATTTTGAATAGATATAACTTTTAATAACAAGTCTTGATAGGAAAAATACAATAAATTTCAAATCGTTTTGAAAGGTTTGATAAATTTTGAATTAAAACAACTCTTAATAAAAAGTCCTTATAGGAAAAATGCAATAAACTCCAAAACAAATAGAATTTCGATTAACCTGTAAGTGGGTACAAGGTAGTTGACTTGTCTACCCGTTGATGTCCATCCAAAACAAATACATGGAAAAAAAAGAAGCAATTAACTCCAAAATATTAGAAACTTTGATTAACTTCCAAAATGTTTTAGAAAGTTTTGATAGGTTTTGAATGGATATAACTTTTAATAACAAGTCTTGATAGGAAAAATACAATAAATTTCAAATCGTTTAGAAAGGTTTGATAAATTTTGAATGAAAACAGCTCTTAATAATAATTCGTGATAGGAAAAATGCAATAAACTCCAAAACAAAAAGAATTTCGATTAGCTTGTAAGTGGGTACAATGTAGTTGACTTGTCTACCCGTTGATGTCCATCTAAAAAAAATATATGGAAAAAAAAAAGCAATAAACTCCAAAATATTAGAAACTTTGATTAACTTCTAAAATATTTTAGAAAATTTTGATAGATTTTGAATGTATATAACTTTTAATAAAAAGTCTTGATAGGAAAAATACCATAAATTTCAAATCGTTTTGAAAGGTTTGATAAATTTTGAATGAAAACAACTCTTAATAATAAATCGTGATAGGAAAATTGCAATAAACTCCAAAACAAATAGAATTTCGATTAACTTGTAAGGGAGTACAAGGTAGTTGACTTGTCTACCCGTTGATGCCCATCCAAAACAAATATATGGAAAAAAAAAAAAAAACAAGCAATAAACTCCAAAATATTAGAAACTTTGATTTACTTCCAAATTGTTTTAGAAAGTTTTGATAGATTTTGAATGGATATAACTTTTAATAACAAGTCTTGATAGGAAAAATACAATAAATTTCAAATCGTTTAGAAAGGTTTGATAAATTTTGAATGAATACAGCTCTTAATAATAATTCGTGATAGGAAAAATGCAATAAACTCCAAAACAAATAGAATTTCGATTAGCTTGCAAGTGGGTATAAAGTAATTGACTTGTCTACCCGTTGATGTCCATCCAAAACAAATATATGGAAAAAAAAAAGCAATAAACTCCAAAAAATTATAAACTTTGATTAACTTGTAATTGGGTGCAGGTTCTCATACTTGATTTTTTATACCAAGTTGATATCCATCCAAACTTTTTGAATTGACCCAATTTGAATTATAATACAGGTTCACAGTGCAAGAAGAAAAAATCAAAGATATTTTTGGGTGTGTTTAGCATTGATGTACCTTGAGAAATAATTAATTATTTTATAAGTTGAAATAAAAAAATTTATTTAGTAAACTTCTCAAAATCTGTTTATTTCATAATATGTTTCTTCCATAATTAATGAGAAAATTATTTTGTGAAATAAACGGATTTTGAAAAGTTTATCATATTTTCTTTTTTAATGATTATTTATCAAACTGCAGTAATTCCAAATGCACACTTAGTCTTTTTTGAGCTCTTATATTCTATTGGTACGTTATAGGAAGAAAGGAAAGAAGGGTCTTAATGTCACTAAACTTACCATAATCTCCAGAAGAACTAACACATTATCAAAAATCACCCTCTTGAAAAGAGGCACTTTGGCTATATGCAGGGCCGTAGCTAGACACTTTTCACTAAGTAGGCTAATCTAAATTTATTTTTCTATTTAAAGGTCTTACTATTTTATATGAAATATTTTTTTTTATAATAGTTAAATCTCGATGGTACGAGAGAATTTTCATTAATAATAATAATAAAAAAAATACATAGTTAACGATGACATAATGAGCTTTACCCTTAAATACCTACCATTTGCCAAAAGCACACCCAAAATAAAAAAGAAGGAAAAACAATATGCATGCAATGCAAATACAATAAAATATTACTGCAGTGGTGTTTTACGAGGCTTCAAAGCATAAAAAATATCTATTATCGATTCTGAATCAATAATATCAGCAAGTGCTCTCTCAATGTAGATGACCATACAATTTGCAAGAAATTCGTCATCCATCTTGTTCCGAAGAGATAATTTCACAAGTTTCATAGCTGAAAATGCACATTTTGAACTGGCTGTAGAAATTGGAAGAGTTAAAACCAAACGAATCAGTCTATCAATCAAGAAAAATAATTGTGACTTTCTTGTTTCGACGAACCCTCGACATAAATCAAGAAGTGAAGGCATATTCTGAAATTTTGGATGAACAAGAACGTCATTCTTATAGTGTTGCAATTATCTCTTCAAAATGGGAAGCTCCCTTTCAGTAAAATAAATAGGATAAAACTTCTTAGCAAGACTATATATATCATCAATGTTGAATGACTCAAAATTATTCGTAGGATCCAAAACAGAACTGAGAGCAAGAAGTTCCATTGTTTGGTCTGGAAATCTTGTACCTAACTCCATCAACTGAAAATCAATTACAACATTGAATATATTAAAATGGTAATAATGCTCAACTGTAATATCATTTTGTTGTTAACATGAACGACACGTACCCTCCATGTAGCAAGCATTCATGTCAGGCATATCAATTTCATGACCTCCACAAAATGTTAATATTGTGCATAAAAAGCTATCCCAACCCTTCTGCCTTAATTCTTGAAGAAGTATTTTCGTACTTCTTACTAAATGTAATGCATTTAAGATGTTTTGAGATTTCAATTGCAATGCTAGCATGACATAGCATTAGTGATTCCCATAACTTCATTCATCAATTGCAAAATAAACACAAATTCAAAACTTCTCAGTGCTTGTAATGCCCCTTTAGTTTCTCCCATAATATTGTTGCTAAGCCCATTCTTAATTGTGTTTTCAAGCACTGTACATGTTGCATCAAACATATCAATCAACCTATTATCTGAAGAATAGTGAGAGCTCCATCTTGTTGCTTCAGGTCGTGATAATGTACGAATTTGATTAGCCCCTGTACAGGTCTCAAGTTCTCCTAAAGCTAGCGTATCTGCAATTTCAACTTCTCGAGCGCATTTTAATTCAGAATGACGTTTTGGTGAAGCACCAACAAAATTGATTATTGAGTTTAACTTTGAAAAAAAAAAAAAGCCACACATCATGCACATCTTTAGAAGCCGCAACCAATGCTAATTGTAACCGATGCGCAAAGCAATGTACATAATAAGCTTATGGACAATCATTGAGAAACAATACTTGTAATCCATTCCAAGCACCACACATATTGATAGCCTCATCATACTCTTGACCTCTCATATCTGCAATCTGAAGATCATATTGAGTAAGAACAATAATCATTTTTTGTTTAAGAGTTAAAGTTGCAGTGTCATTAACTCCAACAACATCAAAGAAACGCTCTTGAATTATTCCATGGCTATCAACAAACCTCAAAATAATTGTCATTTGCTCTTGATTGGATTCATCAAGTGCTTCATCAATAAGAATACAAAATTTGGCACTTCCAACTTCTTTTCGAATTTCTTTTCTCACTTCATTAGCAAGAATTTTTAGGATCTCCTTTTGAATATTTGGACATATATACTTTGAATTTCCTGGAGCATTGTTTAAACAAACTCTGCTAATATCTTCATTCATTGTTGCCAAAAAGTTTATCATTTCAATGAAATTTCCCCGATTGGAAGAGGTACTTGATTCATCATAACCTCAAAATGCACATGCTTGCTTTGCAAGCCATTTGATGGTCTTTATTGAAGTTTTGAGCCGTAAACGGTTTTCTAAGACTTGTTGTGAATAAGATTCTTGTTTCCCTTCATGATGAACAAAAACACAATGGTCTCCACAATTAACCATCTTCCAATTATTAAACCCATCAACAATAAATACCTAAATCCTTGACGGATTACTATAAAAAAGGAAGCATGGAAAACAAAAAATTTTATCTTTTGCAATTGAATACTCTAGCCAAGGGAACTTAGTAAACCATGCATATTGAAATCAATGATTTTGGTTTCTGTCATGTGTCTTCTTATAATCATCTAATTTTTGTTGGTATGGTGCCATGTCAATATATGCTCTTCGAATCTCATTTTGTTAATTAACATCATATATCCGTATCAATTTTTGCAATCCTGGGTCGCTTTCAAAATAAGCATCAACCTTTTCAAATTCAACCCTTTATTTAGAAGAACGTGGCTCATCAAAACTTCTTCTACTAATAGGTACCTCACTTAGTGATTTGTCTTCACTTTTATTAAAAAAGGAACGTATATTTTGTTACTTATTTGATTTAGGCATTATAACCTAAGATAAAAAAAATATATGATATAAATTAAAAATTAAAAAGAAAGAATAAATTTCAAATCTTGTTATAAAAATTTGATTTCAAGTCCAATAAAAGATATAAAAAAATTGACAATATAAAACAAACATATAAATCACCTAATTGAATAAACTTCAACTAACTATCATAAAAAAAATAATAAATAAATAAATCCATATGATCATTCATAATTTATGAATTCAATATAAAATAAAAACTTACAAATTTTTCCTGCCGAAACTATCACAAGTTGTGTCAAATCAATAAAGCAATAATCTGTTTACAAAATTTCATAATATTAAATATTTACAAAATATAAATATAAGTTTCAATTACAAAATACAAAATCTAAAATTAAATAAATAAAAATAAAATTATAAGTAATTACTTTGAAGCTTCAAATAGAGAGAGAAGTAATATTTAAATATTCAAGATAGAATTTAAAATTTAGGAAAGTGAAAATAAACAAAGTGAAAAGATGAGGGCTACTATTAAAGAAAAAAAAATTGATTTACTCGCCCACTGTGTTCAACGAGAAGAAAAAATATTCAAAGAAGAAAAAATATGTCGGCTGCAAGAGTAACAACAAGAAGAAGAAGAAGAAGAAGAAGAAGAAAAAGTGATGGAGAAAAAAAAAGTGTGTTGGGCCAGTAAGGCAACAATGACAGACAAAAGTATGTTGGGCCAGCAAGGCAGCAATGAAAAATAATGAAAAAATTAAATTTTTTTTTAAAAAGCTTGGCTGGGCCAAGCCCATGAGTGGCTCCGCCTCTAGCTATATGAAATAATCTCTAGTATATTAACCAAATTTTTATCACCACTTTATAGAGTACAAAGCACAAGCTTTAATGGTGCTTTCACCATTCAATACCTTTAAGCACATCCTAACCATGTCTTTTTCCTTAGTTCAAAACTATTTTTTTTTTTCATGTTTTCTATTTTTTTTTTCTTTCTTTCACTTTTTGATATAAACCAACAAAAGAAGAGAATAAACATAGAGAACATTAGAAAAGAAAAGTTCTAATACTTAAAACAATTCAACTTTTTTTTGAAAAAAGAAGTATGTTTCAATTTTTTTATTATTCACAAAATAAATAATTAAGTTAAACAAATATAATTATGTTTCTTTTAATTAAAAGAAACATAACAAGAGTACAAGACCAATATGGTCTTCCATTAAAACATTGATTTTCTTCTTTCTTTCTTTTAATTATGTTTTAAGTAGACATGCCAAAATATAGATGACCGGTGTGGCAAACAGCTTTTATCATGATTTATATAGTCTCGTAATAGTAAGTATAATAGTTTATGTGATATTGGCAAGCTGAATGAATATTTTTTTTATTATTAAACTACATTGAGTAGTGGTCATGATCTATTTCTTATATAAGTGGGCAATATTTTGATTTCCAAATAAAAAACTGTATCAGAAATTTTATTTGTTCTCAAATGTAGAAGATTCTTTGTTCTTTTACCAGTAACACATAAATTTGCAGAAAATATCATTACTTGAGATTTCATTAATTTAAAATTGTTGAAAGAGCTTAGAATAAGCTCTAGTTTAGGTGTCAGAAGCTTAGGATGATTTTAAATTGTGCATATAATTGCAGGAATAGATAGTTATGGTTTTTATATAGAGTTTGAATCTTTATATAATATATTATGATTCTGAATACATAATGAAAAATGTGAAACTAGTCATAATTAGGAAAAAATAAAGACAAATTAATGATGGAAAACTCAAATTATTAGCACTAACAGAACTTCTTACATGCTCATAAAAAGTAACATTCACCAAAGAGAATTATTCAGAAACACTAATTTCTTCTTTCTCTGTGTCGGTTATTTAGCCTTCTCGCAATTCTGCTATTTTCCTTCTCAACAATTCTTACAAGCCACCAAGGCTTTCCTATTGAGAAAACAATACATCCCATTGTCATTCCAAGCACTGTTTCAAATCCATAACCCATCAACACAACTTTCCAACCAAATGCAAATTCACTCTTCGTATCATCTTCTGGTATTCGAGATAGTTGTGGTGTCTCATCTCTATGACAATCATTTGATAGTGGAAATCCACATAATCCCAAGTTATCATTGTAAGAATCATTTTCAAAAGTATCAAGTTGGCTGCCTCGAGGTATAGATCCGGATAGTTGATTTCGCGACAGGTTTAGAACTCCTAGAAAATTCAAACTTGCCAACTGCCTTGGAATCTCTCCAACAAACCTGTTTGAAGAGAGGTCCAGCGATTCAAGTGCTGTCAAATTTCCTAGCAATGAAGAGATATGACCTATCAGGAGATTTTGAGAAAGATTAAGAAGATGAAGTGACTGTAGCTTCCCAATTTCTTCTGGAATCTCTCCACTGAAACTATTATGTGAAAAATCTATGATAGTGAAAATATTAAGTATTTTCACCATTTCAATGGCATTTCCTTTTATTATCACAGATATGGAATCGTAGCAACTGTAGTAGTAGTTGTAGTTCCTTATATATTCCAACTTACTTTTAGCTACATCTACATTCATCATAGCCTTAAGACTTGCAAAGTACCCTGTCGGCAAAAAACCATTGAAATTGTTGTTCGAGAGATCAATTATTCGCAACTTAGAGAATGAATTATTAGCCTCAGAATCTCTTACAAAACCGAAAAACTTATTGGACGGAAGAACAAGAACTTGCAACTTTGGAAGAGTTCCCAACCAATATGGGAAGGTATATGTTAGCTTATTGTTTCCAATATCTAGAACTTCAAGCATTCTATAATGGATCAAAGATCGTAGGACTGGCCCTTCAAATCCATTGCCATTGAAGTTAAGGGTCCGCAATTGATTGCCCTTTGCAAATGATCCAAGAATGGTGCCATGAAATATGTTCTTCTGTAGATCCAACACAGAGAGATTACTGCTAAAATGTCCAATGCATTCTGCAACAGTGCCACTCAAGTTGTTATGAGAAAGAACAAGAACTTGAAGGGTTCTTAAATTGCAGGTTGAATGAGGGATCTCCCCAATCAATTGATTGTTTTAGATAAGAAGATATTCCAAGGTTGGTGGTGGAATTGGAAGGGGTCCTTGAAGCAAGTTGAATCCAAGATCAAGTGATCGAAGCTTCTTCCATGGGAGTTGCTCTTTGCCTGTGAGAAAATTGTGGGAGAGATTTTCTATTTCTTGAGGAATGGAACCAATAAGATTGTTTTTGCCGAGATACAGATATTCTAGATTAATCAAATTATAAAAGGAATTAGGGATCTCCCCAGTCAATTGATTGTCGTTCAACTCTACATCAGTCAGAGATGTCAAGTTTCCTAATTCCTTAGGAATGGGGTCTGAAAGTTTATTTTCTTGAAGATAAAGAAGAGTAAGGCTTCCCAAACCACCAAATGATGGTGGAATTGAACCAGAAAGATTATTCGAAGCAAAACTTAGGTAGACAAGAGACTTCAAATTTCCAATTTCATGGGGGATTGGACCAGAAAGGTTATTGTCGAATGCGTAAAAGAGATTTAGTTTATTCAAGTTTTCAAAAGTGGAAGGAATGAGGCCAGTGAGCTTGTTGATATTCATGTTAAGTTCAACCAAATTTATAGGTTTCCTAATTCTGGAGGAATGAAACCTGAAAGCGAATTGTTATACAGGTATAGAAAAGCCAAGTTGTTAATATTACCTACAGAAGCAGGAATCTCCCCGGTCAATTGATTGTGGTCCAACTCTAGATTAGTCAAAGATGTCAAGTTTCCTAACTCTTTAGGAATGGGGCCTGAAAGTTTATTTTCATAAAGACGAAGAAAAGTAAGGTCTTCCCAAACCACCAAATGATGGTGGAATTGAACTAGAAAGATTATTCGAATAAAGAATTAGGTAGACAAGAGACTTCAAATTTCCAATTTCACGGGGGATTGGACCTGAAAGATTATTCAAATAAAGACTTAGGTAGACAAGAGACTTCAAATTTCCAATTTCATGGGGGATTGGACCAGAAAGGTTATTGTCGAATGCGGCAAACAGATTTAGTTTACTCAAGTTTCCAAAAGTGGAAGGAATGGGGCCAGTGAGCTCATTGGTAGACAAGGCAAGTTCAACCAAATTTTCTAAGTTTCCTAATTTTGGAGGAATGGAACCTGAAAGCGAATTGTTATAGAGATATAAATAAGTCAAGTTGTTAAGATTACCTAAAGAAACAGGAATTGGACCATGTAGATGGTTTTCATGCAAGGCAAGCTCACTAAGAGACCTTAAACTACCTATTTCATGAGGAATCGACCCATTTAACTGATTCGTGAAAATTTCTGTGTTAGTAAACTGCTATCAGGTGTAAGTAATCACTGACAGACAAACATATATGGTTTCATGGTTCTGAGAGATATTGTAATTACTGGCAGACCGGTCTAACGGCAACTGATGTGGAGATAGCAGACTGGCAGCGTAAGAAGTACATGAATAAGTTTATTATTATTGCTATGAACAAGTGTGAATCTCCACGTAAAGGGATTTTTCAAGTGTCAGAATTTTGGTCCATGGGGTGAGATATTCTCTCTTTTCTTGAAAATTCTTGGCCTTCAATTGTATGTGAATACATGTCCCTGAGAGTTCTCTAATTATGTAAGACAATTTACTTTTAGATCATATGTCAATTTTAAGTTAGACATACTTGAAATGAAATTAAGCTTTATGTATTCTCAATTGTAGTCTTTTTTTTTTTTTCTTTGTGAATTTTTGCTAATTGTGGTGGTGCATGTCTAGGCTTTAGGTAACGTTCAGGCCAATGATTTGGAGATTATTTTTGTTCAGTATTCAAATAAAGCTTCCAACGAAAAGAAACAAGATATAAAATTTCTTTCTTATGAATGTACTCTTTCTTCTTTTTTTATAATTTTATGCCACCCTATTTTAAGAGCTTTGCAAGTTTGGTCCAAGTCAAGGCAAGAGTGTATACACATAAGACACGTGCCTCAATATTGGGTTTGATAGTTATGATAATCAAGTTAGTGGCTTTTTGCTTATGGAGATTTACATATCTGTATCCATATGTCAGCCTAAGTACTAATTTTATTAATTGTCTATCCGATATGATATCTAAGATTTTATATAACTTTTTTTTTAACAGTTCAATGTTATCTTCTATCATAAACAAAAGTAGGCCTTGTTTATAAATTTTGCAACTTTGATGGGCATTTGTGATTGATACTGCTCTAATTTGCAACTTTGATAGGCATTTGTGAAAAGTAGCTTTTGTAACCAGATGATTTGTCTTTTATTGATTGCAATTTGAAGTGTATACAGAATCCAAATGAAGAAGCAAATCATGTTCCTGCAATGTCTCCAGATTTATGTGCATGGAGTTTTAGCAACTTCAATCTGTATAATTTAATCTATGTAGGAATATAGAAGGCAAGAGAATAAAGAGATTATATCATTACAGTTTCAATATCATTATTAAGTTTGTTAAAGATTTTATAGTTTTTCTTTCAAGACAAGGCTAAAAGTGAATTTTAATAATTGGTTACTGTTGACAATAATCTCATACTTTTATATTCAATTCTTTTCTGGTGCACATAATGGGATTCCTGTGCTTGTGAGTTTTAAGAATATTGAAGACTAAACAGCTAATGTTTTTGCAGCTTTAGATTTGCTTGAGACAGAATCATACATACCTAGTTTCTTCTCTTTCTCATAAAAAAAACATATAATCATTCATCAATACAAGGAAAAGGAGACAGATTAGAGTTGTTTGGACTCCAAATTATTATATTCTATTCAAACTATAATGTATTAGCAATGTCAAACCAATTAGGCAGTATTATATGGAGAATTTCACGCCTTCATCGTCGGCTGAAGTCCCCTTGAAGACAGCAAGTTTCCCTTTATTTTCAAGTACCTTCAAAGCTCGCATTAGAACTGTACGATCCATCCCATGAAGTTCTGTCATGTTGCAGAAATAGACTCAAATCAACATGCATACAACTTTACGGATTGCAATACAAATTATTTCTCCCATTAAGTGTTAAAAACTGAATGAGAGAGAGAATGAGAGATTTATCGATGCTAGAGCTTGACAGATTATTAAAAGCATCCTGTTAACTAGAGTGTACCTGTTCCTCGAGATTCAATCCCTGAACGTATTTCCTCAACAGTCATAACACTATCCTCCAATCCATTTTCTTTTACCTAATCAAACATTTAAGAATATCAGACCATACAAGCCAACTACTAATGCACAGATTTCTGTAAATCAAAATTGCATTTAACTCACAAATTGTAAAATAATGTCAGCCCAATCTTGTATCCGGTGCCAGAGGATGAGGCATTTCCTATGTCCTTTATCCAACCACTCTGCTCGTCCTGTTATCAAAATAGCATTTAATAAAAACTACCTGCTAAATAAACTGTAACTGTGGAATCATCTAATGTCAAACACACCTTCTGACACTAAAGCTGACAAAAATGCTTCCCTAGCTTCATTGCTAAGAGATCCTGCATCATACAATCAAAGAGTGACATATCTGCAGAGAAAAAACTATCTGGCAAAACATAATGCAGAGAGAAACTAAACCCGGCATCATACACTCAAACTGTAATATGTCTGCAGAGGAAAAATATCAGGCAAAACATATAGTGAGTGATACAAAACCCAGAACAATAATTTAGCTAAGAAATGGCAGCTTGGAAGAAGCAGAATGACAGTATTATGTATACTCCGAGATCATAATTCAAAACTTTCAAGCTTATTTTTACCTGTAATTAAGTATCTAATTTAATGCTGTTATTAAGTTATGAATCTTCATGGTCTGCAAAGGAGAGAAGCTTTATTATGTTTATGGTGTACTTAAGCCAACCAATCAAGGGAAAATCTTATGATTGAAGATCCTTTGTTTTTTTAATTTTTTTTATATTAAATAATTGAGATAACATAATTTATCAGGGTGAGAAACAGTGTTACTTGCCCTGATATGATCTATATAATCACAATTACCACTTACTACGTACATCACTTCTCATGACCTTCACAGAAGCAGCAGTACTTCAAAGTCTGCTGACCTAATAAACCTTACTATCTACTATGTTCTTTCATTTCTATTATAAACCATAAACATCAAGAAATAATCAGATATAAACAATAATGATTATTTTAATTAGCAAAAAAAAGGTGACAAAGATATTTTAAGTATAAAAGAGAGAGATCACCTCAATCTTTCTCCAAGTTCTAATTAACAATGTAATTAGGTACTTCAAACTAAGCAAGAAAAAGATACATAAAGGACACTCCTAAGATGGATCAACACTTTCCCATACATCGTTGCAACTTAAACATCTAGGTCATAGTTCCTATATACAAAATTACTATTACAGTCATGGTGTACAGTGGTACTGTTCTTTCAGGAATTCCATAAATATCATATCTTTTAGCCTTGGGAACTACAAAAAATATTACCCAAATCCTAAAATTTACTTGGCCCGATTTACAGTTGAGGACACATATAAATGGAGTTGAACATAATAACAAGCCGAACAACTGTTTTAAAGAGCCAATCACAAAAATTAAGCCCGAATGCCCGATACAATTTTCCATATGGCATTAAGAGAATACACAAACAGTTTTAAAGAGCCAATCACAAAAACTAAGATCCAGATTAGAATTAAGGGAGAATCAGTCTTACTTTCAATCACAGGATTCGAGAACAAAGGAAATTCTTCTTCCAGTCCAATCACAAATATCTTCTGAGTTTGACAATAATCAAGAAGAAGTTCCTTCCAAAGCTGTACCTGCTTATCTCGGGTCTCCCTCACAGGCTGCAAACTGAAAAAAGAAAATACATGGCAAAATAAATAAATTTTGTGAATGAAAAATATGTGTGTGTGTGTGTGTATATATCAAGGAACAAGTCTATAGAAAATCATGAAAAAGTAATCAAGGAAACCATAAAAGAAAAGACCAAAAACAAGAGATAATGACAGCTAGGGAGTATAAAGTACTCAGTTACCATAATTTACACGATAAAGAAAGTTTACCCATCCAGAACTTGGAAAAGACAATGCACAACAGCTCTGACAAACTTCTTGTCAATGCACAAGTTTTTGTAGATATTTTGATTAAATTCTAAGGTTTGTTGCATAATACAAATCAAAACCAATCAAGAAGTCAAGACAAGTAATTTTACACTAAGATGTTACTTGAATCCAAAATTTGGTATTGCTACTAATAACAGCACTATCTATTTCAGTCGGGGAAACCAAAATGCCCAGCACAACAGTATTGCACCATTCTATGCGATTTTTTCCCCCAGTAAAGATTTTTTATTTTTCAAAATCCATGGAATTACCACTTTGAATTATATAAAACAATATACCACAAAGTTTGGATTTGTTGTTGAGTGTTCAGCATAACCACAAACTAATTAGTAAAATGCAAATCAAAGACAACTAGTGAGAAAATTACGTGAAGTAAGGAGGGTAATTGAAGAAAGCGGGAAGCTTGAAATCTCCCAAATTCTGCATCTCTATAGAGTTTCCTCTTCCTCCACTATGATTGCATCTCCATCATCAACAAAATGAAACACACAACTTAGCATCAAAAATAAAACACAAGAAAGAAGACTTTCCAATACAAAAGGATCCTTAGCCATTTTACATTTCAAGATTTTGCTTGGAAGAATAAAACTAAATTAATAAATCATTGAAGGAAGACTGAATGAATGAATCTGACATCTTTGAAGTGAAGACTTACGTTGGTTTATTTTATTTTATTTTTTCAATTTTGCTTTTGAGTGGACGTGTCTTTGTTTGGTTGCTCAGAATCCGGAGGAAATTCGTCTGTCTTGTAATTAGGTGAAAGCTATTGCCATCAAATTATATACATTCTTATCTTTTTTCTTTTAACTTGTGGCAGTTTATATTGGTATATTCAATCTAGTATTGTTGGAATTTAAAAGATTTTAAAAGCATGGATGTATTCAATTCGGACTTTTAAAAAGTCCAAATAAATTTAGGCATATTAAAAAAGTCATTGACTTTACAGAAATTGCTTAAGTGATAGAATTTTATGGATTTTAAAATAAGAGGTAAAATATAAACACGCATAACAAATCTTGCCCTCCCCATGAATTTGATGGAATTCCCTCGTCTGTTTTGATCTGCCTCCACATGTCCACACCACACCAGACACCACACTCTCAATCTCTTCTATCACACAGCCACTCCTCCCATCGCCGCTCGTCGTCGCCCTTGTCCTCGCCGCTCGTCATGCGCCTCTTGTCACCTCTGCTGGTGGTCCACTTCTGCACTTATCTCTGCCTCACGAACAGTAATTGACCGTTCTCACTTCTCACTGCGCGAACAGCCGCCGCAGGAGTCCTCTCACCATTATGGAATTCAAACAGCCAGCAGGATATACTATGCAGTTTTTCAATTTCACCAAAAGTGATTTCTTCTCAGGTCAGTGGACTGTGACCCCATTACATGCATTTCTGTTTTTTGTGGTGCTTTTTGATGGGGTTGAGATCGCTTTTTGTTGATTTACACTAGTCTCTAGATTGATGGGTCAATGTTTCGGATTCCTCATTCATGTTTGTTGTGGATGTTTGTTTGTTCATGAGTGATGATTTCTGTTTTTGTGAAGGTTCTGTTTGTTTGTGATTTGAATGATGATCATATAGGAATTGGTCAAATGGGTTGTGATTGAATATGACATTGGAGATTTTAATCGTGTTGTTTATATATATATGCTCTGTACATGTTGTAATGCTTGTATGTATGTGTGTGTCTATCCATGCAATGCCTGCATACATGATATATGTACGTACAAATGCTTGTATGTATGTATGGTAACTATTTTTTATATTATAATTTACATTTTTGTTATTCTTTAATGAATGAAATTAATTGAACGAAAACATGTCTATGATGATTTTTTTAAATGTATAGATTGAGTGATTTGGAAGTTTTGAGTTGGTTTGGAGCAATCAAAAATGACGCGGAGTCGTTGAATGTTAATGGAGCAATTAATACTTTTATTTGTTATTTTTTAAAAAAAACTTTATATATCATTTATTATTATTTATGGACTGTTTATGGATTATGAATTGTTATTTGGACTATTATGTATTATTTTTGGACTTGTTTGTGGACGGTTATGCTTGGTATTTATGGAATGTTACGCTTGTAGTTGTAATAATGAAGAGATCATTGTTTTCTTTTTCATTTTTTTCCATTAGCTAAGATTTCGAACACATTGTATGTTAATTTGAGGTTTGGAACAGATTAGTTGTCATAAATTTAGGGATAGGGCTTTACTATATACAGAAAAAATGTAGATCCAGAATGACACCAACCCAATCTCAATGAAATAAAGAAAACTGCATAAACAACCTCCTCTTCTTAGCCGCTCTTGGTTCGGTTCGAACGAAGAAGAGTTCGGTTTTTTATTTCAAAAACCAAACATGCTAATTTTTGGGGCCAAAAACCAACCGGAACAGAACACTACATGTTCGGTTCCGTCGGTTTTGAAGAAGTTGAATAAATCTGACAGTAAACATCACAAGGAATTTCTCGAAGAAGTTGAATAAATCTTAAATTAAATTAAATCAGATGCTCATATTGAAACCTAAGTCAATAACTTTTCATCAAAAATTGAAATTGCAAATGACCGCATTTATACATAATCGAAACAGGGAACATGACATTGATATCAAATAATGTACAAGAGCAGGAATCACAAAGAATTAATTCTGTTTTTTTTAAATAAAATGAAAATAATACAGAAATGAGATACTCATTCTTTGAGTATCTTCATCAAACATGGTGGGTGTGTGTCTTTGAGTACTTAATAAACACATGAAAAGCAATAGAGAGAGAGGGACTCACGGCGGAGAAACCTCAAACCAGTGCGAGGAGAGACACGCGAAGACCAGCGGCGAGGAAGACGACCCACGAAGACCGGCGGCAAAGAAAACCAGAGGCGGAGACCGGCAGCGAGGAAGACAACCGGCGAAGAAGAGATCGCCTAGGACCAAGACAACCGGCGGCGCAGCACCAAAACTCGCTGGTGGCTGGCTGGGTGAGGCGGCAGAGAGAGGATGGTGACAAGGCAGTGAGGAGAGGCGGCAGCAGGTGAGACTTGGGAATTTCACAGAGTTCGACTTTTTGAGAGAGAAAAATCGGTAAAATTGAAATCTTCGGTTTTTCTGTTTATATAGTACGGGTCGGCTCGCTTTCAGATATGGATACTCAGAACCGAACCGAAATTTATTAAGTTTGATGAAAATAATACCTAAATAAGGATTTGAATTAAAATATCCATTTGTAAAGACTAAAATAAAATGAAACGAGTAAAATAAAAATAAAAAGTTAAAAATTAACTGATAAAGTAAATAAAAAGCAAATAAAAAAGAGAAATAATTTAAAAATTTATCATATGATAGATTTTGAGAAACAAAATAAAAAGCAAAAAATAAGAAGTAAATCAAATGAGACCGGCTCGAAGTGAAGGCCAAGCAATGACCTACGACAACAATACGGCGACCATGAATTAGCGACAACAAGTTAGGACTGTTTCCCTGGCTGTGATCTAACTAGATCACGACTAAAAGAAAGTAGATCATGGTCAAAAGAGAATAGATCATGGGAAAAAGAAATAGATCATGGTCAAAAAGAATAGATCATAGCCAAAAGAAATAGATCACGGTCAAAAGAAAATTAGATCACAACCACAGCAAAATTATATCACGCCCAAAGTAAAATTAGATCACAAACAGCCAAAGCAAAATTAGCAAAAAAAAAATAGTTACACATAGATCACAACTAAAGAAAAATTAAATTACGGCCACAACAAAATTAGATTACGCTCAAAGTAAAATTAGATAACGGTCAAAGGGAATAGAGTACGGCTAAAGTAAAATTAGACAAGGTCAAAGGGAATAGATCACAGCCAAAACAAATAGATAACAGTTAAGTTAAAATTAGATCAGGGCTAGAGTAAAATTAGCACAAAAAAAAAAGTTACACACAAGTAATACATGTTTACAACTCCAAAATAGTGGGATCTACATAACTAACTTACTCAAGAACTTTTACAAAACAATATTCATCTAATTAGACATCTCAAATCAAAGTATATTTATTTCTAAATTAAAAAAAAAAATTCTCTCTCAATGACTTCCATAGGAGTCTGTCTTCTAAAATGATGCTATTTTTCAAATATTTAGTAAATTAGTGCTACTCTCATAAAATGAGTTAGTTTTGGTGTTATTTCTCACCGATCTCTTTTTTCTTTTTGTTGCATAATTGAATGTGCTCCACTTTTTAGTTGAAAAACTTAAACTTGTGATATTATCAGTCTAAAAGAGAATTTTTACCATTTAATTACATTTGGTTGTGGTTGTATTTATAATTTTGTTAAATCCCATAATTCGATACATTTTATTGATTGACTTTTTTAAAATTAATTATTAAGTTCGATTGTCAGGTGACCCTCCAATCTTCAATAACTGGTTAAATAATATTAAAATAAATTATGGACAAAAATCATTTTAGTTCTTAATTTTTAATAAATTATTACTTTTTAATCGATATTTACTTTTTTAATTTTTATAATTCTTAATTTCTATAAAATTAATTAAAATAAGTATTCTAATCAAATTTTTAGTAGTTAACCTTAACAGAAGTTGCAGAATGTTCATTTATCCTTGACTACTTATTAAGTCATAAAATTACAATATTAATCCATACAAGTTTATCTAAAATATGTAATAACTAAAATACTCTCATTTAATAAAATAATAAGTTCAACCAATTTTTTTATATATAAGATGAATTACGAATTTACCCCTATTAATAAAAAAAATTATAATATTGTTGGATATTGTTTTATTTGTTTTGTATATATTTGTTAAATTTTTTTTATATTTTTTTGGGTAGCAACTTAAGAATCATGCATACAAAGTAATTTAAGCAAATCCAAGGAAAATAAGCAAACAGGGTGAAGTAGGGTCCAGCAACCATGATCCTACCAAAAAATTGAAAAAGAAATTTCACGAAGATTTGCATCCGATTTAGTGAAAAGAGGTAAATGAACATTCTGCAACTTCACAAAGATTTCCTTTATTGTATTCAAACCTTTCAAACCACAAGTCAAATTGCAACTTCAAGATATAGAAGTATTGATCGAAAATATAACCTCAATCTCACTCATTGTATGTCAAAAGCTACGATTTAACGTGAAGGAGTCGATAAGAGACTCAAGATTAAGATCACCTATATACAGCCATCATTTATCGATATATATGAATCTCATCTACTAACGAATCTTAGTGAGAGATTCATATAAATCGTGGCCCAGTCCTATATGATCTCATCATATACGGTGCCTCCATTCTCATGTCAACTAAATGAGCAGTCTAGGATAAGATCATCGTACATTACATAATAAACCGCAACAGTAGATCAACCACAAACAAAGTACTCAGGATAAGACCATCGTACATTATATAATAAACCGCAACAGTAGATCAACCACAAACAAAGTACCCAGCTTTGTTTACTCTCTACGGACTCTTTATATTACATGTCTCAAAATGAATCATTCTATATATGACTTTCATATACTCATTTTGATATTACATCTTACAATCTTGGATATTACACGTGCAATATATAAATGTATGAACTAATAAAAACACTTTTATTTGAATGATTAAACTTTAACTTTTATTCATGTCATAAACAAAAAAAAAATCGATAGTTAGAAAAAAAATAAACATGTCATTCATGTTTAAGGTTTCGATCTCTGTTTAATCTTTAGAAAAATTTAGTCATATTGAGCTTTTAGATAAAAAAAAAAAACAATCCTTTAGTCTATTTTTTGATTTCGTTTTTAATTTGCATGGTCCCTAACGTTTCCTAAATAAATCAAATTGGTTATTCTGACCAAATTTTTGAGGGTCAACCATAACAAAATTATTTAAAAGACAGTTTTACCTTTAAAGATTCGTTTAATGTTGACGGTGGAGATCCATTTAATATTTTTTATAATTTATTTAAAAAAATTAGAGCAAAAATAACTATATTACCCTTTAACTATTGATTGACTGTCAACATTAACGGTCAACCAGCTAATTAAGAATATTAGTATATAATAAAAATTAAACTTATAATTTTATTACAATATAACATAACGAAACACAAAGATACTTTATTATAATTTATCCATAAATAAATCTTATCATAGATGTTAATGTTTCTTCAAATTCAAAGAAATGCAGCGATGTTCCAGTCAAAACTTTTACTCATCAGCTCCATAATGCTATTTTGACCACCAAACCAAGTCAATACCAAACATAAGCTTAAGTCAAATACCACATAGGGTATTATCAATTATTATTGATTTGATAATACATATTTATCACCACCTAGATAATTATTTAGGTTTTATCATATCTATTTTAAAGAGAGAAATAATAATTCCAGAGATAATAATTTTCGTGCTTGTCTACGAGCATTCCATGTATCATCAATCAAATCAAATTGAATTATTTTCTCTCTAAATTTGGTTGGTGTATACTTTATGTTTCTGCTTTTAAACTCTCATTTACAAAGCGAATCTAGTATGAAAAGTTTCATTTGTATGACTTACTTCTCTACTTGTTGATTCAACAAATCTTTTAAGTATACTACGTGAGAATTGCTATTAAATTGGATCTTTTGCATCAGAAAGTAAAATTAATGTTAATATTATTTAACATATATTCCTTTTTTTTTTTTTACATTTCTTATTTAAATTACATGAGTAAGATTTAAAAAACAAAGCATATATATATTTTGTTACCTAAAGTTTGGAAATCAATAAGGTTAACAAAACAAGTATATATATATATATATATATATATATATATATATATATATATATATATAGAGCTAATTGTATCGACCTCCTCTAAAGTTTTACTAACTACAAACAGAGTCAATTTAATTGATTATTGACATACACCTCCCTTACCCTTAGTAAAATTTAATCAAATATAATAATTGATCAGATGAGGTCTTTGTCAAAAAATCTAAAAGTTGACTAACGGGAGGGGGTATTTTTATCAATAAACTCAAAAATTGACTAACGGAAGGGGTAAAGACTAGGTTGTGTGCACGCATACACACATTATATATTTTTATATTATGTGTTATATTTATATTATAGTTTCATCTTACGAGTATAAAAAGTAAGTTCATTTTTCGAATTAAATAATTATCTCCTTTTAAGTAATTTGCTAAATAAATATTTTAGTAATAAAAAAAGAAAAAAAAAAAAAGGGGTGTACAAAGAACATTATTGAGATCAAAAATCACTTACCTTAGTGGTTGTAACTTCTTCAAGCCATTAGGTTCAAAACTTAGTATGTATATATAATCTCACCATTGCGCATAGAAGAGCAAGGATAAAAGTTGGGGGGTGTAATCTATATATTCGGAAATATGTGTCGCTGATTGTAATTTTTAATTAGCACAAAACTCGTGGGTTTCACTGATAATAAAAAAATAGAAAAAAAGAAACACATGAAGTCCAAGTCTGGGAATCTATAATTTCCCGGCACTGGTATTGGCGTCAGCCTATATTGCCATTACAATTTTGACTCTGCGAATTTAGAGTGACGGAGAAAGAGCAATGGCCGTGTAAGTTTCGCACTACTGCTCTTTTTTTTTTTTTTGGTTACTTGTTGATTCTTCGTATATTTTCGAATCTCAATCAATTAGACCCAGTAACATCTGTTAACTTTTTTTTTTTTTTGATAAATGAAATTATATGGTATCTAATTATTGAATGACTATGTTTTGGTTAGTTCATGTCACTTGGCCTATTTCAGTAAGTAATTTGGAGATTTAAGTTTTTAAGTATCTGAAAAGATAATAGAAATCTGTTATGGTTTTGATTTTTATTGATATTTTTTGCAGAGTCGCTTCTGCTCCCGGGAAAGTTTTGATGACTGGGGGTTATCTTATATTGGAAAGGCCGAATGCAGGGATTGTTTTGAGTACAAATGCTCGATTTTATGCGATTGTTAAGCCGCTTTATGAAGAAATCAAGTCTGATTGCTGGGCCTGGGTGAGTGATTTCATTCATTTACTCACTTGGATAATTTTTGCACTACCTTTTTGTGTAATGCTTCAAATGTTACATTGGGATGATCACTCTTACTCTATAATAAAGTAAATAGTCTATTAAGTCATTGATGAATGTAAGAAACATGGTGTTCTTGGTACACAAGTCTCGTAAAATTGCTGGTAATAATTTGGGAGAAGGAATGGAATTTCAATTTTTTGAATTCATTTATTTTGCTCTCTAGATACGGAAAAGTTACCCTTGAATAACCCCAAGTAGTTTTGTTTAGCACTTCAACAAACAATTTAGTTGAAGCTTTCTTATTCCTGGCCCCAACTGATGGAAAGTACAATAATACTTAACGTTTGGTGCTTGGTGAAAATGAAAGGATAATATTTCTGTTATCGTAATTGTTATGTATCGATTTATTTAAAACCACAAGGGAAAATTACCATGATATTTAGGAATTGTTAAAAATTTGATAATATCACTTAATGAAATATTAACTCTTGTTTTTCTTTTTCCTCATTAATTTCCTCATTAAAAAAGTGACACTATTTTGAGCTGATTGATTCTAGCGAATCAACTGTATTTGAGCTTGCCCTCTAGTTCTTATTTATGGATTGTTTGTGCACTCCTTTGTACATACTCTATCATTATTAGTACATGTTCTTGTTTCTCAAAATTATAAAAATAAAAAAAATAAAAAGTTGTATTTTATGAGTTGTGAAGTAAAAAATTATTTCTCATCTTTTATTTTTGCTTATCTCCATACATATATCTTCTAATTAATGTGGTTTCACAAGTGTAAAAATATAACCATGGTTGAACTTTTGCATTACTAAATCATGGAAAACTGGAGCTATATGTGATTGGCTAAACATATTAATTCTCTGGAATGTGAAAAATTTGATAAGAGTCATATTGATTTATGTTCCACTGTCTAGTTTTTGCATAATGTAGTGATATCATTGGCCATTAAACTAATTCTACTGATGAGCCTTTTGGATTAAAAATCTTATTGTTGTTAGAAAAATTGAACCTTGTTTTTTTTTTTATTGTTTCAGTTTCTGTATATTGTATGGCTTGATTTAATTACGTTCACTAACGAATCAAATTGATACTGTCCGTACAATAAGAATAATTTGCAGAAGAATACAGTTTTCGTACTGTTGAATTTGGTTTTGTATCACTTTTCAGGCTTGGACTGATGTCAAATTAACCTCGCCTCAGCTTTTAAGAGAAAGCATGTATAAGATGTCACTGAAGAATTTAACCATTCAATGTGTTTCTACAAGGTAAGGTTTCTGTAGTTAAGCTATTTGTCTGTCCTGTAATTCAAGATTTCAAGAATCACCATACCATAATTAACTGCATTTAACCATTCCTGCATAGTGTGGCTCATTCATGTATATAAAGCATTTAACAAGTTTAAAGGTTATTGAAAATGCTGTGTGTTGCCTTTTCTGAAAATGATCGAGGGTATACATGCTTTAATGAAATCTTGAGGTAATGATATATTGTTATTGGCTTATAATTCCAGTGAATCGCGGAACCCTTTTGTGGAAAACGCAGTGCAATATGCTGTGGCAGCTGCATATGCCATATTTGATAAGAATAAGATGGATGTTTTACACAAGCTACTCTTGCAGGGTAATTTTTTGATGTTTTGTGTGGTAATTTTTCTTTCTAACATGAAAAGATACACTAGGATCTAATATTGCAACTACATTAGTGGTGCAGGTCTTGATATCACAGTTTTAGGTTGCAATGACTTCTATTCGTATCGCAATCAGGTACTTACTGTTTCTAGTCCTCATAGTTTTTTTCTTCAAAACCTACAATGCTTGATGACATCTTTCTTCAATTTAACTCTTGTCCTCATAGAGTCCAAATTTGAATGGTTATCATGGAAAACCTTTTTGCCTTTTCTGCTGTTATGGTTTGTTATAGGAGTTTTTTTAAAATTGTCTTAAATATATATGCTTCATGACTTTGAGTGTTTCTGATTGACAAATGCAAAAATTAAATTTGAAGATTTTGATTGGAGTACCTTCTTTCACAGATTGAGGCTCGGGGACTCCCTTTAACACCAGAAGCACTGGCTGCCCTTACACCTTTTACATCAATAACTTTTAATGCAGAAGAGTCTAATGGAGAAAATTGCAAGCCTGAAGTAGCAAAGACTGGCTTGGGTTCATCTGCAGCAATGACAACTGCCGTGGTTTCTGCCTTACTTCATTACTTTGGAGTAGTAAATCTTCCCTCTTCTGAAGATCAAATACAAGAAAACAAGAATTCTTCAGATCTTGATATGGTACATATGATAGCACAAAGTGCTCACTGTATTGCACAAGGGAAAGTTGGCAGTGGATTTGATGTTAGTTCTGCGGTTTATGGCAGTCAGCGCTACATTCGGTTTTCACCAAAAGTGCTTTCTTCTGCTCAGGTCTCTCTCTCTCTCTTTGATTCTTGCTTTTGGGTGTGTGTATTGAGGGAGTTCATCATTTCTGATCAAATTTTACTGTTGAATAAAGAGATCAGGGCTACTGAAAGCCAGGTGGTAGTTAGTAGTCATGTTAATTGCATTATAGGTATTGACAGGCTGCTGTCAGTTACCTATCCAGAATTCTATACCCTAACTTTCAAAACTCAATCTTCAGCTAAAGGCTAATTGATAATTGCAGACCTCTTGTGAGGGTAGTTGTGATGCATGTGTAGAGAGGAACGCGGGTACCCAGACAGATATCTTCACTTTTCCTTTCATTTATATGTCTCTCCACATACAAAATTAACACATATAAGGTTTTTGCTATGGAATAGGTTCCTCTGCTATACTAATATTTTTTGTGATCTTTTCGTTTGATATTGAATTAAAGGAAAAAAAAATTAAAAACTATCTTAACCGTCCAAACTTATGGAAGACACATGTCAGCAGATCTTTTAGAGCTCACCACAAACTTAGCTCAGCAAAGGATCTGGATCCTTTTGCAGTTTGTATGATTTGTATAATATATATACCAGTAATTTTACCTTAGATGTCATGCTTGTCTATCTAAGAAAATATTCATTGTTTTTTGCTCCCACCTTATCCTACAATAACTTTGTTTTCTTAGAGGGAAATTCATAAAATGTTATTCTTAGTTTAGAAAAATCATTTTAGCCAATATTTTAAATTGTTCAAAAATAGCCAATTAAAACTTGATCTTACCAAAATATCCGTTCTAAAAGTTGCCTTTCATATGGTAGACGGATGACTGTGGTCATCTGCCCGCTCGTCTGGTATGCAGCCTGCTTTCCGTGACATACATCCATGCTTTCCATGACATACATCCATGCTTTTCATGATGTATACCTAGGATTCGAGATTCGTCATGGAAAAATATGTATTTCGAGGTACGAAAGGAAAATTAAAAATGTTGTTCGTCAAAAAAAAAATCGGGTCTCTCTAAATTTACACAACCAAACAACTCTTTTCACAAAATAATGTAAATGCAAGAAAACTCATGCAATATATCATATAAAGAAGCTAATAAGCGAAGTTTAGAGAGAGACAAGGAACTTAAAAGAGAGATAACGAAGTTTAGAGAGAGATTAACATATTTGAGACTTGAAATTACAAAATCTTTTGAAATAGATCCAATAGAGCAATGAAGCTGCTGCTAGACTTGATAATCTTGTATTTTCAAGAGATTTTATAATGAAAAGCGAGTCAGTTTACCTAGGTTTAAAGGTAGAAATGGAAAAAGTGTGAAAGAGAAAGTGTTCGAAGAAAGATGAAGATCAGAAATAAGCTAGGGGTATTTTGGTCTTTTATTGGCTACATAATGCAATTATCAAATCTAGTTTTGTTATAAACAATTTTTTTTTTTAATGTTTGGCTATAAACAATTTTGTATATTTACTGTGGCTGTTTTTGTCAATTTCCTGTTTTCTTATGTCCATTTTTTATTGAGCTTTGATCCTCGATTTTCCTTTCACATTACCATTATGGAAATGGTAAGAATGTTGTGACCAAAAGTTATGACCATAAAATTTCACTATCTTATGAAGTGCTAAAAATAAGCAAGGTGAGCAATGTTGAATTAATTGCATTAGAATATAAGATTCACTGATGATTCTCAATTTTCCTACAATATTCTGAGACTGGTTTTTCAAATATCAAGAATAGTTTGGATTTTTTAATGATGAAGAAATTCTCTAGCTTTACATTGTGGTGTAACTGAATCCTGTCGGTATCTGTGAATTGGAATGGGCGAGTTATATAATTTTGATAGTCACACTGCCTACAACCAGGACTTTCTTGTAGAACTTCTTTGGTTATTCTTGTTACATGAGTATTTGTGACTTATTGACAATTCACAGTTCATGAAATATGGTTTAGCATGACACTTGTGACAGTCACTTGGCGTACTCCTAAACTAAGTTGATAGATTTTTTTTTAAAAATAATTATCACGTTTTGTGTGATCATAACAAGGAGCAAGGGTGTTTGGTTGTTGCAAAGATTGTGCAGAGAGATCTTTACTTTATATCTAATTTCTTATTTAGTTTTCTCATTTACCTCATGTGCTCAAGTAACCTGATGGATTAATTTAGGTTCTCATTACTATTTTTTTTGCTGTAGGGTTCTCACAATAGATTGTATTGTTCTTAAACAAATTTTTAGATAAAGATCAACATAATGCTACATTTTCTTTAACATCTCTTTCCCTATGTGTGAATGAAGAAATTAAGTTTTATTTAGAATGGCAAATGTGGAAACTTTATTAGTTGTTTTCTGGCATGTCTTTATGTAGTTCTTCTAATAAATTTTCCTTCACAAATCTGCAGGTCTCAGTGAAAGGACTACCATTACAGGAAGTCGTTGTTGACATCCTAAAAGGAAAATGGGATCATGAGAGGACTAAGTTTTCTCTGCCACCATTAATGACTCTTGTGAGCAAGCCGTGTATTTTGTTATATATTTATGGTTGCATGGTACTACATGGGTATATGGATCTAATAAGAAAAAATGATTCTTTCTTTGGCTAATTATGTATTTCATGATAAAAGCATTTCTGTAAAGAATCTTTTTTTTTTCATTAGGTCATCCTTGCTAGACATGAAATGCGACTTTCCTTCTCAAATTTTCCTTATTGCTATTCTTAACTTCGCAGCATTCCTTGTATTGTTAATTGTCTCTTTCTCCATCCCAGTTATTTTTAGGATCTTCCACAACCTCAATGCCCATGAAATCTGAGTATTAGATTTGCTTCCACATTGTGTATGGAATTTTTTCATGTGACCATTTTTGGTTTGTATTTAAGTTATAAGGCATGATAGAGGATAAATTTGATGAATGTTCCGTATTTACAAGACGTTCAAATACAAAACAGGATTTCATAGTAGGAATGGTTATGCTCATTGCTTACTCAGCTGCACTTTTTTTCCATACAGTATTAGCATGTATAGTGAAGAACACATCTAATAAAATATTAGGGAATTCTTTATCCTGCATGGTGGGATTAATCCTATCATGTGTAGTGTGGCCATGAGGTAGAGTTATTTCCTCAATTAATCTAGTACTTTTAGAGCAATTGTAGAAGTTTAGCATGCATAATATTATAACATTCAAAGTAGAAATTGGAAAACCTGTGCATTTTATACTCATGTCAAGCTTTTTCTTTTGTTCAATAAATGGAAGGACTCTACGCTTCTGATTATGTTGCTTTTCACAGTTACTGGGAGAACCAGGAACTGGTGGATCATCCACACCTTCAATGGTAGGTGCAGTTAAAAGGTGGCAGAAATCTGACCCTCAGAAATCCCAAGAGACATGGAGAAAGTTGTCAGAGTCAAATTCAGCACTCGAAGCACAACTCCATTTGTTAAGCAAATTGGCAGAAGAACATTGGGATGCATATAAATGCATAATGGAGAGCTGCAGCAAGCTTAAGTCAGAGAAGGTATTTGTTTGGCTTATTTTTCTCATGCATTCCAATGAAGGAATACTGAATATCAATTTTCTATTGCTTTTTCAACAACCAAAAGACTGAAATACCTTTTTTTACATTGAATTGTGACTTCTTGTGGATTGCATTATTTCAATAGTTTGAGAAAGGAACTATTTTAACATGATTGTTATTTTATATCTCTCTTTTGTAATCCTGGAGAAAGTTCGACTTTCATGGATGTTCAAAGGAATGTAGAGGCAAGTACTGGTAGTATGCTGTTTATCTTTTTGTTCTGGAACTTGTGTCTAGATGCCCCATTATGATAAATATGCTGATGAAAACCTAGTTAGGAGGAGCTCGAGACATAGGGTGAGAAGAGGGGAAGCGCGGCTGTGAGAGGAAGAAGCTGCAGAAACTGAAGACAGAAGGCCCCACGACCCACCGCCGCGACTCGCGGTTGCGACGGTGAGTCGCAGTACTCACTGGTTGCAGGAAAAAAATAAATGCGACTTAGGCCGCGACTTTCCAAGTCGCAACCCAAGTCGCGATTAAATGGAGGAATTGAGGTAGTGAGGATCACAACTCGTGGCCGCAACTCGCGGTCGCGACTACAAGTCGCAGTACCCAAAAGCGGGCAGTCCTTTGCCCAGATTGCATGCTTTTAATTAGGATTTCTATTTATTTGTTTCCTATTTTAATTATTGTTATTTCCTTTTATCTTTTAGGACTTATTATTCTTTTCCTATTCTTATGTTATTAGGATTTTACTTAGTATAAATAGTTGCTTTTCATTAGTTTGTAATCATCTATTCAGTTATCAATAAAATTGAGAGAATTCTCTATTTTCGGCTTTTCTAAGCTTGAGCGAGTTCTTAGGCTAATAATCTAGTTCTAGATTTATCGGCTTTTCATGAGATTCGTACTTAGGATTGGCTTGGGTTAGGGCAAAGGCTAATACCCTGCGTTGTAGAGAATTGGGAATCCCTAATAAGGTGACCTAATTCAAAATCTGTCGTGTGTGTGCGTGACTTGCGGTGCAAGGTAGGGTTTGTTGTTGGATCTAGACTTAGGTCCTCAACATATGCCTATCCAATTATAGCTGTTTTTTCTCATATCAAAATAGTGAGAACAAAATATCTGAGTAGTCCCTATGAAATTTCCTAGGAACTACTTTGTTTGAGGGAGTGGAGCAGCCACTGAATGATATTACATTGTGGTTTTGAGGAGTCGCCTTCTCTTCCTTTCTACTAAAGCTAACTTTGCGGTTTTATGGGCATTTTATAGATTTTGGGTTCAGTTTGTTACTTTTTCTTCTTGGTGTGCTTTTGTATGCTTCCCATGTACTTGGGTGTGCCCCTTTTACTTCTTCCTTTAATATATCTATTACTTGCCAGAAAGGGAAATAGAAAACTAAGAATAACCATTTTTAAGAGGATATTTTCAAGGTTCGGATGACCAACTAGGTGATTTGAACTGTCAGGTTTAAAGCATCCTGCCAATATGACCTTTTGCTAGATTCTCCATTGAAAGCGTGGTTTATACTGGCTGGATGCTATCAAAAATATATTAAATAGCTTTTGTTTTTCCCAGAAAGTATAATAGATGCTTTTAATTTAGAGAGAACAGAATTTTTCAAGTAGGATAGAAGAGAACATAGACTGCTGGAATTGTGTTTGTTCCTTGCATCCTTATGGGCTTCTCTCTCTAAGGAATTCAAAGATTTTTCTTTCTTCATTCATTTGAGTTGGGAGGTGTTGTGTGATAGTTTGTAATTTTTGGGGATTCTTTTTGTTTTGAGTTACTGGTGTTTTGTGGGCCGGCTTAAATTAGTTCTGTTTTTGTATAGGATCTGGGTTTTCCTCAAAAGGTTCTTTTCGGATAGCCTTGGTGGACTGCTTTCACCGATTGTATACTTTATTAATAAAATTGTTTGGTAGAAACTGCAGTTTGAGCTTCAATTTCAAATAAGTAGGTGCAGTGTTTGCTCCTGATGAGCAAGTGTAGAGGTTGTTGAGACCGTTTGATTCGTTTATGATATAAAGTTTGGATGGTTATCTCAGTTTTTCAATACCTTTCTACCTTTTCATGTATACCTTTCCTTTTTTACTAAAAAAAATAAATTATTAATCTTTGAGATGATCTTACATGCTATACAACAGTGGATGGAGCAAGCCTCTCAACCAAGCCAGGAAGCTGTAGTTAAATCTTTGTTAGGAGCAAGAGATGCCATGCTTGGGATCAGATATCACATGCGCCAGATGGGTGAGGCTGCAGGTGTTCCGGTAGGTTATTTTCCGTATACATTGCTTGTTTTCTTGTTTTACTTTGCTTTTGTAATATACTTTCAATTTTTGTTTTTCTTTTAGCAGCCATCTTGCCTTATTGAATCTAGAAGTGGCTTTTACAGTTGTTTGGTTCAGTTATGAAAATGGCTTTTTAGTTTCTGGAAGCTCTTCCAAGAGAAGTTAGACCCACTATACTTTTATTGGAAGAGCTTCGAAGAAAACAAGGGAAGACAATTTCCTTCTTTAATGAAACTTAAATTTATATTTTTAACCTTTTATTAATGAACAACAAACCAAAAATTCAACACATATCCCTTTTATAACTTAACAATAGCTCTTCTCAATCCAAACAATAACTGAACAGTCTAGACTTCTATTATAAAAAGCTATCCCAGACAGACCATAGGTAATGGTGTAACCGGGCTCAATGCTTTCGTTTAAGAAAAATCAATTTTCATATTCAATTCAATTTAAAAATAAAAAATAAAAAATAAAAAATAAAAAATAAGACATTCAATATATGCATGTATTTACAAAGTTGTTTTGTGAACATCACATCCTTCCCCTACTTCTAATCTCGAAAAGGTTTTCTCAACATGCATTTACTGAGCTCAAGATAATGCTTCAAAATTACTTTCATAATCCTGATTGCACTCATTTTTCTTTATGAACCTATTAGGAGGCAAAAAGTCGTGAACCCCCCTATTGTCACTTAAAAGCATTTAATTTATTTGCAAATTTTACACCCAAAAATAAACGTTGACACAATATGCATTCATTGAAAAATAGCTGGAAAGAAAAAAGAATCATTAGGAATTGGTAAGAATCAAACAATGTGCTAAAACATGGGAAACACTTAACTGTAGTGGAGAACAATTTACATGTATGCCCTTTTAGGGTAATTGACAGTAAATGCTCTGAATGCAACTGTTTGAAGAATTTTTTTTCCTTCAGTACATTTTGTTTTCTGATATTAAAAAAATTAGAAAAAAAAAAAAAAAAAGCCTTGCTAATAACTGTACAGACATAAAGAAATGAACATGGAAGCATATAGAAAGAACCTATTAGGTCAACTTAACTAAACAAACATTGTCCTCCAAGATGGGAGAAATTTACTAGAACTTTTATTTTACTGAAAATCTATCTTTCCATAGCCCAACTCTTTTTTATTTCATCATATGATGTTTAACCATATGATCAGGCTATTTTAGATTCACCATAGTCTTACCTTTCTAAGGGAAAGGAAAAAAGAGGGAAAAAAAATTGGAAAAAAATTCATCAGATCTCTGTTAAGAACTACAATAAACTTTGAATGATGCATAATATTCTCATATTTCAACTTGCTTTTAAAGGGTTCCAAATTCCAATATAGCCCTTCAAGTCTTGTGCATGCCATCTGATTTCACTGTGTCTGGTGACCTCTTGACTTTCCAAATTGCAGATAGAACCTGAATCACAGACTCAACTCTTGAATGCTACTATGAACATGGATGGAGTTTTGTTGGCTGGAGTTCCTGGAGCAGGTGGATTCGATGCAATTTTTGCTGTGGTATTAGGGGATTCTGGCAGCAATGTGACCCAAGCATGGAGTTCACTCAATGTTCTGGCCTTATTAGTAAGAGAAGACCCTCGTGGTGTTTCTTTAGAAAGCTGTGATCCCCGAACCAGAGAAATTACATCAGCTGTTTCTTCAGTTCACATCGAGTAAGCCTACAATATTAAATTGTACTTTTAATAAATCATTTGTCACCTTAAGATTTAGAGGAAAATTATGTCTGTCGGAGGAATTGTGTTGAATGGGCACTAATTTAATGGTGAAGAGTTTGAAAGAAATAATAAGTGAGCCTTTTCAGAATAGTTTTATACCTGTTGTAAGTCCCTTGAATACTGTACAATAATAATAAAAGTACTCTTTTTACAATCCATGTGGGTTCCATTTCCTTAAACTTCTTTACAGGCATTTATCACAGATTGGGTTGTCCTCTAGCAGACCTAACTGTTTCTGGTTTAAGTTTCAGTCTATGTTTATGCGGTGCTTCGCTTGTTGAATTATATGTTTATTAACCTTCACACAAAGAAGGTTAATATGAAATGCTTCTTCTAGGTGTAGCAGAATAGTTGATTCTACATGCATCATATCGAAAAATATATTTTCCCCTTTGGATAGAGAAACGATCAGTTTACCAATAGTCTCTACAAGAACAGGTCCCATCTTTAAAATGGTGAAACTGTTTCCTATCTCTTACAATAATCTCTCTTTGATAGATGACTGAAATTAGTTTAGTGTAGGTGTGACAATCATTGCACATCCTAAGGTTTCTAGCTATTCTTATGGGAGAACCCTGAGATGTATGTATGAGTGCAAAAGCAATTGCTAATTTCTGACTGTGACCTTTCAATCTCTCTCTCTTCTCATCTTCGTTTACATCGAGCAACACTTGTGATGTATCCGGGGAATAGCCTTCGAACTTCAACTGCCATTCCATCTGGTGAATCATCTCATAGATGTTAACCCATTCGGGATGGGACCTGTCTTGCGTTACGAACTTGGAAACCTTTCTTGCCACCTCAACCAAGCTGAATCCTGGTGTTTGTTTCAAGCCCTTACGAGCCATTTCAATCTGAGTTCTAGCCACATCATCCCATCTCTGAGCTTGCGCGTACATATTTGACAGCACCACATAATCACTAGGATTCTGGGAGCTCAATTGCAATAGGTTTTTAGCTGCAACCTCTCCAATCTCCAAGTCTTGATGAACCTTACAAGCACTAAGAAGGCTTCGCCACACGACATCATTCGGCTCAATTGGCATCCTTTTCACGAGCTCTAAGGCTTCACCAAGCAACCCAGCTCGACCCATGAGGTCTACCATGCAACCATAATGCTCAAGTGTCGGTACAATCCCATGCTCTGATATCATCCTTTCAAAGCATTGGCGACCTTCGTTGACAAGGCCAGCATGACTACAAGCACTCAAGACACCAACATAAACAACGTCATCTGGTTCCAACCCTTGCCGGAGCATTTCAGAGAAAACCCTTAAAGCTTCGTGGCCATGACCGTGCATAGCAAGCCCTGAAATAATCACACTGTAGGATAATCGGTTAGGTTTGGCCAGCATCTGAAACAAGCCCAAACCCTTGGCTAAACAACCACATTTTACGTACATGTCTATCAGGGAAGTTTGTACTATGATGTTGAGTTCACTTATGTTTCTCAATAAGTACCCATGTGTGCACCTTCCAAAATCAAGAGCACCCAAATGAGTACAAGCAGAAAGCACACTAACTAAAGTGCTTTCTTCAGGCCTCCAACATCCCTCCCTACTCATTTCTCCAAAAAGCATCAAGCACTCATGCCACAACCCAACACTAGCATGAGCTGAAATAATAGCACTCCAAGAAGCAACACTCTTCTGATCCGTTCGGTTAAAATAGCAGAAGAAAACTCTATCTCCTCACACTTGCCATACATATTGATTAAGGCATTCTGGACAAACAAATCACCTTGGAATTCAAGCTTAAACACATGCCCATGGATCTGCATTCCTTCTTCTAATGCCCGTAACCGAGCACACGCCTTGAGGAGGGCTGGATATGTAAAATTATCAGGCTCTACTCCTCTCTCAACCATTTCTTGATAGATAAACAAAGCTTCCTCAAACTTAATATCCTTGACAAGCCCTCTAATCAAAGTGTTGAACTCAAAAGCACCCGGATCGTCAATTTGTCGAAAAATTGAGCAGGCGTAGTCCATGCTGCCCCAGTCTGAGAGAGCACAAGTGGCCACAAGATTGCTTGCAACAAAAGAGTTGGAGAAGAGACCCCAACACTTGATGACTTGAGCATGAACTTGCTTGAATTCTTCCATGTTGGAGCATCTTTTCAAGAGAGACAAACATTCTTCCTCCTTCAATCTTATATTATTGACTTGTGGGTGTTCTGGTGGATCTTGTTTCTTCGCCAGAAGAAGTGACTGGTGAAGGACTGATGTCCCAGTCATTCTCTCATGCACACCACCATCTTCATAGTCATCCTGTCAACACCATCTTCCTCTTTGAAGTAAGAAAGCAAGATCAATGAAACTATGAACATCAAGTACCACTAATCAGAAGTAAGAAACCAAGGTGAAAAATGCATGTGATCCAAGAGATTGAAGGAGGAATTGCAGCCAGAAAAAAGGTGTCGAATTATGGGACAAGTAGATTGTGTGGATAGGATAATGTTTGGGAATTTACATTGTGAGTTTCTGGACCTCTCACAGTTTGCCATCTCACCTCTGGGACCCATTAACAAAACAACAGCATCTCTCTAGTTGTTTACAATGTGCTCCAACACACCAATGGGGTTTCTTTATATTATTATTTTATGATATAATTTCTAAATTAATAATAATTTAAAAGACAATTACTTTATTTTTATGGAGACATTACAAAATCAGATATTATTAGTACAGTCTAAATATCTCTCCTTCATAATTATTTTTTAAAAAAATAAGTTAAAGCTCGAACCTCGTTACATTAAATCGACGGTGCACATCTACTTAACCAAAACTCAAAATATTTGAACAAGAGTTGGAGGAGGAAACTTCACTTTAGACTCACAATCTTATTAATATGAGAATAAAAAAATTTACTATTTAACCGTCTCAACTTACGTTAGTAAAAAAAAAATATTATTTATTCGTTTACTTTTGTTTTTAAGAACCAAATATATAATGAAAAGGTCTTATATAATGAAGAGTAAATCCTTAATATAAAATCTAGACCAAATAGTTTCATAATGCTATTTGTATATATAGAAAAACTTGAGTTCTCTTTCATGAATTATAGAAGAGAGAAATAAAATTGAAAGAAAAAAAAATGTTATTGAATGACATGGGGCCTCAGCCCAAAAAGCTTCTTTGTAATTTTAGGGCAGTTAGTCAATTAGAATTGGGCTCAGCTTCCACATGGTTGTAATTACCACTAATGCTCAAGTGGGAGAAATTTAAAGATGGGTAACCCAAAGTTATGCAAACGTCTCGATCCAACAAGTTTCATATGGTTGTAATTACCACTAATGTTGGGGGATTTGTGCAAGTTGTCCAATTTATTTTATGTAATTTTTCTTTTTTGAATGATGTTTAATAAATATACTACTTGTAAAATAAATTTAAAATATTTTTTGAGCAGTAGAACTAGTTTTATTTGATACTGTGAATTTTCTAAGAATTATATTTTAATAAGCGGAAAAAAGGGTTTGTTGAGGTTATGAAGAAAGAGATTTTAATTCTGATTGAAAAGAAGATACCACCTGACCGTAATATCCAAAAAGGAAAAAAAAAAAAAAAGTAGCCGAGGCTGGTGGAAGAAGAATGCAAAATATCTCAAGGGTAGCTTTATTTCAGATTATGAATTGCATATAAAGTTATAAGATTGTTGGTTGTTTGATTTAGCACACCAACTATTGCTACAACTCTTATCATGAAGTATACGGTAGAGATTATGGATGACAACAGGTCGGATTCGGGTGAGTTTGGTCAAATCCAAACTCGAATTCATATTATTTTTTTATATCCAAATCCACCCGTTAAATTATGCTTGAAAAATATTTTTTATAAAAAATAAAATAAAAAAACTTTCATTACTATTAAATCATCTTTAAATTTCAAAATTTACCATATTTTTAATCCATAATAACATAATAACATATTAAGAATATTCATAATAACCTTGAAGTATATCATAAGTCCATAAAATTTTTACAAAATTTATTATATATTTTTCAAATTTATGCAAGTTCGCATATTCGAGTGTGGATTTTTTTTCAAACTCAAAACCCAATCGGGTTTCAATTTTATATTTAAATCTGCCTATAAACTCGATTAGTAAAATCCACATTCACTCATCGTAAGTGAAAATTCACAGATTCGTAGGTGAAATTGTTATCCCCAGTAGAGATGCTTGAAATCTATCACTTAGAAGCAAACAATTTTGTTGTTGATTTTGTCTTTTGGCAAGATTTTTATTAAAACAATGAACTCAATCAGTATTTCCATGAGCAAAGGATCTACTATTTATATTTGAAAAATTCACTAAAATATAAAAGTTTTATTTATTTATTTTTTAAAATACTATATGCATGTAGTGACTTAAACTTGAAATATTATAATACTAAATGCGTGTATTTTACCACCAAACTATATTGGATGGTCACTAAATAAAAAAGTTAATATAAAAACAATCAACATATTATAAAAAAGTTCAGTATAAATTTGTCATGGTCATTTAAGGCATACATGAATTAATAGAAGAAATTACACTAAATCTTTCTTAAGTATGTTTATTTATAAGCATAAATGACTTTTAAAAAAAAAAAAGGCGTTAACATTTCTCACCATTAGTGTTTGACTATTAATTTGAATAGTTCATCGTGTTAAAAGGATAAAAAGACTTAAATACTCATATTACTAACAATTCAAACCTCATCGTCTCTCTCTTTCTCTCTTTAGTTAGACTTGGGGCTTTAATATTCGATTTTGATAATAACAAACGTCGATGTTTTAACATTATTTTATTTACTTTTAATGTATGTAAAGTTTCAATATGATTTTTCCTATCAATATTATGAAGTCTCCAAATAATTATTGAGCATATTTGACTCATTAATATACGTCAAAGATCCGTAAGTGTTTAAATTTTCTTATTAACTCATTGAGAGAAATTTATTTGTTTTTCTTACCATTTTGTTCCATCTACGAGTGTTGAAACACTTAAAAGAGTGAGGTTCTTTACATGAGAGGTTGAGAGACTAAGAGATGAGTATCCTCTTATTGAGCTTGGTGTAGAAAGACACCATTGTACACTTGTAAATAATTTAAATAGCGGAGAAGTCTATGCTTGGTGTAGAAAGTCTATGCCCTCTTCCCAGAACTATCTCTATATTTTTTATCCCGTATGGAGCCACCGTCGTCGTTCGCGTGCCAATGTGAGGATCACCACCTCCCCACAAGAGCTGGTAAGTATACGGAAGAGGAGCCGACTCTCTCCAGTCTACTACCAAACCACAGCCGTTTTGTCTGCCTGAATGATATGAGATAGTGTATCTATGGCCGCTATTTGCACCCTCTGATATCGGTTTCAGAGCAGAAGTCTTCCTAACCATAAAGCTTACACCTTTCCGAGCAAGATCCCTCACCCAGGAACCCCTAGGACGATGAGAGGCAAAGGTTCTAGTATCTTATAGATTGCACCGTTCGAAGTCTTCCTAACCATAAAGCTTACACCTTTATGAGCAAGATCCCTCACCCAGGAACCCCTAGGACAATGAGAGGCAAAGGTTCTAGTATCTTTTTGTGATCAATTTCGGTTAAGTTAAATTTCTTTATTTCTTATCTCTTTAATTTATACAATTTAGACGTACTTGGTATATTTATTTATATAATAGTTTTTTTTTTATTTCAATAAAAACTTCTATCTCTTTAATAGTTATGTTATTAGTTATAATTATTAAAGAGATAAATGATAAAGAAAGCTAACATAACTATTATATTGAAGCGGAAAAGGGTAAGAGAGAAGTGCTTGGAAAATACAATTCAAAAACTCTAACTTCATGCACCGCTGCATAACTTCTTGATAAACATAGCATTAAAGTATGTTCAACAATACTCTAAAATAGAGTAGAATTGGACTCCAACAATACTCTAAACTACATGCTCTAAGAAAATTTTTTAGAGACTGAGAATATGAGTCTCTAAATTTAGAGATCCAAATTTGAATTTCTAAATTTAGATTTGAGATTTCATATTCTCATTTTACCTTTAAGTCCATAGTTTTAAATAAATATTGGATATTAATATCTTTTTTTATCTTTTTAATTAAATTCAATTAATATATAATAAATTGTAATTTTTAAATCATATTACTAAAAAAATTATACTATTACAAAATGTCTCATCTAGATCTTTAAAATGAGACTAATATTGAATATTTATTCTTTAAAAAAAATTTGAATAATTATTATTATAAGTTAGCATTAAAATAAAGACCGAAGTAATTATAGTCACATTATCCTTAAAATTCGAAATGAAAATTAAAAATGACATAAAAACATTACAATAACGATAACAAAAAAAGAAAAAAAAAAAGTAACAAGTCTAGTAACACTAAACATAAATACATAATACTCAATGCATTAATATTTTGGAAGGTCATCCAAATAGCCTCCATGTTCGCCAGAAAACTGGCCAAAACTATCAGTCAGTGATCCGTGTATTTAGGAATTGTAATTTTTCTTCTCAAGAATTTCCATCTCTTCTTTCGAAAGAACTAGCATTCGTTGAGATTTTTTTATGGAATCCAAGTCAATCATCATAATTTTATTCTCTTCACGTTCACGTCAAATCGCTTCACATTTACTTAGAATCTGTAATTTTGTTATCTCATTTTGAGCCTGTAGCACTTGGAGTTGGCCATACATTTCTAACTCTTCTTTCTTCTCTTTTTTGTGCATTTTCAAGCACTCTCTGAGTTCTTTCCCATTTTCAAGTCATTTTAAATAAAGAGAAATAAGTTGGATATTGAAGTTAAAGATTTATGATTTTCTCATTAGAAAAATCCACAATTTATAGCCAATTTGCAATGGATTGTTAGCGAAAGAGATGACAAATTAACGGTAGAGATTGAAGAAGGTACTTTTCGATCCAAAGGAAGAAATCAAAGCTGGTACAATATTTGATAGAGTGTAGATGATATGTGACATTAACAGTGGTGAAGAATGTATTTTTTGATCCAACGGTGGGAATCAATGTTGGTACAATATTAGATAGAGTGTAGAAGAGATATGACATTAACGGTGGAGATTGAATAAGGTACTTTTTGATCCAACGATAGGGATCAAAGCTGGTACAATATTGGATAGTGTAGAAGATATGTAACATTAACGATGGAGATTGAAGAAGGTACTTTTCGATCCAACGGTGGGAATTAATGATGGTACAATATTGGATAGAGTGTAGAAGAATATAACATTAACGGTGGAGATTGAAGAAGGTACATTCCGATCCAACGATGGGAATCAATGTTGGTACAATATTGGATAGAGTGTAGAAGAGATGTGACATTAACGGTGGAGATTGAAGAATGTACTTTTTGATCAATTGATAAGGATTAAAGTTGGTACAATATTGGATAAAAATTAGTTGAAGAAAAAAGTTAGAAGGTAAAATTAGGTAGAAAAATGATTGATAAAAAAAGTAAATAAAAATATATGAGAAAATATGACATTTTTATTAGTTCATGAATGTGAGAAAAATTACGTTACCAAGATTATGTGAGAAAAATCAATCTAAAAAAATTTAAGTGATTTTTTTTTAATTATATAAGAAATTCATACACTAATAAAATTATATTACAATATTAATAAAAAGTTTTTAAAAAATTTAAATATGGTTTTCAAATAATATTTGTAAAAATTTAGTGTAAAAATAAAGTCATATAAAAAATAATTTATTGAAAAAATGTCAAAAAAATAACAAAAATATATAAAAAAAATTTAAGATAGAGATATAGAGTATTGTTGAAGTGAAAAAATTTTAGACATGGAAAATATTGAGAGAATATTCTCATTTGGCTCTCTAAAATAGATATAGAGAAGAGTCTCTTGTTGGAGATACTCTTAGACTCATCATTTTCATGTCATTTCTCGAAAGGGAAATTCATTTCCAAGTCCAGGGGATAAATTTTTTAGATCTTTTTCAAACTACTTGGTTCATTTTCAATAATAAAATACTTTGTAAAAAAACCAACTGGGTTATAGTCTATCGATATCAAATATTACCAATGCAGCTCAAATAGCTATTCTTACAACATAAAACAGAAATCTCATTTTTTTTAACATATATATATATATATATATATATATATAAATAAAAGGTATGATTCGAATGTAATCACTAATATAGAAGAGGTAGTGCACAATTACTCAACCCAGAGTTGCTGTGCATTTTACCTTGAATTATGTACCAATATTTTCATTCATGGTCTCTTGCTCGTCTCCATATTCATTCAAATCAAAATTAATTGATGAATTTCTTGAAGATGTGGGAGACCCCAGTGGAGATTCTTCAAAGCTATCATTTATTTTCTTTTGTTTGTTAGAACTTTCTATCGTAACAAGTCATTTTTCAGCTTCTTTGAGAATTGGCCACACATGATCAAATTGAAAACTAACTTTCTTTTTGTTTTTGGCATCTAGTGAAAATAACTCATTCGCTCGATTTAACTAAGAATTAAAAAAAAATCATCATTCTGCTAAAAATAATATAATAAATAATTAAATAAAAAATAGATCAAATACTTACAATATCAATTTCTAAAGAGCCACTTGGATTAAGATGTTCAATTTGTCGAACGGGTCCTCGAAATTTGTTAATTGCCATCATAATTCTAGACATTCGACATTGCAGAGATTTTTGAGATCGTTCATTACAATGAGCGGGTTTACGATCATAATATGCAACTTGATTGTGTCCCATAGTTTATCTCTTTTTTGGCTCATACCTATAACAGGATCTTGAGAAATGTCAAGATATACATGACATAATAGTCGATCTTCCTCCAGCAGAAATGATTTTCCACGATCTAAAGCTATTTTGAATAAAGAGAAATACGTTAGATATTGAAGTGAAAGGTTTGTGATTTCCTCATTAGAAATATCCACAATTTATAGCCAATTTGCAATGCATTGTTAATGGAAGAGATGACAAATTAACGGTGGAGATTGAATAAGATACTTTTTGATCCAAATGGTAGGAATCAAAGCTGGTACAATATTTGATAGAGTGTATAAGAGATGTGACATTAACGGTGGAGATTGAAGAATATACTTTTCGATCCAACGGTGAGAATCAATGTTGGTACAATATTAAATAGAGTATAGAAGAGATGTGACATTAATGGTGGAGATTGAAGAATGTACTTTTCGATCTAACAGTAGGGACCAAAGCTAGTATAATATTGGATAGAGTGTAGAAGAGATGTGACATTAATGATGGATATTGAAAGATGTACTTTTCGATCCAACAGTAGGGATTAAAGCTGGCATAACATTGGATAAAGTATAGAAGAGATGTGATATTAACGGTGGAGATTGAAGAAGGTACTTTTCGATCCAACGGTAAGAATTAATGACGGTACAATATTGAATAGAGTGTAGAAGAGATGTGATATTAACAGTGGAGATTGAAGAAGATACTTTTTGATCCAACAATGTGAATTAATGTTGGTATAATATTGGATAAAGTGTAGAAGAGATGTGATATTAACGGTGGAGATTGAAGAATGTACTTTTCGATCCAATGGTAAAAATCAAAGCTGGTACAATATTGGATAAAAATTAGTTGAAAAAAGTTAGAAGGTAAAATTAGGTAGAAAAAATGATTGATAAAAAAATTAGATAAAAATATATGAGAAAATATGACATTTTTATTAGTTCATGAATGTGAGAAAAATTAGGTTACCAAGATTATGTGAGAAAAATTAATCTAAAAATTTAAGTGAATTTTTTTTTAATTATATAAGAAATTCATACACTAATAAAATTATATTACAATATTAATAAAAAGTTTTTAAAAAATTTAAATATGGTATTAAAATAATATTTGTAAAAACATATGTGCAAAAATAAAGTAATATAAAAAATAATTTATTAAAAACATATCAAAAGAATAATAAAAATATAATATTTTTTTAAGATAGAGATAGAGAATGTGGTTGGAGTGAAAAACTTTTAGAGATAAAATATTAATAGAATATTTTTATTTGGCGCTCTAAAATGGAGATAGAGAAGAGTCTCTTGTTGGAGATACTCTTAGGTTCATCATTTTCATGTCATTTCTCGAAAGAGTAATTCATTTCCAAGTTCACGGGATAAATTTTTTAGATCATTGTTCAAACTACTTGGTTCATTTTCAACAATAAAAGACTTTGTAAAAAAACCAACCAGTTATAGTCTATTGATATCAAACATTACCAATGCGGCTCAAATAGCTATTCTCACAACATAAATCAGAAATCTCATATATTTTTTTTAACATATATATATATATATATATATATAAAAGGTATGATTCGAACCCAATCACTAATATAGAAGAGGTAGTGCATAATTACTCAACCCAAGAGTGGATGTGCATTACCACCGCCTAATGTGGTTCGGTGACAAAAACGCTTATTCAGCCCGGTAATGTTCTAAGTTCGAGTCGCCACCACCGCAAGTGGTATGTCAAAAAAAAAAAGAGTTGATTTTCATTTTACCTTGAATTATGTACCATAAATTTGTTTTCTTTCCCCTTTACATGCATGCTTGTAATTGCCTTTACATAATATGTACATAGAAGGGAAAATGTACGAGGCCTAAAGCAGAAAATTTATTTGTATTGTCAAAATTATTTCCATGAAAAGAAAACTATGGAAACAAGTTGCAGCTTCAAAGAGATATGGAAAGCAAACTAATAGCTGAAAAATAATTCAAATGAAGAACATCTTCACATTCAGCTCCCTAGAAACTCCCAAGGCCCAGTTCTTGTCCCTATCCTGCACATTCAAGAATGAAAAATTCAGACGATTTCTAATTAATGAGGATTTTCTTCTCCATATTAGTTTTTACTTTGTCCAACAATTGATGAGGTTACAAATGGCGTTCTTATATATTTAAGACCTTTCCATGACGAATAAATTGTGACTGTAGTGGATGAATGGTTTGAACCTATCTTCAGGAACCGTATTAAGATAAGGAAAAACAATGATCATAAATGAAAATTACCTCCAAAAACCAGCGAAAGCTCGAAGACTCATATATATGGTCAGACCAACCCAGAGTCCAATGAACCCGAAGCAGGCAGAGAGACCTAACAAACATAGAATGCTAACAAAGGACACCATAACCTGGAAAAAGGAAGAATGCCAAGTTAAACTATTGGCTAAATAGACAATTCGAGTAACGGCTATCTTTATGCTTCATTTTATAATGAAGAAGAAAAGGGTAATGGAGAAGTGCCTGGCAAATACAATTCAAAAACTCTTTACTTCATATATCGTTGCATAACTTTTTGGCAAACATAGCATTAGGTTCAACATTTTCAGGTCATTTCTCGAAAGGATAATTTATTTCCAAGTTCATGGGATACATTTTTTAGATCCTTTTTGTTGTTTTCTTTAAACTACTTGCTTCGTTTTCAATAATGAAAGACTTTCTAGGGGAATTATATACTTCAAAAATCTCTTCTAGATGAACTTGCAGCATACGTTTCCACTTGTATTTCTTCAGCAAAGAGAAGCAACAAATGCTTCCAAATCTAGAGTGATTTTAGCAAATTGCTTCATTAAAAACAAATAGAATCCTACTTCAGTCATTCAAAGGACAGAAAGGAGCTATAGACTTGCCATGGAACATGCAGAATATGAATAATCAGATGCTCCAAAGTTGATACCATCAAAGACAAATGCCAAGGCATTGATGGGTTGAGTACCTGCAACAAACTGACATGAAGGAAAAGTAATATAATTGCCAATATTTTTTGGTGAAGTATGAGAATAGCAATAGACTTGTTTTCAGATAGAGATACCGGAATTCCTATACTAATGAGCTTGAGAACATCGTCATCTCTTGAGAATAATCTTGCTCCAAAATGCAGTCCTACTCCTAGTAATGTGGCAAGAATCAACCCTAGAACTAACCCCAACTGTAGGATACACATGAAATGTCATTTGAGAAAATTATGTCACATATCACAAGCCACTTGATCTTTCTGAAACAAAATAGAGCACCTGTAATACTCGAGAAGCACTTGCTGTTGCCCTGTCATAGTCCTTTTTGGCAAATGCACTTGCTAGTATTGCCTGCGAGTGAAGAAATCAACTGGAGTTTAGCATATAAATGAGCAATTTCAAAGAAAACAAACTAGAAACAACAGGCTGATCCTCTTTGATGGCAATGTGAACTAAATCTCTATACAATGACACTTAAATCTTCAAATGGAAAAGACAGAAATCCGCATCCAAGACTACTAGAAGAACCTATGTTCTTTAGTTTTAAAAAGTGCCATTAATGAATTAATACCACTGTTTAAATCTACTAGTTTAGAAGACAGAAAGTAATTAACCAGGAATTTTAAAGAAAATTTGAGCAGACAATTTCAGATCAAGTAATCAACATAAGAAACTGACAGATAAAAACATGATAGTCTGATTAACTTTCTATGTGTAAAGACATAGACAAACGTGTGTGAGACTGCATATGCGCTGGACCCATTAATAACATGACACATGGCATAGACACCACATATGATTGGATGATAACTATTAATTCCACGTGGTGTGTTATGAATGGACGGGGCCACCATGCGCCCATCCTCATGAGTTTTTCTCATAAAGGCATGCTGGTCTATTCAGCCAAAATTTTGAACAAGCAACATAGCAACCATATAACTACAAATTCTAAGAAAACTAGCAATAAAGCAAATCTAGCACATAGATGATTAAACATGAGAAGTTGAAGAAAGTTGAATCCAGATACGAAGAATATTACTGGCGATAAAAAATTAATTGCAGAGCAAATACAATCAGATCTTATAGATATCAGTTATTACAGTACTCTGCTAAACAGGATACTAGTGGTTTAGCAATTTGGCAGTGCCTACACACACTTCAGAAAAACGTACTTATCAAACCTCACCTTCAGTAATCTATATTTTTTCATGGATTTTATGTTTTTAAGCATATTAATAGAGGATGAGTTTGTAAATTATTACTACAGAAATTGCAGAAGAAGAAACAGCTCTAACCTGGCCAGCAACAGCCAAACCATCAGCAAGAAGAGATGTCGCCAACCAAAACTGCAAGCAGATCTGAAATGCAGCCATGGCTGTTGCTCCCTGTCGTGCAGCCAATGACGCAGAAAGGGTGACACAGAATGTGACAGCAATTACCCGAATTAACAAAAGAAAACCTGTAGTTCAAGCACAAAAGGAAAAAGTAATTATGATATACCTCAACTAAAAAGCACAGATATCATCAACCAATAAACCAGAAATATATTAAAGCTTGATATACTTTCAACTAATAAGTACTGAAAATCATTAACCACTAAATCTGATGTATATCAAAGCTTGTTATTGAAAATCTCAACCAGTAAATCTGACATATATTAAAGCTTGATTCATCAAGCTTAACAAAGAAATTCTTATCATTTGCACAAGAGAACCAGGAATAGAATCCCCCTCACACTAAAGAAGGTGATGTTTAAGGCGTGGGAGAGCGCTACCACCATTGTTTAGCCCATAAGCCTAATGAGACTCCAATCGTCAATCTAAGAAAAAGAAAATATTCAAATTGATTTTGGATGGGCACTTAAATATCGAAATATATTTGGAAATTCTCGCATTGCTTATTATTTACTATTTTAATTGCAACAAAATCTTCATCTCATAATTTGATTTTGAGTTGCTAGCAACTTCTATTTTTTCGTTCCTTTTCCTGTCTTCATAGTCTAAATGAGCAGTTATTAGGTGGAGTCTGGAAATTCTTTTACTACAATTATGCATGCATTCACTTCACTGATGGAGCATCAAAATTTATGTCGAGCTTCCTTACAATAGTCAAAGGGTAGCATTACTGAATTTATTTGTACTTTTATCAATGATTTTTGATGATGCAGGCAGAAAAAATTATTCTTGTGTAGAGTATCACGTATCAACTAATATATCAACATTTTTTCCTAATTATTTTACAATCTAAAATGGAAGTAGAGAAAGTGAGAGAAGTAGAATTAACATAAACTGGAGGCCTCGAAGAATTATTTGAAGCAGTTGTTCATTTGTATATACAACTGTACAAAAGATATCACTTTAATAAATCAATCTAGAATCTTTTTACAGCTAGTGCTTCATCTAGCAAGATGGTACACTCTTAGGTTTACATAACTAAATCCAATGGTCATATCTTTGTACTACAGATTCAAAACTCTCTGGCCAAAAGTTAGACTGAAAGGGATCCTCAATATGACAGAGAAAAGAAAATGCAAACGAATAAAAGAAAGAATTGAGATAGAACAATTACTGTTCTTAAGGAATCGGCCAAATTGGAGACGTTTGAGACTAGGAGGTATTAAGTCAACTTGCTCCGTTAATCGCCACAAGAGTATGCCAGCCATCAGGTACCTGTAATGGCCATATAGAAGTATAAACTAAGACAAAAAAGCAGCAAGCACAAAATCATGAAAGAAACACTGATATTTCTAGACATATATAGTAATTAAAGTATAACTTACTGAGAAATAACATGGGCAACGGCTGCACCACTGACACCCTTACGGAAGACAAATATAAATATTGGGTCTAAAATTATGTTTGTTAAATCTCCTGCCACTGAATTAGACAACAAAACAAATTAGAATGAAGTAAATTCTATATTACACTTGAACTTCTTTTCAATCTGTTGCCAGAGATTCAATCTGAGTGAAAGTATTGAAGTCTTATAAGGCATACCTGTGGCATATAAAGGAGTTGTTGTATCCTTAAATCCCCGGAAAACTCCTTGTGTTGCCAATGATAAGAGAACTGCAGGGGCACCAAGTGACCTTAATGCCAAGTATCGTTTTGCAGGGGTTAGCATGGGGGAATCCTGTACAGACAAAAATGTCGTGCTATTTCCTAGTCAGCATTGCAAATAGATACAGTAATGTCAAGGTATATAACTGAAAACAAGGAAACCAGCTAAACTAGTTCAAGGGCCATTCTAAAAAGTACTTACAGAACCGACTCCCATGAAGTTTAAAAGAGGGTTTGCTCCAGCTATAAGAAATATTGCTTGGATGATGCCAAGAATGCTGCCTAAAACCATTGCTGATGAGGCTGATGGTATATGCCTTCTTCCTTGTTCAAATTTTGCAGCATCAAAGCAACCGTCCAGTGGGTTTGACTTGTACTCAACATTACCAGAATCTAATAGGATTGAAAGGGAACAAAAACATGTAAAGATCACTAACCTACATAGATTTTTGAACCAATAAAAGAGAATTTTCAATTCACGTGAAAACTTGGGAGATATTACTGAAATACATTTGGTAAAAAAGAAGACAAAAATTAATTAAAAAAGTTAGAGATAGCATACCAATTTTTGGGATCAACACCTTATCTTCATTATCTGCTGAACCTATTTCTAAGTATTTACAATCTTGCTCTTCGAGGCTCCCTCTTTCAAGGCATTCTATGTCAAGGCTCTCTCTTTCAGGGTTCCCTCTCCCAATAGCATCTTCCTCAGCAACTGAAGAAGTTGTCACACTGACTAGTGGGAATATTGCAATCCTTGATACTTGATTGAATAGAGCAATAGAAACTCCAACAGCAGCAAGTTCTACTGGACCTGCATGAATTAAGATAAATAGTGTATTGTAAGGAAATTAAAGAATTAGCATAGCTTCTTGATAAATAAGGTTAACTGTGACTGGTGACTGAAAACATATGGATTCAATTTAAAGTGCAATTATAAGTACACTTTCAAATGTACTTACTAGATATTGAAGGAACAAAGGTCAGCCAGGATCAAATTGATGCATTCTCAACTATGAATAATAATTGCATCACAACCTATATTGGCCCAGTAAATGAGTTACCAAGCTGCATGCTTAAGCTGATAGCATCACAACCATATCAATTGAGTTTTATAATCATCACAGCAACTTAAAATAAACCTGTCTATTTGGCCTAGTAATTGTGCAAATTAGGCATCAAATCATAGCATGATAGTATCACACCCAATTTGGATGACAAGAAAAAATGAAACAACCAATAAAGATTAAAACAAACAGAGAGAAGGCAATACCTATCTGGCCAATAAAAGCTGTGTCAACCAAAGAAGCAACTGGGTCAGCTGTCAAAGCCAGTGCTGCAGGCAATGCAATCCGTGCTATTTCTAGACCAAGTTCATCCAACTTCAAAGCATGCCTGCTCATAAGATAGAAATAGTCAAGCATCATTTCCTACTTGTCTAAAGAAAAGAAAGTCCAATAACAACTTCTTTCATCGAATCAACCACAATTCTATAAAGGTCAGTAACATGAGCAACAATCAAGTGTCGATTATCACAGTGCGTTATATGAAGAATAAGCTAATGCTTGGCATTGAATGGTTAAAAATGATATCCCTGATGCAAGCTCAAACTACTATAAAAGCTTGGAGAAGAAGACTATTAAAACGGAAAAGTAAGAGAAATCATGTTATTCATCTCTTAGACGGTATTCATGTATCTCCTATACCTGTTCAATTCTAATTAAGCACTAAGTGGCTCTTGAGCAAATTGAGTTCATTTTTTCTTTTGTCTTTTTAACAGATAAATAGTTTTTGGTTAATTTATCCAGGTTAGAGCAAAGATGGTAGGAAAAAAAAATTTCAGCCGGTTTCAAGTTACAAATATTGTGTGAACCAAACACGATAGCAACAATGATAGTTTTGAAAGCTAAATCAACAATGTGCAGAGTAAATACATCAAATTCTTAACATTATGCAAAGAGACAATTTTGAATGATACCTGATATCATTGAAGAAAATTTGGATTGTAAGTCTCTTTTTATTCCTAGAAGAGCACGAATCATATTCTTCAGACATGATTGGGAAAGGCTAACTCACCAAGTTGTCCACCGGAAGCAGAGTCAATTACTGCAGATTTCGTAAAAATATATTAATATAAAATGCTTCAAAACTGATTATTACCACAAACAAATCAAAGCTGAACATTTTTTTTTTTTTTTTTTTACTTCTAGGAGGCAAAAGGAGAATGGAAATGGTTTACGTAGAACGAACGTAGGGGCACTTAACCAACCAGCTTGGATGCTAAATTCAACCTTCCATTTTCAGATATTAATATCAGCTTCAAAAGCTTTCAATACCCATCTAGAAAAAAGGTTCTAAATTCGAACATGCAAAGAAAAATAAGTACCTTTCCCTTTTCACTGTAGTCTCCAAGAAATTTCCTTCAACTTTGAACTCAGAGACTACAACTTCTATAAGCTTTCAAACCTAATCAAACCATCAAAAGAAGACTTTTAACTTCATATCAAGAAGAAAAACACCTATTACTCTCAAACAAAGGCAGAGCAATTTGGTGTGAAACTTCAGAGGTATCACAGGTTTGAAACCTGAACGCACTCGACAAAGTCGATAAAAAGCCATCCAATTATATTCAATGCCAAGTAGAAATATTTATGTGAACCTGCTCTCAAAAGAATCTTGTATTTGAAACTTGTTAATAGCATATATTTCCTCTTTGAACAATCAAAATTAGACCCACCTAACTCAAATCCCAGAAGAAAAAAACGAAGTGCTGTCACTTTCAGTAATAAGAACCTCAACACGAAAAGAAAAGAAGCCAATATAGATGACCGAATGTGTGAGTTTTGTGGCTTTATTGCTTTGCATGCTCTGTGTATATTGTTTACAATTACAAGGAGACTTTTCAATTACCACAAGATGGCAAACTTGTAATAGTATAATCATGGTGGGCCCTACATCCCTAAAAAGTATCGGTTACTTTTGAACTGACTCATAAAGCAGATTACAAGTGTCATATCACATTCCAGAAAACAAAAAAATTCCTTCTATATAAAAAAAATCCTCAAACGGTGAGCCACTGTATGCATAGAAATGGCTTCCAAAGTTCCAAGTGTCCATTTAATGCAGAAACTTCAACGGCTACACAACAGTACCATTAATGGAACAAGCCCATTATGAAACAAAAAAACAAGAACCATACAGAACAAAAAACAGGTTAAATAAAAAAACACCATCATAAACAAAATCCTGTTTTCATGAACCTCAACGTAAATGTCAATGACTCCTATCACATTCATTCTTTTGACATCATTTCACTTTTCACTTATTCTTCAAGACATAACACACACTTCAAAGCATACAAAATATCCACTTAGAAGATTAGCATCAACCAACAACAATGAACATGCGTGAAGTGTGTCGAAAAAAATAAATATAATTTCTTTATTATATTTTCTTATCCACCATTTCTTACATGAAGCTGCATTTTCATTGAGTATTCTTAAAAAAATACATTCAAAGCATGCAAACTACCCACTAAGAGGATTAACATCAAACACCTCCTAAACATAAACATAAATAACAATGTTATTCACCTAAAAAACTGAGTGCAATATAATTTTTCTCAGGTACATGATTTCGAATTTCGAATTTCGAAAGGATTTCGCTTTATACACACCATTTTACACGCTGCATTCCACTGAGCAGGTTTCGTCTTGGGAAAATGGAATTTTTTTGACAACAAAAAGGGACACTCCGTGTAAGCATTTTTTTTCTTTTTTTCTTTTTTTTTTATTGTGACATGTTGCAGAGACGTCAAACGAGATTCTCCAAAACTGATAGACAGAGAGACATCTCCCCAATTTAGAGGTCGACAACGTCTCTTTTCTATTTCTAGAATTTAGGGATGTATTTAATTTAGATTTATGACTTTTAATTTTTTTTTTAATTAAAGGACTTTTGTAAAATTTATGTATTTTTAATGATTTTTATAGGTTTTGTAAAATTTATAAACGGTTAAAAATACCAAGTTTGCATTTAAATAATTTTTATGAACTTTTAATGACTTTATTAAAAATACTTTATAGACTTTTATGAAATTTTATTAATTTTTAAAATTATAAATAAATTAATAAGAAACTTTATTGACCAATTTAATTTTTATTTAGCAATAATTATTAATGGATATTGTTAGAAATTTAACCATACAAGTATAACAGGAAAAAAAAATAGAGTCAAATAGATAATCAAAATACCAATTTTTTTTTTCTAAACATTTATTATTCATCATATTTTTTATGTCTTTAATTAAAAAAAAAATTAATCTCCATTATTATTAATAAAATAGGGTCTGAACATGAAAAGACGAAAAAAATAAATAAATACATTATATCAATCCATTCAAATTTTATATGTATCATAATATAATTAAATTATTTAATTTATTTATAGAGCGAATAATTATATATAATGTTTGACCTAATTTTTCACCCGTCTATTATTAATTTTAGATTTTTTTTAAAAAAAAAATTTTAACTTATTCTTTAATATTAAAATATCAAAGTTGAATTTCATTTTTGTAGTTTTGTTATTGCTAACAAAATACTTAAAGTCTTGAATAACGAAAACATATAGTATATATTCAGAAATTATCACTCCATATTTTTTTTTTCTTTTTACTTTAAGCACTATTTTTTCTATCTTCTCATAAATATTTGTTAATTTTTAAATTATTTTTCGTCTGCATAATAGGCTGCAGAGTGATTACAATTTTTTCTGAATTATTCTTTTTGAATAATATATTTAATAGCAAGTGGTAATAAAAGCTATAAATAGTAATTTGTTACAAAGTATTCAAAAGTTTTTCAGAGAAGTTGGAGAGAATTTTTGAACATTTTTGTGAAGAATTGTCTACAGAAGCCTACAAAAGTCTAGCATTTTTAAAATTCTATGATAGTCATTAAAATTTTGAATACCCCGTGACTTTCGTAAACTTTTAAAAAGTCTAGATTGAATACCTCATGACTTTTATAGACTTTTTTTTAAAGTCGTTAAAATTCTAGATTGAATACCTCATAACTTTTGTAGATTCGTTAAAAGTCTAGATTGAATACCTCATGACTTTTATATACATTTTTTTAAACCTATAAAAGTCTATATTGAATACACCACGACTTTTATAAACTCTTCAAAAGTCTTTATTAAATACACTTATAAATTTTTTAATTTCATAGAAGTCTTTAAAAGTCTTTAAAAATCTAAATTGAATACATCCCCTAAGTTTTGAATGTAATTTACATTAAACTATCAATATGGGGGAATTGTACCCACACCCCTAAGGTTTGACTTAATTGCAATAAGATTGGTCAAGATTGAGAGAGAAAATTTAAATTGGAAATTCAAATTCATTAAAAGGTATGACTGCTACTAAACTATTCTTACATCTACGACTGGTTATATTCAACCTAAAAATTAGACAACTTCTTCTAGTAAAATTTTGACATTCTATTCAAATGAATATAAAATTGAAAATGAAATAAGATCGAAAATTGGTTTATATGTTTATAAGACATCCTAGAAGTGTCATGTAACATAGAAATATATTAGGCAATTACTTCTTATATATTATATACTATTTATATGCATATTAAATAATAGAAACATAACATTACAAATTAAGATGTCAATCCTTTCAATACAAAAATATAATAAGCTGTCAATAGTGAGCAATTCTTAGCGAGAGACAATTCTATGTACGATATAATCGCGTGAATAATATTATATATCGAACATCATAGGTACTTTTAAGGTAGGGGAAAGGTCTCCTACAATTTATATAATTATTTTAAATATGGCGAGACTCAAACTCCTCACTAGTATAGAGGGAATGTACTCAACCAACGTCTTATATGTACAAATGAATGCATGTAATAGTGAAAATCAATCGCTATATCAAGTTTGATCTATAAAATTTGATAAATTTATTTATGGAAGTAAAATTATCCAATTTAAAGATTTATTATTTCTTTTTTGTGAAGAATCAAATCCCATTTCACCCAATTTAATTATTGACTTGATATGCTATTCTTTAGCCACTTGAGACAAAGAAAGACCTCTCAAATAAATGCTGATGCTTAAATAGCAAATTCTCAACAACTACTATCACCACTTTCTTAGAAAAAAAGGCTTCGATTGGATAGTGCATTAATAAGAATGTATTCTTAATTGAATTATAGAGAATTGATTCTAAAAGAATCTTTAAAAGTTCAATAGGAACAAAAGAAATAAGTCAATAAAAGAGTGTTTTACTTTAATTTTCATATACTAATTTATTCTCTCAGGACCTTTTAATTTTATTAATTTGATAAGTACTTTGATGTAAATAGTTATTGGTCTAATCTTTACTTTAAATAAACATAGAAAATGTGAGATGAATAATATTAGGTATTTGGCTAGTTTTCGTAAAGTGACTAAATCAAATTCAACGGATGTAAAAGTAAAAAAAATAGTATTTGATTGAGGCGAATCAAAAACTTTTGGAATGAAGAGATTGAGTCGAAGACAACGGAGAAAACAACATCTGCATCGGAGGCCGTACGCCCCAGCACGGATCGTCCGAAGTCCAACAGTCTGCAAGAGACACGCGCCAGACTGTTGGACGCTTGTACAAGTGCATGAAGATGGTTTTCGGGGCTTGTTGGACTTCTAGAAGACGAGTGAAAAATGTTGGACATCGTTTTTCATATTAGAGAAGGAGTTGCTTTAGGTTTTCCTAATCCTTGTGAGTTTTTGATTACCACTTAACCAAATAAACTTAACTTGTGTATAGGGAACTCTTATTGTTTGGTTATGTTCACTTGAAAAACACCTGAGAGATTGCTGAGAAAGCTGTAAGATTTATTGTAATTAGGGTTTGGGGTTAGAAAAATAATATTGAGTATGCTATATTAGGCAGCATTTCAACGTTAAATGATTTTTTAATAAGATATAAATATAATATGAATTGTAATGAAAATTTTATAAAAACGACCGAAGTTAAAATCATAACTTGATATAATTTGTTTTAAATCTATTAGCATACATGGTATATTTGGGATTGGGGATTTGGATATTTGGGATTGGGGATTTGGGATTAGAAGGCTATGGTGTCGATAAAAAGCAAATCTTCAATGGCGGACCAAGTCGCCAATTATATTCTATAGTTTTGTATAGTTTTATTTGCATGAATTTCTTTGTTTCTTTCAAGTGTTTAATTATAGAGAATAATAGAAATTAAAATAAAAGCATGCAGCTTATGTTTATTTTGGATTAAAAACTCAAAAAGTAAAAAAACATTGCACGATTTCTATTCTTTTGAGATATCAATAAGCATAAATATTGAGATTATAAAATAATAATTATCATATTTTATTAACCTTTTGTATTCTTAACCATTTTTATCGTTGGTCCAATGGTGACAAAAGTTCCAAAAAAATAAATAATAATAAGCTATCTACATCGATAAAAGATAAATTAACACAAATTGAAAATAAAATAAAAGGTACTTCATATAATTTAATTATTCAACATGCAATAATACCTATGATGCCAAAATTGTGGTTCTAAATTAGTAGGATTCCACCACCCAAAGTTGCCCATTATTTATTTGATTTGATTTGATAATATAGGTAATCAAAATTATATGGTACTTATTAGTGGTGTATTTGTCTCATGCATGGATTTATTTGATACTATGTCACACATGGTATTTGCAAGTTGGTATATAAAAATGTTGTGAGTTCCAACGTACCCAATTCATCAATTTTATTAAACTCATTTTGAAGAATTTTGATCATAGTACTCTTAATTACAACTTTCCTCTATATATGTAATAGTAATTTTATATCTTTATATTTTTACTTATTTTTTGGTTTGAATCACTTTTGAAATCCATTTAGGTTACTTTAATTCGTCTCAAGAATTTGGATTCTCTTTTTTATTTAAATTTACCACTTACAGTACTGTGACTCGAAATATTGTCAGATTGACTGAATACTCTTTATCATTGTCTGTGGTAACTTGTAAGGTGTTACATTAACCCAACTAACACTTGTGTGCACCTAATTTACTTGCTACAAATCGGTTGAATACGGAAGACTCAAAAAAGTTGGAGTGTAAATTTGGTATACAAATTAGGATATCTAATATTATTAATTAATTTAAGAACTTTCTCTTTTTATTGCTCTAACCTAGTTCTCTTTGCCTTTAATTGACTAGCAATAATTTCATAATCATACCTTTATTTGATAATCCAAGTTGCCCACAATATCTTTATTTGATTTGAGATTACAAGAAATCTAAAGAAGATAAAAGAAACTATTCTCATTTATGTTTGAGATAATCTTTTTTTAAAGTTTGTGATTAATTGTTAATAAAAACATATTAAGAAACCTCAACCACTTATTATTAATAATGCCGGTGTAGCACAAGATACCTAAAATTTACATAAAGTTTAAATAAGAAGAAATTCAAATTTGGTACATTGCCCATGGCCATGGGGTTTGTTTCTCCTTGAGGTTAGTTATATCCCAAATAGTACTTGAAAAATTTTAGCGAGCTCATTTTGAAAAAAATTGATCACTCTTTTATATCCTAATTTAAATGTGTAGTATTATGATGTCATTACATTAAACGCATATAAGTCTAATTAAATTGACACCCCCTTGCGATGTAATATTTTTTTTTATCTCTATCTCTCTGCGTGTGTTAAGTATTCAAATTCTATATAATTACAAGAAAACTGCCACTTTTCGTGTTATTATACCAAATGTGGAGATACCATATTACAATTTATCCTTTATTTATTTTATTTTTAAATACAACTCAAATATAAATCCTAAGATCGCTACATAATTATGATAGATTTAACCAACTCAACTGTTAAATTCTTGAGAAGCTAAAACAAGATTTTTCTTCCTAGTTTCCTTAGAAGCAAACAAAGCGGAACGATCTTTTCTTTTCCTTGAGGGCTGTGCTAAATTATCCTTTTTTGAGAACTGCAAATTCCCAAAGCAAACTATAAACATTGTCATTCATCAAAAGAACGTTGGCAAAAACTAAAATATTTTCCACAATTATAGCTTTTGTTCTACATACACAACCAAAACAAATAATAAATATAAGATAATTCAGGCATACAACTAATCACTAACTCATCAAATGCAGGCCGTTTTGTCGTGCCAATGTCAAAATTTCCAGGTACAAGTTACTAATTTCTCATCTAAATTGAACCTCATATGTATACCCGTTGCTCCAAGTCTCCACCAAAGTTACCAAATAATTATTTCTATGACAAAAGAATCAATAACAGAGGTTACCAGCCAGGAGAAAAAAAAACCTTACCTGAAGGTCTACAATCATCAGAAAATCACTAAATTTTGGATCGGCAAATTTTTACTACTAGCATCTTCACCACAACCCAATGGCTTTCCACCAAATCCCACCAACTCCAAGCCAGATAATGATATTGACGACAGATATGAGAAACCCATAGCCCCACCATTTGGAAAGAGGCACGTAGTTGGCACCATAAAAAACGGGTGCTGAACCAATGCCGTAGTGGGTGATACCACCCATGAGGTTGGAGAGGAAGGCGAGTACTAAGGCTGCAAGGTACGATGGAGTGCCCAAGGCACTAGCAACGGACAAGAAAGCCGTAAACATGGCACCGATGTGGGCAGCGCCACTTGCAAAGAAGTAGTGGGAGTAGAAGTAGAGAAGAACTAGAATGCCAAAAGATAGCTGCCATGAAAGACCCAATCCACCAACAAACTGCAAAGATGAGTATTATTTTGTCAGCAAACACTTTCGACACAAATGTTCAATATTCAACTAGAGTCAATCATGTGTCAACCCAAACCTAACTCCGCAGGTTGCAAAACTGAAAGTGATGGTTTCAGAAGTAACATTGTCTTTCAAGGTAGTTATCAAAAACAGTTCACTGAGTTGAAGTTTCAATTATCATAGGAACTGAAAGCTCAGTTGAAATATTTATAAATTCCAAAGAGATCTATTCGGCATTGATCAGGTCACATAAAAGAAATTCCAGTGGTGGGTGTTTCCATACAATCAATAACCATTACAACAGGTATATATGCGTATGCTTAATGAGAGCTAAGGAAGTTTTCTCATATATGCCTCAGAGCATAAATAAAGCACTCAATATAAAGCAACTAAAAGTGTTGGGAGGAAACACATTTTCAGCCCCTAAACTTTTGTCTAAGCAATGACCAAATATCAACTTATTTTCTTCTTTTTGCTTTTTTTCCCCTTTTTGATGCCTAGAATGGCTACATAGAAGTCCAACTAGAAAGAAAGCACAAAATGTAGTACTTGTTTCAAGCATATATTACTACAGCAAAATTTTTACAAAATGCAAGAGCCTCATCATTTCAGTCCTATGATCAAAATACTAGAAGAGAAGAGTGTCAGATAAAAGGTGTCCATAAGAAACCACAGAAATAGATATGTCAAGAACTCAAATATCTAGTCACGATATCAGCAAAGAAGGGAATAAAAATTCAGCAAGTTAGCCATAATCGATGCACAATGAGATGTCAGTAAAAGGCAAAGACGACAAACCTTCACTACAGTTTGGCTGAACCAGGAGATAAGACCATATTTGTTGAGATATCCAGCCATAGCAATGAGCGCAGCAAACCATGTAAGTGTATCCCAAGCAACTGATTCAGCTAAGCATTCTTTCCATGTCACGACCCCAGTGATGAGGAGGATGGACAATCCAAGAATTGCAGCAGTAACAGCATCCACATTCAGTACCCCTCCGAAAACCCACAGCCCTACCTGAAAAAAGCAAGAAAGAAACCATTATTACCGCCTGAGGTGAGTGGCAAGTCCACATACTTCCACACACACAAAAATTCTATAAAAATGCACAACACTGCACATATATCCAGGCTAGCGAATTTGCATGAATAATTATATAAGGTATACATCACTACAAGCTGAGCATGCAACAGAGAAATTAAATAGCACGTGTGCAAGATGACAAAGATGCAATCAACACCAGCTGTTGCTTTTCCAGAAACAAAAGACAGTGACAGAACAAGATCAGATAAAGAACAGATTTTGATAGGTGAACCACTCATGTGCCATATGTCTGTTATGCATATGTAATTAGTCAAATGCAATAGACTGCAGTGGCCTCACTAACATTCAAGTTCAGCTTAGTAACCTCAGTTTTTTATTTCTTTTTTCTTTAGGAAATAGTAACTCAGTTATCAATGGAATACCCGGAGGCTCTGTAACTGCTTGATCTGCAACTTATTTTGGCCATAAATTATCCTAGACAGCTATGGATAATTGACATAATTGAAGAAGTACAAAAAGTTACACTTGTTTGGCAATATAAGAGTATTATGATTATTCTACCTTCAAATTTCTAGTTGTTTCTATCACTGAATCTACTTTAATAAACCCCATTGAATCAATAGTTTCAGACCCCTCTACTTTAAAAGTTATTTATATTGCAGACCTATTATTTTTCATTGATATTTACTGCAAATAATTAAGTATTCTTCAATGATTCATAACGATAAGGACAATAGTGTTAAATGAATAACCCAAAAAAAAAGGAGGCTAGAGGTTGATATATGATGGCTTTTAGACAATAATATGATTTCATCCCTGATTAGAGAAAACCAGTCATTTGGAAGACAAAATCGCATTCAAAATCAATCTAACACTTGAAAAAACTTCCAGCCCACAACCTGCATTGGCTGTTACTTATTTGAAATTCAACAGTTCCAATTAAAATCATATTGTTTCCTCTGTACTAGTAACACACAATTAAAAGAAATATAAATAATCTAATGATGTTCTTCAGTCCTAAACAATACCAGTTCTTATCAGCATGTAGCAGCAATGAGATTTAGGAGGCATATAAATAGCTACAATACTTTATCTATGCAGTCCTTCCACAGATATAGACAAAAACAATAAACTATTCTGTAGTTCAAGATTTCAAATGTATTAACATCCAAAACCAATACAAAAAGCCTAACTGATTTTAGTATTTTACTGTCTTTAAAAAGCAAACAGAGCTCTTAATATAAAGCATACAAGCAAATCTTTCAAAAATGCACAGCAAGTCACTTAAAAGTCTACTTCATCACAATGTACTCTCACGAATGCATATAAGAAGTATAAAACAAATTAGGAATATCAACAAATTAAAAGAAAGTAAATGAATGATAATTGTACCGTAAGAAGCAGAGTGACAGCCATAATCTTCTCGTTCTTGCTCATAGGCCCCATCTTCTCCAGCCTCTCTTTGGCCAACTTAGGCGCATCGGGGCTACTCTTCACGGTAGGCGGGTAGATAACATACAACAACAATGGCACTACAATCAACGACACCAATCCAGGCACAATGGCCGCCTTGGCCCAGTCCATCCACCCAATTGTCTGATTAATCGTATTAGCTGTCAAGGTAGCACTTAACGGATTCGCAGCCATCGCAGTCAAGAACATTGAAGACGAAATTACCGACGTTTGGAAACACGTCAGCATCAACCACGACCCGAGCTTGTGCTCGGTCCCGTCTCCGACGTTGCTTCCACAAGCAACGCACAGGGACTTCACCAACGGAAAGAAAATCCCTCCAGCACGGGCTGAAACGGAGGGAATGGCAGGAGCCAGCAGCGCCTCGCTGAAGACGAGACTGTATCCCAAGCCAAGAGACGAGCTCCCGAAGAGAGAGACGAACTGGTAGGCAATTCGGTTGCCAAGTCCGGTCTTGATGAACCCGCGAGCGAAAAAGAAGGCGAGAGCGATCAGCCAAGGGATGGGGTCGCCGAAAGCAGAGAAGGCGGCGGCGAACGTCAGCGTCTTGGTGAGGACGGAGGCGCCGAGGCCCAAGAGAGCCACGGCGCCGAGCGGCAGCGGCTGCGTGATGATCCCGACGATCGTGGCCAGGAATATGGCCAGCAGCTGCCACGCGTTCCGCGACACTCCGGAAGGCACGGGGACGAACCAGAGGATCACTCCCGTCGCGATCGACGCCATTAGCGGCTTCATTGCAGCTCCCGTCCATGGCTGCGGCGGCGATGCCGGAGCCGGAGGAGAAGAGGAAGAAGCAGAAGCAGATGCAGATGCAGATGCTCTCACTGTAAGCTGTTTGAATCTCAAAGACTTGGTCGATTTCGCGAATTCCGGATTCCTGAGAGTGAGATTGGTGGATTTCGTTAACGAATTCGAATTCGTAAAAGCTAATCGAGTCGACGTGGACGGCGAAGATCTAGGTGAGAAATTGAGAGAGCGTGATCTAAGAGAGTGAAACCCTAGCGAGGAAGTGAGAGCGAAAGACGCCATTTTCGAGAGGCTTCAAGCTCTCTCTCAATGAAGAGTGAAAAATGGAAATTTATTTTGCGGTGTTGAGTGGGTTATTTATATGGAAATAGAGAGGGTGGATGTGGACCGTGGGATTAAGATCAACGGTGAAAATGGGTTTTGGAATATACGGTTGGTTTTGGGTGGGCTTCGATGGTGTCGCCTTTGAGGTTGAAAGGTCCGTCTGACATCTCTCTGGTTGTTCACCGGTCAGGTTGGCGTTATTCTACACGGAGTCTGCTAACATGCGCATTAAGAACAGAGGGTTCAGTATACGTGGCTATTCGGCAGTGGCTATTTTGGTAGCTTTTTAGGTGACGTGGACGGGTTGGGAATATAAGTGGACGAATGGGAAAGACAGTGAGGATACGTGTTGGGTTGTGAGTGGGTGGAGAATTGTGTTGACTAAAAACAGTAAGATGTGAAAGCTGTGGCCCAGAAGGTGGGAGATCAGAGGCCAGAAGTTGGTGGGCAGTACAAAGACGGAACTGCCCCTGACGGCTGCGGTAGTCTGATAGAGTGAGAACCACATAAAATGCATGTGCAGGAAGCAGAGTAGTACGGACAAAATAAGCGGATTTGCTGTCTCCAGCCAGCAGCAGCGAGAGTAGAGCTTTGAAATCTAGCTGAGCATTGTTGCCTTTTATGGGGCCCATAATAACTGTCCTCAAGTGGAATCTGCCTTTTTTTCAGAATCAAGAGCCGAGTTTCGTAATTTTGGGCCCTCACTCAAATTATATTGTATTAAATTATATTGAATTACATTGAATTAAAAATAATTATGGGAACTGATTTGGTAGAGTTAGTGTCAAAGAATTGGTGACTCTCTATCTTGCATTGAACTTATACTCCATTGAATACGGTTAAATCTCATAATTGAGGACTCTTGCAAGAGAGATCATAACTAGGTTTTTTTTTTTTAGTGGTGTGGTCGGCGAGGATCCTCTGATACTTCAAGTTAGCTAATAAATTTAGGAGATTTATGTATAAAATAGATAAGACTATTTAGTAATGTAAGGGAGAAACTTTTCTTGTCTTATGCTTAGATACTCAAACATGTGATTTCTTCAATTATTTATAGAAAAATTTGTGTAAAATAACACCTAATTTTATATTTTTTTTATTACACTAGTATCACTTTAATAATTTTTATTTAAAAAAAAACCTATTTGCATGCATGAACTCTCCTTTATGCCCATCATTAAACATCATTTTGGCTCAATTTGATAACAATTTCTTATGATCATTTCGTATTATCTATGAGAACTGATCCAACCATATAAAGCATACTACAAGTATAGAACTTTATCTATGTTACTACAGATATAATAATAAATTAGATTGGATATGGTTGAATATAATTACTATATTAATAGTATAGAAAATATATTCAAAAACTAAATATAATTTCTTTTTATAAAATAAAAAGTTTTAGTTATTTTTATAAAATAAAATTTTTTTGAATAATTTTACTAAAATAAAAAATATATTTTTTAATAATAAATAGATATGATTAATTGTTAGATCAAATGAGATTATTAATTTTTATATACATAGAGATAAATGAGAGACAAAAATGAGCACTCCCATGAATCATGATGTTATGGGTTTGGGTTGTTATACGACTATACGAGAAACTAATAAATAATATGTGTAATCGGTGGTCTTTTTTTTTTTTTTTTATTAATTAGTATTTTAATAATATATTATCTTACTTTGTTTCAAGAGTTGGATTTACTTTTTCTTCATCCAATGGTTGTAATTAACTAATGAAATGGTGGGTATCATCAGTGATCACACCCGCCCATTTTCCATCAGTATGGTCACCGATCACTTAAAATAAAAAATGTAACATTGAAAAACGTTTGTATGTGAACAATCGCAATTTAGTAAACAATGATTATAAGGTGAGTTATGAGTGTAACTATTATCCTCCTTTTCAACATAAAATTTAAATAAGACTGTTACGGTAAATAATTATATGTCGCTTATAGTTTGAAGAGCATTATAATTTATATCAGCTCTGATTCTCTCTACTTACCGATAACATTCAGCTTATTTAAGACGCGACCGTTTAAAGTTCAGTGACCATCTATGGCAATGAAAAATCTAGCTTTTCTTATCGGTAAGCTTAGAACTTGAGGATTTGACAATTGTCCTTTAGAGTGTATTTGTTTGATGGGATAAGAACAAAATTAGACTAATTTTAGTCCAATTCTATGTTTAGGACATGTTGAGATTGAATATGTTCAATCCCAACAGTCCCATCTTAAATAGTCTCACCAAAAGAGATGAGACGTTGCATCTCTTCTTTCCTCCCCTTTTTTTACTTAATATTTTTTTAAACAATATTTAATTTTATTCAAAAACTATTTTTTAACTAAATTTAATTTAATATTTTTATTTTTATTTAATTTAAAATAATTTAAATATTTTGTTTATTCTAAAATATATTTTTTAATTAAATTTAATTTTCATATATTTTTTATTTAATTTAAAATTAATTTTTTATTTAAGTTTAAATAAATTTAATTTACTTTAAAATAATTTTATTATTTTATGTAAAAATTAATTTAATCTATTCTAATTTTATCCTATCTCATACTACACCAACAAGAGATAATACTATTTTTAGTCCAATCAATACTGCATCAAACACATCACAGTATTAATTTAGTTCAGTACAATTCAATCCAATTAAATATTATCCTATTCCATAAAAATAGTTCAATCCAATCTCGCGCACCAAACGTGCGCTTACAGTGTTTGTAAATACTGTACTCAAAATTATAAATTACGTGTTATGTATTATACAATTGACTTTGTCTTCAACAAACGTCGCTTTGGCCGAGTGGTTAAGGCGTGTGCCTGCTAAGTACATGGGGTTTCCCCGCGAGAGTTCGAATCTCTCAGGCGACGCAATGCTTTTTCCTTTTATTATTATTTATTGTTAGCTCCATTCCGGTCTTAATTACTAGAAACCCCTCTGCGTAACATCATTTATTTTTTATTTTTTTTTAGTTTTCAACGCACCATAATTAATCTTTTTTATTTTTTTTTTATTTTGATAAGTAGTAAATTTTTTTGGGTAAATTAGAATGGAATACCTGACGTTTAGTCATATTGAAATCGTACTTTTCCTTAAACTATAATCAAGTACCTTAAATAATTATTAATTTGATCCCTAATGTATTTAAATATATCACTTTTTAATCTATTTTTATTTTTTTAACTCACATTGTCCCTATATTTTCTAAAATATGTCAATTTACTCCTTATGATCAAAATTTTAACAGTCAAACCTAATACAAAGTATAAATTGACTATTTTATCATTTTTTATTAAATTTGGCATGACGATTTCACCCTTCAACCTATTACATTTTAACAATTTTTACCTATTTGGATAGTTAAATAAAAAATTGATATGTGTTATAAAAACTTAAATTTTTTTAAAAAAAACCTTTAAAAATGATTAAATAAAAATAAATATTATAAATTCATTAAAAATTAAAAAAAATTTTAAAAATAACATCATTTATTAAAAATAAAAATAAAATTCAAGTTTGAATACTTATAAAACTCAAAATTTAGTTAAAAAAATTAAAATGTTAAAATATTATATATATACATATTTTAGAGTATATTATATATTTTAAAAATGAAATATAAAAATAAAATAATAATATATATATATATACATTATAAAAATAAAAATATAATAAAAGAACTGCAATATATATAAATTTATTATATATATGTATTAAATTACTAAATTTTAAATTTTATAAGTATTCATTACATATTATTTTATTTTCAATAAATAATATTACTTTTAATTTTTTTAATTTTTATTTTAAATTTTTAATAAATTTTATCATAGTTATTTTATTATTTAATCCTTTTTAAAAAAATTATAATATATATTAATTTCTTATTTGACTATCAAAATAGGTAAAACTGTTAAAAAATTAATGGGTAAAAACGTCATTACAATTTAATAATTTAATTAAAATGGATAAGATAGTTAATTTATAATTTATGTCAGGTTTGACCGTCACAATGACTAAATTATATATTTTAAAAAAAGTAGGAATAATATGAGTTAAAAAAGTAAAAATATATCAAAAACTGGTATTTTTCAATACATTAGTGACCAAATTTGAATTATTCGAGGTATTTTATTATAGTTTAAGAAAAATATAATTTTATTGTAATATGACTAAATATCAGGGTATTTCATTGCAATTTGCCCAAATTTCTTTAAAAAAATATATATTCTTTTTCTTCTTTTATTTTCTTTCTTATATAATCTTGTTAATTGAGTATTTCATATGTATTAAAAAAGTGATTGTATATATAATATGAAGGTAACAATAACTCTTAAGTCAGTTGAGAGTATAAGTTCAAATTCTGTACTCTGCAAATTAAAATAATAAATAAATTAAACATATATTTATAGCTCAAATTATTGTACACGTTGCCGACTCATAAATTTTTTTAGCCCTGGCAAATAAAAAAAAATATTGGACCCTCAAAATTAAACATAAGGATATATATATATATATATATATATATATATATATATATATATATATATATATATATAAATGTTCGGCCCTTAAGATTAGTAATATGTGTCTCTAAGATTGTTGGGCCTTAGACGATTGTCCTATTTACTCTAAGCCAGCGCCGGACCTGGTTGTGTACAACTGTGATAAAAGTTCGAGTTTTACTTTTATTTGTAAAATTACCAAGTGTCGAAAGACCCTTTCTCTATATTAATGACACAAAACTCGACTGGTGTCAAATTTCAATAATAATAAAAAATATCTATTAAAGACAATATGATTGGCAATGTTCACCAACCTCATTTGGAGACTTAATGATTTAGTATGTATTTATGCGATAAAGTTACAAATATTATCGAGTCTATTTTATATTTTCAAACTAATATTGGATTTTACTTTTTAATGGAGTAAATTACACAAAACCTTCACTAGGACATATTTGACATTTTAAAAAATTCACACACAAGTCCCCGACCATTAGTCAAACATTTTAAACTAAATTATTGAAATGGTTTTTTTTAATATAAAAATCATAAAGTATAATTATGGTATCTACAGTCTATTTATGAGATTGGCAGTAAATTTAATTATTTTTTAAAACACTGAATTAATTTTTTAAAAAAATTTAACTTTTTTAGGAAATAGATGGATGAATCTTTATCGTTCATCTCAGCATGAGATGAAAAGGGGAGATCAAACAATTAAAAATATACAAACATAAAAATGAACGGTGGAGATTTCATATGGTTGTAGTTTAAATAAGGAGAAATTACGCTGAACCTACCTGAGGTTTGCAATTCTACAGCTAAAAATAACTTTATCAAAAATTGACAGCAAACCCCCCTCCAGTTAACTTTGACCGTTAAATATTGACAGTTGACCAACTTGAACAGTGAAAAGACGAAAATACCCCTAGAAAAAGACAAGGTCAGGGGTATTTTTGTCTTTTTAGATTTTTTAAATTTAATTTTATTAAATAATAATTAAAAAAATTAAGAAAAAATCTCATCCCTCCATCTTTAAAATAACGGACGGTTAAGATTTATTTAAAAAATTAAAATAATAATAATAATAAAATTAATTAAAAATAAAAAATTAATTATAATTAAATAAATCTATTTTTCAGATTGAATCTCAATCGTCCATCAAGATTAGTGGACGGTGGAGATCCAATCTAAAAAATAGATCTCAAAAAAAAAAAAAAAAAAAAAAATTTTTTTTTTGAAGAACCCATCTGGGTTCTTCAAAAAAAAAAAATTTTTTTTTTTTTTTAACTAATTCGAACCCTTCTGGGTTCGTCGAACGAACCCAGAAGGGTTCGATTCGAATCGAACCCTTCTGGGTTCGTTCGACGAACCCAGAAGGGTTGAAGAACCCAGAAACTGGGTTCTTCGAAGAACCCAGTTTCTGGGTTCTTGAAGAACCCAGAAACTGGGTTCTTCAATTTCTTTTTTTTTTTTTTTTAATTCGAACCCTTCTGGGTTCGTCGAACGAACCCAGAAGGGTTCGATTCGAATCGAACCCTTCTGGGTTCGAATTAGTAAAAAAAAAAAAAAAAAAAAAAATTTTTTTTTTTGAAGAACCCATCTGGGTTCTTCGAAGAACCCAGAAAATGGGTTCTTCGAAGAACCCTTCTGGGTTCGTCGAACGAACCCAGAAGGGTTCTTCAAAAAAAATTTTTTTTTTTTTTTTTTTTTTTTTTAGATCTATTTTTTAGATTGGATCTCCACCGTCCACTAATCTTGATGGACGATTGAGATTCAATCTGAAAAATAGATTTATTTAATTATAATTAATTTTTTATTTTTAATTAATTTTATTATTATTATTATTTTAATTTTTTAAATAAATCTTAACCGTCCGTTATTTTAAAGATGGAGGGATGAGATTTTTTCTTAATTTTTTTAATTATTATTTAATAAAATTAAATTTAAAAAATCTAAAAAGACAAAAATACCCCTGACCTTGTCTTTTTCTAGGGGTATTTTCGTCTTTTCACTGTTCAAGTTGGTCAACTGTCAATATTTAACGGTCAAAGTTAACTGGAGGGGGGTTTGCTGTCAATTTTTGATAAAGTTGTTTCTAGCTGTAGAATTGCAAACCTCAGGTAGGTTCAGCGTAATTTCTCTGTTTAAATAATATGCCACGATACAAATATATTTAGCTAACTATATAGATCATAGTAACTATATCTAGTTACCATAAATTTCTAGGCCCGACCCATTACTATGGAAAAATCTATGTTGGGCCATAGACTATATTAAAACTGTGTAATTTCAAATAATAATAATAAAAATAACCCATTGTACAAATTTTTCTTATTTGGAAAAAAAAAAAATTCGAGTTTTTTTCCATTCCTTTTATATATATATTTTTAACAGTTGTCACTTTCCACTAATGTACTTTTTTAGAATAATTGTAATAAAGTATCCTAACGTTTGGCTATATTGCAATGAAATCGTGAGTTTAGCCTTAATTGTATGTTAGTACCCTACCGTCAGTTGACCAGTCAAATATAACGATTTCACTTTAACTTTTGGGTAAAATGACATAATTGCCTCTAGTTTAAAAAAAATTAAATTAAATTAAATAAAAATTAAAAAATTAAAATTTTTAAAAATGGATCTCCACCGTCCATCAATCTTGATGGACGGTGGAGATGCATTTAAAAAAAAAAAATTTTAAAATCATACAATTAAAAAAAGTTAAAAAAAATTTTATATTAAAATTTTTTTGGTGTTCTTGGTGGAGATCCAGATTGGATCTCCACTAAGAACACCAAGAACAAAACAACAAAACCAACAAAAAAAAAAATTTAGTAGTTGAACACCAAATCGAATCGAACCTTCTGGGTTTGAGATTCATCGAACCCAGAAGGGTTCATCTTCGAACCCTTCTGGGTTCGAGATCAAACTTAGAAGGGTTCGATCTTCGAACCTTCTGGGTTCGTGGAACCCAGAGGGTTCAATTCGAACCCAGAAGATTCATTGAACCCAGAAGGGTTCGATCTTCGAACCTTCTAGGTTCATGGAACCCAGATCTGGGTTCCACGAACCCAGAGGGTTCGATTCGAACCCTTCTGGGTTTGAGATTCATCGAACCCAGAAGGGTTCAATCTTGAACCCAGAGGGTTCGTTCTTTGAACCCTTCTGGGTTCGAGATTCATCGAACCCAGAAGGGTTCGATCTTCGAACCCTCTGGGTTCGTGGAACCCAGATCTGGGTTCCACGAACCAAGAGGGTAGAAGGGTTCGAGATTCATCGAACCCAAAGGGTTCGAGAAATGAATTCAAATTTTTTTTTTTTTTTGTTTTTTAGTTGTGTTCTTGGTGAAGAACACTAAAAATATAATTTTTTTTTTGAGACTATTATTTTTTTTATTTTAATTTTAAGTTTTTTAATTGTTTTTGTCAATATAATCTCCACCGTTTTTAATTGGTCTTTTTTATTTTAATTGTTTTAATTGATGGACGGTGGAGATTTATTTAACTTTTTTTTTATAATTTATAATTTTTTTTATTTTTTAAAAATAAATTAAGGTCAAAAAGACTAAAATACCCTTTGACTATTGGTTGACCGTCAACTCTAACGGTCAACCAATTAGTCAAGAGTACTAACATGCAATTAATCAGTTAGTTAAGGGTATTAACATGCAATTAAGGCTAAACTCACGATTTCATTGCAATAAAGCCAAACGTCAAGGCACTTTATTATAATTAGCTCTAATTTTTTAGATATACTGATCCACATGAATAGTAAATTCATAAATTTGTAAATGGGGAGCAAAATTTAATAAATATATAGGTAAAATTATATATATATATATATATATATATATCACCGTCCAACGTGATTCGATAGTAAAAATGTTCATTCAGTCTCATAATGTTCCAAGTTCGAGTCGCCAACATCTGAAATAAGTTGGAATAATTTTTTTTTTTGAGTTATTATAATTAATTCGGGATCTAGTAGAAAGGAATACGACTCAAACACACAACCTAAAAGTGTAAGTATAAGGGGTATACTACTGATACTAACCCTATCTTATCTAGATTGGAATAAATTGAAATACAAAATAGGAAATGTTTAGCATTATTCATATTTGCCCAACAGATTAGACAATTTGCCCAATGCCCACTGATGCGTAAAGCAACAAAATCGAACAAATTTTTTTATTTATCATTTAGTACATTTGGCTACTTCGTTGTGGCATTCAATTTAAAGTGTTAGTTGGTAAAAAATTACTTTAAAAAGTGCCTAGTTAGTTTTAAATGCAAATATATTAGTTGCTAAAAATTTAACTCATCTACAATTACAACACGTCATTCTAATAAGTAGTACCTATTTTTTAAGGGTAAATTGTAATAAAATATCCGAATATTTGGTCATATTGCAATAAAATTGTAGTTTTACTTAAATTATAATATAGTACCTCGATTAATTCTCAATAGATCCCTAATATTTTATAAAATATCACTTTTTGATCTAATTTTATTTTTTTGACTCATATAATCTCCAACTTTTTAAAAATACATTAATTTAATTCTTATAACCAAAATTTTAACAGTCAAACCTGATATAAAATATAAACTAGTCATTTTGTATTTTTATTAAATTATTAAATTAGAATGATACTTTACCCTTTAATTTTTTAACAACTTTATTTATTTCGATAGTCTAATAAAATATTAATATACGTTATAAAAGTTTAATTTTTTTTAAAAACACTTAAAATAATTAAATAATTAAATAAATATGATAAAATTTATTAAAAATAAAAAATAAAAATAAAAATAATATAAAATTTAAAAATCTTAAAAGTAATATAATTTCTTAAAAATAAAATAAAATTTAAGATTGAATATGTAACATCCCCAGATCCGAACCTGCTCGGACCGAATCGGGAAGCGCTACTGTATATGGAAAACAAATTTCAGAACAGGAATTTTAAGTAATGATCCAACTAAATATTTAAAATTATGGTCTAAAAAGATTTTCTGAAATTTTCGCTAGAGTTTCCTTTGTTTTTCCGACTTTCCAAAAACCTGTTTTCAACAATTTCGTAAATACAATTCATATAAAATATTTATAAACATTCAACTTCAAAAGCATTAAAATCCATGGGCCCAATTATCACAAATATTTACAAACATACAAAAAACTAAATATCCATTACATATATTTACAAAAAAAAAAAACATTTATATCCATGCATGCCGATATAATACATATAAAACATCAAATACGTAGTGGGCTACCAAAAATGCAGGAGTGATATGACGCTGAACACTATCCCAGCAGATTCTACTCTTTCTGATCCTTGTCCCATTCAACAATTCTTTTACCTGTGTATGAGAAACTCAACACGCTAAGCATAATAACGCTTAGTGGGTGTACCCAAAAGTCAAATGTGCAAATAGTACAATAACTTTTCAAATATGCAAAATAATATTTAATATCAACATATAGGGCATATGTAAATCGAATATATCAAATAACCTTTCGAATATACAAATTCATTGGAAAACTGAAACAAATATCATATCGAAGCAAATATTAATAAATCCATCGGAAATCAGAATAAATATCTTATGAAAGCATAATAATACCAAATCAAATCATTTCTCATCTCAAATCATATACAGATCATATCACATTTCTAATTCCATTTCGGGCTCCTAATATACTAAATATATTTTTCGGACTGGATTACGGGCTATACAGAACAGAGTTGGATACCAACGGAGGACCCGCTGTGTATTCCATATACATATAAGAATTGGACACTAATGGAGGACCCGCTGCGTATCCCATATACATATCAGAATCGGCATAGTACTACTCAGAAAACCCAATTGACATGTCAATCTCCTATATCCATATCTATGTTTACATATATCAGTGCCAAATCACCTTTCGAAAATCATATAATTCGTTCCGAATAGAATCGTCAATTTAAATTCTGAAATCATATCTAAATCAGTATACACATTTCCGGAATTCGACTCGCATCAATATACATATACAAGCAAATTACAAAATCATTTCCAAAAATATTTCTGAATCCATAAATCGCTTTAAATCACATTTAAAATCACATGCAATTATATATTGTAAATCCATAGTAAATCTTAATGCCCCGAATCACTTTTCGAAATAAATTGCAAAACAATATATACGAAATCGTTTTTAATAATATTCTCCGTAATATTACTATAATCAAAACATATCGAAAATCAATTCAGAATATTTTTCGTAAACAATATTACGGATCCAGAATATATTCCAAATATACGTAATCTAAAATATCATAAAATCAATTTCAAACAATATATCGTAATAAATATAGCTCAAATAAACTAAAAATAATATATTATAACGATTCCGAGATATTCTGGAAAATCTGAAAAATACGAAAACGGTATCACCAAACCTTAATACTCTTCTCTTCACAAACTTTTTCTTTTCTAACTTCACTTTCCTTCTCCTTCTCCTTCTTCTAGCATTTTCTCTCTCTAAAATCTCTCACTCTCACTCACTCACACACACACACACACACACACACTCTCTCTCTCTCTCTCTCTCTCTCTCTCTCTCTCTCTATCTCACGGTTTCTCTCTCATTCTCACACTCAAACTTTTCATTTCACTTTTTGACCATGTCCTCTCTAATTCTCTCTATTATGCTTATGTGTTGCATCACATTTGCCAAGTTTCAAATTACTTTTTAAGTGTCAACGTGCCTTTTTTTTTTCCTTTTCTTTTCTTGCTTGACCCATTCATGCTTGTATCTTCTTTATTTATAATTATTTTTTTCTTTTGGTTTGGTGTGGCCGACCCTATCATCACTTGTCACCATCTAATTTAATTTTTTTTTACTAATTGCAATATATCCCCTTGACTAGTCTAAATCATAAAGTAACCACCAATAAAAATTTAATCACATTAATTTAATCAAAAATCTTTTGAATATCAAACTAATCCACCAATTTAAATCACATACTTAACTGTTGCATGCTTAATAATAATTAATAATAATACTTTTCATAATTATGAAAAATTAGGGGCGTTACAATTCTTCGCCTCTTAAGAAATTTCGTCCGCGAAATTTACCTCATTCAAATAGTTGTGGATATTGCTGTCGCATCACTTCTTCGCTCTCCCATGTAGCTTCTTCCACATTATGGTTCCTCCAGAGTATCTTCACTAGCGGTATTTTCTTATTCTGGAGTTCTTTTATCTCTCTGTCCAGAATCTCCACTGGTTCTTCCTCATATGTCAGATCAAGTTGGATCTCAATGGCTTCAGTCTGAACTCTGTGCGACGGGTCAGATCTGTATCGTCAAAACATGGATACATGAAATATATCATGGATCTTTTCCAGTTCCAAAGGTAAAGCCAGTCAATAAGTTACTGGTCCCACACGTTCAATGATCTTGTATGGACCAATAAACCTCGGACTCAACTTTCATTTCTTTCCGAATCTCAGTATCTTCTTCCATGGCGATACTTTCAAAAATACCCTGTCTCCGACTACATACTCAATGTCTCTTAGTTTTAGATCCGCATACGATTTCTGACGATCGGCAACAACTTTCAATATGTTTTTTATAATCTTAACTTTCTCTTCCGTCTGTCTAATCACATTAGGTCCAACCAACTTGTCTTCACCCAACTCTGTCCAGCATAAGAGTGTCCTGCATTTCCTGCCATACAATGCCTCGTATGGTACCATAGCTATGCTCGTCTTAAAACTATTGTTGTATGCAAATTCAATCAATGGAAGATGATCAACCCAACTCCCTTCAAAATTGATTATACAGCTCCTGAGCATATCTTCAAGCACTTGAATGACTCGCTCTGATTGTTCATCTGTCTGTAGATGGAAAGCTGTATTGAAGTTCAATCGTGTACCCAAAGCTTCCTGAAATTTCTTCCATAATCTGGATGTAAACCTCGGATCTCTGTCAGAAATTATCGAAGCTGGTACACCATGTAGTCGAATGATCTCTCTGATATACAGCTCTGCTAACCTGTCCAGAGAATAATTCGTTTTGACAGGTAGGAAGCGTGCTGATTTTGTCAGTCAATCCACAATTACCCAAATCGAATCATGTTTACTTCGTGTGAGGGGTAATCGGTAACGAAATCCATGGTAATACGGTCCCATTTTCATTCAGGTATGGATATTGGCTGTAACAAACCTGATGAAACCTAGTGTTCCGCCTTTACCCTCTGACAGGTCATACATCTGTTCACAAATTCAACCATATCTCTCTTCATGCCTGACCACCAATACTGAGTTTTCAGATCTTGATACATTTTTGTACTACCAGGATGCATCGAATATGGACTAATGTGTGCCTCTATCAAAATGGTCTTTCTTAACTTATCATCATTCGGAACACAGATTCTGTCCCTGAAATACAGAGTACTATCATCCCTGATTACAAAATCAATCTGCTTCCCCTCTTGGACTTGTCCACAGATGGCTAGAAGCTTCATATCCTGTTGCTGCTTTTCCTGTATCTGCTGAATCAAATTTGGTTTGAGTTTCAACTCAGCCAAGACAACATCATCTGATGTCAAACTCAATCGAGCATTCATAACTCTCAATGCATATAGAGACTTCCTGCTCAGAGCATCAGCAACAACATTTGTCTTTCCTGGATGGTACTCAATCATACAGTTATAATCTTTGATTAACTCCATCCATCTTCTCTGCCTCAAATTAAGTTATTTCTGGGTAAGCAGATACTTAAGATTCTTGTGATCAGTGTAAATATAGCATTTCTCTCCATACAGATAATGCCGCCATATTTTCAGAGCAAACATTATGGCTGCAAGTTCCAGATTATGCGTCGGATAATTCTGTTCATGCGTTTTCAGCTGTCTAGAAGCATATGCAACTACCTTCCCATCCTACACCAATACACATCCCAGGCCATTGTGTGAAACATCGCTGTAAACCACAAAGTCTTTTCCTGATACTGGCTGTACAAGAATTGGCGCTTTAACCAACATCGCTTTCAATTTCTCAAAAGCCGTCTGGCATTTCTCATTCCATTCGAACCTGACATTCTTGTGTAGCAGTTTAGTAAGAGGAGTAGCTATGGATGAAAACCCCTTTACAAACCGTATGTAGTATCCGGCTAAACTCAGAAAACTCCGGATCTTAGAAACATTTCTAGGAGGCTTCCACTCCATAACTGCTTCAATTTTCTTGGGATTTGCTTTAATACTATCTGTCGATATTACATGTCCTAGAAAAGCAATTTCATTTAGTCAGAATTCACATTTGCTGAGCTTGGCATACAATTTCTTTTCTCTCAGAATCTGTAACACTATTCGGAGATGCCGATCATGTTCTGCTACAGTCTAAGAGTATATCAGAATATCATCAATGAATACTACAACACACAGATCTAGATACGGACGGAAGATACGGTTCATCAGATCTATAAAGGCTGTTGGTGTATTAGTAAACCCAAATGGCATCACTACAAATTCATAGTGTCCGTACCGTGTCCGGAAAGCTGTTTTATGAATATCAGAATCTTTCACCCTCAACTGGTGATATCCTGATCTGAGATCAATCTTCGAGAAGACAGTGGCTCCTCTCAACTGATCAAACAAGTCATCGATCATAGGCAATGAATATTTATTCTTGATTGTGAGCTTATTCAGTTGCCTGTAATTGATACACAATCTCATCGACCCATCTTTCTTCTTCACAAATAGTATCGGTGCTCCCCACGGGGAAACACTAGGTCGAATGAATCCCTTATCTAACAACTCTTGCAACTGTAACTTCAGTTCTTTTAATTCTGCAGGTGCCATTATGTACGGAGCAATTGATATTGGTGCAGTTCCCGGTATCACATCAATTACAAATTCTACCTCTCTCACCGGTGGTAAATCAGGAAGTTCTTCTGGAAATACATCTGAAAAATCACATACGATAGGTATATTCTGTAGACTGAAATTAACCTTCCGTGAATCGACCACATGTGCTAAATAGGCTTCACACCCCTTTCTGATAAATTTCAGAGCAGTAATGGTCAAAATAACATTAGAGAGATAATCCCTTCTATCGCATATCATTAATACCTCTGCACTATTTGCTATCCTAAGCGTCACTCTCTTTAGACTACAGTCAATTATAACCCAGTGTCTGGATAACCAATCCATGCCCAAAATTACATCGAAGTCATGGAATGACAACTTCATCAAATCACCTGGAAATTCATACTCCTGTATTCTGATAGGACAATCTCTAGAAACCCTATTCACGATCACATTGTGACCTAAGGGACTACTCACTATCACATCAAACTCAGTAGACTCAGTTTTCAGATTTCTGTCTCTAATCATGGCATCACATATATATGAATGTGTAGATCCTAGGTCTATTAATGCAATAATTACAATAAGGTCAAAAATAGAAACGATACCAGTAATCACATCTGGTGCATCCTTATCCTTTTGAGCCCTCATAACATAGGCTCGAGCTGGGGCCCGACTCTCCTGTCTCCCAGAAGACTCTGCTGCCCCTCCAGGCCTACTAACATTAGTCCCCGTTTGATTAGGTCTCTTCCTTCTAGAAACAGTAGAAGCTGGTCTCACCGATGGCATATCAGAAGTAGCCTGACTCCTCAGACAATCTCTCAAAAAATGATCACGGGACCCACATCTGATGCAGGCTCCGGTTAATTTCCAACATTCACCCGAATGACTCTTCCCACAGTGGTCACAAGGTGCTAAGGCTGGTCCCCTAGCTGTACTACCAGGAGCACTAGCCACAGATGTTGTGGACTGACCTGGTCTGGCTGATGCTGGAGGTTTCTGGGATTGCCTCGGACCACTATTCTGAGGTCTTCTATACCTTTTGCTGGGCGGCTGAGACGAACTGAACTGTCCCTGACCTCTCCGCTGCTGACTCTAGCTCTTCCTGGTCTGTTTATCTGTTTGTACCCTTTCAACACTAAGGGTTGTAGATACAAGCCTAGTAAAATCAACTATCTCCAATGCAGCAACCTGAAGACAGATATAATTATTCAGACAGTCCTCAAATCTCCTGCACCTGCTCTCCTCTGTCAACACCATGTCTCTCACTCTCTGTCTCTCTCCATCTCACGGTTTCTCTCTCACTCTCACACTCAAACTTTTCATTTCACTCTTTGACCAAGTCCTCTCTAATTCTCTCTATTATGCTTATGTGTTGCATCACACTTGTCAAGTTTCAAATTGCTTTTTAGGTATCAACGTGCCCTTTTTTTTTTCCTTGCTTGACCAATTCATGCTTGTTTTCTCTTTATTTATTATTTTTTTCTTTTGATTTGGTGTGGCCGACCCTATCTAAACTGGCCACTATCTAATTTTTTTTTTTACTAATTGCAATATACCCCCTTGACTAGTCTAAATCATAAAGTAACCACCAATAAAAATTTAATCAAAAATCTTTTGAATATCAAATTAATCCACCAATTTAAATCACATACTTAACTGTTGAATGCTTAATAATAATTAATAATAATACTTTTCATAATTATAGAAAATTAGGGGCGTTACAAAATACTTATAAAAGTCATAATTTAGTAAAAATAAAACACACGCACACATATATATAAATATTTAAATATATATATAAATAATGCATATATACTATATAATATACTCTAAAATATGTATATATATATATAATATTTTTAATTTTTTTTGTTAAAATTTGAGTATTATAAGTATTTAATCTTGATTTTTATTTTTATTTTTAATAAATAATGTTACTTTTAAATATTTTTAATTTTTAATGAATTTTATTATATTTATTTTTTATTTAATCATTTTTAAGTACTTCAAAAATAATATAAATTTTATAACAAATAACAATTTCTTATTGAGTTATCTAAAAGATCAAATTGTTCAAATATAAAAATAGGTCTAATTTTTATAGTATTTTTATTTTTTAATAAATTTAATTATATTTATTTTGTTATTTAATTCTTTTTAAGTGTTTTTAAAAAATTAAATTTTATAACGTATGTCAATTTTTATTGGACTGTGAAATATAAAAATTATTAAAAAGTTAAAGGGTAAATGCATCATTCTAATTTAATAATTTAATAAAAAAAATATAAAATTATCAATTTATACTTTATGTCAGATTTAATCGTCAAAATTTTTTAGTCATAGAGATTAAATTAATGTATTTTGGAAAAGTTAGGGATCATATGAGTTGAAAGATAATAATAGATCAAAAAGTGATATTTTAAAATATATTAGGGACCAAATTAGTAATTATCCAGGGTACTCCATTGTAGTTTAAGCAAAAGTACAATTTCATTGCAATATGACCAAATATCAGGGTATTTCATTGCAATTTGCCTATTTTTTAAATGTACACGTGGGTTGGTAAAATAAAGAGATTTATTTTAGTCTTTTAAGCAAACATTTGGTATATGAGGCTGGTTTGGATTGGGCATGACTAAGTCTTAGTTCCATATTTGGTGTGTCATTGAACTATTTTAAGTGGGACTAAACAGTCCAAGGTCCACAAAAAAATATTCACCGTACTTTTTTTTTTTGGTACTAAAGAGGGCACAGCCCAAAAACATAAAAAAACAGAAAAGAGAAAACTAGCTAGGCACCAGCCTAGCTACTGTAGTTTGTCTGCAGTCTTCATTGAATAACACAGCAACCTGAGTAGGCATGATATCGAGGGAGTGAGTACCCAGCATCAGATCATGGCCTAAGGCAGCCAAACCATCAACTAATCTATTAGCCTCCCTGTAGACATGGCCAATAGAACCCTTCCAATCAGCAGCCAAAAACAAAATATACTCCTGAGTAATGTTATAGCAAAGGTGGTTAGGACTTAAGACTCCATTCACTATATTCACCACCTTCAAGGAGTCAGACTCCACCATCAAATCTTTAATACCAGCAGCCCAAGCATAACTCAGGCCCTCCAATAAACCCCATAACTCAGACTAAAAAATATTCCCCACACCAATTTTAACAATAAAACCTCCTACCCAGCTCATATCATGTCTCCTGAAGGCCCTAGCAGTAGTTCTGGACCTATCACAATTCCTAATACTCCCATCAATATTCAGCATGATTCTAAGTGATAAGCTTCACAGAAATATTCTTACTAACAGGGAGGGCTTTTCACCAATCCTTACATTACCTCATAATAGAAAATTGAGGCTTGATAGGAAGGGAAAAATTCACTTCAAAAACCTTACAACACCTCAATTTCCAAATGTACCACAGGGTTAAGGAAAAATAATAAACCAAGGAACACCATCAATAGTCCTAGCAGCATTCTTCAAATTAGAAATAAGCCAGGTAGAGATATTACCAGAGAAATCCACAACTTTAGAAGCACCTGCACAAACATGTTCCCATACAAAAACAGAATCCTTACATTTCAGTAAGAGATGATCCATGGATTCAATCCCTGAGCTGCATCTAGGACACGAAGCATCATTAGTAAGACATCTAACCATTCTGTGTTCATTAATAAGAAATTTACCATACAACAAAGATCACAAAAAGGTGAGAATTTTAGGAAAGAGCTTTAGGCCCCATAAGAAACCCTACTGCCAAGGATGAGAGGAGGAGGAGAGGCCTATATTGTTGGCAGTTTTAACAGAAAAAATACCTCTAGCAGACTCACCCCATATTAACCTATCTGAGTTCCTCGCAACATGGACTTTAGCAATTTGATGGATAATATTCCAAGGAAGAACTAAGGTAAGTTTCTCCACATCCCACCTAGCATCCTTTACATAAGCCTGCACTAATTCCCCTAATATGGTCTCACTAACCTCAACAGTGGCATGGCCCACAAGAGGTCCACAATCACCCATCCACACATCAGTCCTCAAAACAATGCCATCAAAAGGGAGCTTGGCTTAAACTTGATTCTCTTCCAGATATGCGAACATTGCCCCTTATTTTTCTCCTTAGCATGCATGAGCGACACATGATTAAAATACCTGCAGGAAATCAGCCTACTAATCTCATTTAAAAGTTATGGCTTATTTTGTCTCATCTCTAATTTATCCTTCATAGTCCTCTCCTTAGGCCATCTCCAATGGGTTTATATTTTTTTCATCAAAATGGAGATCCAAAATAGAATATTTCAAGAATATTCCATCCCCATAAATTCACAACTCCAAGCATTTTCCATTTTTCAATATCCAAATAATAATATATTATTATTTTTTTACTTCATAAATTATTTTTTTTAACTTTCTTTTAATTATTTTAGATAATAATTTACTCACATAATATATTTACACTTAAATATTTTACATGTAACAATTTTAATCTAAATTTTTTACTAAATAATTCTTTCATCTACATAATTTTCTCCACCTAACTTTACACCTAATGTATTCATTTGTAGATGTTAATGTAATTGTTTTTATTTTACTAAATTATTTTCACTTAATTATTATATTAAATTGTAATTTTTAATATATATATATATATTGAAGCTTTGAAAAAATTTATTTTTAAATAAAATAATTATTAAGTTATTGATTAATAAATAGATATGATAAATGGAAATTTTAAAATAATTAAAATATAGTTAATATTATACTCACTTGAAAGATCTCAACAAAATATTTCTAATGATATAATTTTTATGCTAATTATATTTATAGTTAATATTGTTGTTTCTATACTTGGAGGCTTTGGAATTATCTGCATATGCTAGATTATTATTTGTTTAATTTATATACTATTTATATTTATATGAGTTTACATCTTATATTTTATCTTCGAATATTGAATAAGATGAACAAAATGATATTTGAAAGTTAAGGAGACAGTTGCATAATCAATTGAAGCAATATAATTGGTTGTTATTTTATTTGAACTAATGTCATAAAAAAAAAAAATCTATCAATAATGTTTTATATTTATAATTTTATAAAATAAAAAAATAATCTGAAATAGCATCAAATACGGATCTGGATTATTTTAATAGTGCAGTTCTTAATCTGATACATACCAAACATATGTTAGAATTTAGTCTCAATTTAGACCGAATCAGTCCAGTCCAATCTAATCCTAAAACTTAGTTAATTCCAAGTTAGTCTTGTTTACCAAACAAGCTCTAATAAAATTATAGTTATATCATTTAATGAAAGCTTATAATTTATATATTAATTTATAATTTAAAAATTCTTCACGTTTTAGACCAAAACACTTTGGCAGTGGAAATTCCGCTCTTTAGCTTTTAAATTATGGAGAATTTAAATTTATCTACACCCATAACTTTTCTATTTTTATTTACTTTAATCTTAGTGTGACCAAAATATCCTTCTTACGTCTTTACTTACTCTTTCTCATTAAGTTTCTCTTTCTTCTCTCTGACTCTTTCCAATTTCCACTAAGTTTCTCTCTCTTCCTTTTCCTAATTTTCTCTCTGCATTTTTCTTTATTTATTTGCATCAAAGTATTTTACTTTAGTTATGATATGTTATTATTTAGTATTTGTAGAGTAAGAAAATAGTATATTTGTGAAGAACACTGTAGAAGTTAGAGAAAAAAAGTTAGAAGTAAAGAAGAGAAAGTTACTTTGAAAAAAAGAGAAATTATGTGATAATTGGAAGGGAGGGAAACTAATGAACTTATTTTGTTTTAGTTTTTAGAAAATTTATATTGGCATGTAAATTTTCATTTATAACTAGTATGTAAAGTTTTATTTATATTTGGCACGTAAAATTATATTTATAACCAGCTTGTAAAATTTCATTCATAAGTAGCGTGTAAAAATTTATTTATAACTAATGTATAAAATTCAGCTTATAAAATTTAGTGTGTAAAATTACTGGAAATTGAAATTGAGTTCGTTCTTCACCAATGATTTTCTCTCCCTTTCAATTCTCTTATTAACCCTCTCTCTAACTTCTAACTTTTTTTTTTTTTCTATTTTCTCAGTAACTTTCGCTCTCTAGCTTTCAACTTTATCTCTGTGAGACTTGCTCTCTCTTCCAAATCTCTCTCTAATTTCCAACTTCCTCTCTCTCTTTTCTCTCTTCTTTCTATCACTTTCTCTTTCTCTCTCTCTCTCTTTATCTTTATGTATTACCGTAAAAAAAATCCTCATATTTGAATTATATGCTACAACCCATTCAAGGGCATTTTTGTCCACAAGACAAAAATATTGATAAAAACAATAAATTTATTGGTGTTTACTAAATTTATAATTGTTAATAATTTAAGGACTATTTATGAATTTTTCCCTAAGATTAATGGAGAGAAAGTAGGTAGCTAAGTAATGACGTTAAACTGATTTGCTAATTTGTCTTTTTAAACATAGTGACATTTTTTTTTTTTTTTTTTGAAACATAAACATAGTGGCATCTATTTCATGAAAAATATACGTAATCATATAAACACTATTTATTGGAGATGATAATTAACAAACTTCAAAATGTCAAATAAAAAATAATTAATTAAAACCACATGACATGTTGTCTATGTTTGTTATTGCATGTTTAAAATCTAAAGGGAAATGATTTAGAAAAGCACTCTTTCTTCTTTTTTCTTCTTCTTCATCTTCTCTTCTTCTTCATGTTGTCATTAGAGTGAAGTTGGTGATCATGACTGACATTAATTGTCTTTTCATGATAATTTAATTAATTAATGAACTAATGTCATTTTCTAAGCTTGCTTTCGATTCACTTCTTGCATAAGTTCTTCAATACCAGGGCCACATTTTCTATTAATTTCAACTTATGATAAATGCTATAGATCAAAGAAAAAAAAAAGTCAAAAAAAATCTTAAATTAGGGATCTTATACTTTTAATTAATTGTCATGCTAATGAGATTTTCATGGGTTTATTCTTTTTTTCCAATTTCGAAGGATGTTTTTATTTGTTATTGTTTATATAAGAAAAAAATTAACAGTTAACTAACGGTTAACATGAGAATGGTATTTAGTACAACCACTCATTGTTCAAGTGGTTAGTGTACCTCCCTTCCACCTTAATGGTGATGTACAAGTCCCATCATGCGTATTTATCAACATTTGTGAGTAGTTTTCTCTTCTTATTATGAGAGTAAATGTCTCATGTTATGGGAGTAAATATTTAGACCGCGCATTTGGTGATTGATCTCGGTAGGTCCCAGAAGTTGTTAATCTTATAATTGTACTCTTAAAAAAAAACATAAGAAGGGTATTTATGTTATAAATATCAATAACGTGGAGTTAGTTATACATGTAAGTTGACACATCAATTGAGATCTCAAATTTAGATTATTATTTTTTTTATTATATTAGTTATGTATTTAGCATGAATGTTATAATAATTAACAACATGTTCATGTACGTCTTTAGATATTTAAAGTAAAAGGTAAAACGAAATTAAAGTAACAAGCTAAAATCAATAATTGCCCAAAATTACAATAAAATCAATCATTTAATAATTAAATTTGGTATGTTTATTCTTATTCACATTCAATTAAAAAGCTGCTTACCATTTGTATTTGCATTTGTGTTGTTCAGCTTATGTTTATGAATCCAAAAGCATGACAAGTTGAAAACGCCATGTTGAATCTTACATGTTCGGTCAAATGCTTGAAAGAAGCAGCTAGCTCCAAACTCTCACTGTAAAACACAAATTTTACATATATCAACTATTAATTGTTCTCAATTTTTTTATTCCAAAATTATTTTTCACCATATTTTTTAGCTGACAGTTATTGTCTACGTTATATTTGTAATTCTCTCTCATATCTAATTAATTAATTTCATAAAATAATTTAATTTTTTTTTAAGAAAACCTAAACCCAAATATTAAAAACCATCAATAATTGACAATAATTAACCAAGGTTCATATGAATCAAAATCTGCAGTTTTTGTTGTCAAAACAACTTCAATCACTAGACCGACAATATGGGGAGAGAAGTAGAAGCAAATCTCATGCTTCAGGAGAGAGAAATAGTAGAGGTGACAATGAAAATAAATGGCTGACAAAGAATAACATACCTTGATAATACTGCAACATAGGTGAGAAAATTTCATGGAAGAGAAGTACCGGGCATGAAAGTGAGAAAGAAGAGGATGATGAGATGATGAAAAAAGTGATGGGATAATTTATCCCATTACTTTTGATGGGTTAAATTTAACCTGTCAGAATAGGATAAAAAAAAAAGGAGAAGTGTTAAATAGTCCAGCTCTTGGAGTGACTAAACGTGGGATTGGACTAAAAATAGACCAATGTCAAGATAAACCCAAGCAACAAATATGCCATACATGTCTTAAAAATCGTCACTTGTGCATAGTTTGATATAACTACACCTCTCAATATAGTTGAGATCCTAAGTTCAAATTTTCCCTTCCCCGAAGTTAAAATAATAATAATAAATAAATAAATACACCTCTACTTATAGCAAGTGATTGTGCATATCATACTCTGACCCGAATGTCAAGGTATGATCTCACTTATTATCAGACAACCTGTAATAAATCTCAAAATCAATCTAAAAACAAATACATCATCCTAAGGTTTTATTCAAATAACATAACTAATAGCCTGAAAAATAAATAAACTTCTAATGCCTAAGGAACCAAAAACTGATCACCACCGAAATGTCAATCTATGCTATACGCAAATCGAAACCTCAAACATTTAGAATTACAATTGATTAAGTAAGTTGGATGCTCAGCAAGCATACTAAACATTATTTATTCTTTTATCAAATCAAAATAATATATAACATATAACACAAATAATGAAAATATATGTTTCCAATCACATATTTATCAAATAACAAACATTATACTATATTCCCTTACTCATTACAGTATAGTAGGACTTAAGTAGCACATGTCACATATTGAGGCCAAAATTACTCGTTGTAGGGAAAAATATATTTGTTTATAAAACGCAGCGGAATAAAATATATATGGGTTTCAAAACTTTTTTCCTATTTAATTTGAAAACTCTTTTCGGGACCGTTGATTTGCATATACACGGATTTAAAAGAAAGTTTTATTACCTTATTGTTTTCTAGTAACAATGATTCCGATATATACCACCAAGTCTTCCGAGCTATGATCCGCAGTCTAATAACGTGTGTGTGGACATGTCACAGATATCTTCAGGTATAACTCAAGCGCAGAACGCAACTCTTTGTGTCCCTCCAATGGACGGCTGCACCCTGGAAAAAAGAAAAAAAAACATTTTTCTTTTTTCTCCTTTTGGTATTGCGGTGTCCTCTCTTGAGAATTAGGTTTTTGCTCGTCTTTTGTTTTTTTTTTTGATATAATATCTTATTTATATCAAGACCCTACGATTTCTTGTTGACCAAATTAAAATAGGATTCTAATTCCTATTTAAATTTGGTCACCACTAGGGTTTGAACCCATGACCATTAGGATTTAAAATAATAATTATATTTTAATCCTTTTTTATTAGTTATGGTTCGAATATGTAATCTCCTATTAATAATTAAAATAATTAATAATTCTCAATTATTAATTTATTAATCAAATAATTATATTATTTAATTACTTTCGTAACACAATTAATTGGACTATCCAATTAATTAACAGTGACCCTCGTTACCATTAACCAATAAGGGCTAGCAAGGAGATCTAATGGACCCACAATTTTGAGCTCCAATAATACTTAGAAATATTAATTAAACTCTTTAATTAATATTTCATGATTATTAATTTCAGAATTACTCCACTAAAAACCCGAGACAACATTCTTGAAACTGCAGATGTATTACACAATCTGAAATCTCAGTGTCCATCGATATAGCTAGTACATATGATATGTGTTGGGATTTATATCTAAAACTTGTAAAAGTAAATGTAAACGAGACATAAATAAAGTAATAGTTCTTTATTCGAATAAAAGTGTATTTATTTATATTCATACGTTTATATTATGTGCGCGTAACATCCAAGATTGCAGGATGTAATCTCAAATTGAGTATATTAATATCATATATTGAAGGATTCAGTTTGAGACGTGCAATCTAAAGAGTCCGTAGAGAGCAAACAAAGCTGGGTACTTTGTTTGTGATTGATCTACTGCTGCGGTTAATTCTATAGTGTACGGTGGCCTTATCCTAGATTGCTCATGTAGTGACATGAGAATAGAGTCACATTATATGATAAGTGTTAGGATTTATGCCCTAAAACTTGTAATTATAAATGTTATTAGACATAAATAAAAATTAAATGTTTACCATTCAAATAAAAGTGTTTTATATTTGTTCATACATTTATATAATGTGCAAGTAACATTCGAGATTGCAAGATGTAATATCAAAATGAGTATATGAAAGTCATATATAGTAGGATTCATTTTGAGATATACAATCTAAAGAGTCCAAAAAGTAAAAACAAAGCTGGGTACTTTGTTTGTGGTTGATCTACTATTGCGGTCTATTCTGTAATGTACGGTGGTCTTATCCTAGACCGCCCATGTAGTTGACATGAGAATGAAGGCACCTTATATGATGAGATCATATAGGACTGGGCCACGATTTATATGAATCTCTCACCAAGATCTGTTAGTAGAAGAGATTCATATATATTGACAAACGATGGTTATTTATTGGTGATCTTAATCTTAAGTGTTTTATCGACTCTTTCAGGTTGGATCGTGGCTTTTGATTTACCATGAGTGAGGTCGATATGGTTTTCTCAACCAATACCTCCGTATCTTGGAGTTACTGTTTGGCTTGTGACTGGGAAGGTATGAACGCGATAATGGAATCCACTCCTTCTTGATTGAAGTAGATAAGTAGTTCCCTTAAGGGTTGATTCAGAGCTTGGAAAATTATGAGGTCTCTCATTCTTCTATGAGAAAGACATGATTAATTGTTCATTATAGAATCAACGGTGCTTAAATGAAAATATATAACTAGAGGGGTATAACGAACATTATGACTCAGCTCTAGCTATGAACTACTTGTGAATGATCACACTATATGAACATAGCTATATCAATGGACACTGAGGTTTCAGATTATATAAACACGTCTACAGTTCTAAGAGTGTAGCCTCGGGTTTTTAATGGAATAATTCCGAGGTTAATAATCATAGAATATTAATTAAAGAGTTTAATTAATATTACTAAGTATTATTGGAGCTCAAAACTGTGGGTCCATTAGGTCCCTTTACTAGCCCTTATGATTGTTGGTAATAAGGGTCACGGTAAATTAATTGGATGGTCCAATTAATAGTGTTACGAAAGTGACACAATTTAATTTAAAAGAATTAATTAAATAATATGATTATTTAATTAAAAATTTAATAATTTAATAAAAATTTAAAATTTAAAATTATTTTAATTATTAAATAGAAGGTTGCAAGTTCAAACTATGACAAGGACAAAATGAATTAAATAATGTGATTATTTAATAGTCCTACTTGTCGTAGGTTCAAACTCTAGGGAGACCAAAAAAATAAAAGGATTTAGAATCTTATTTTGACTTGGTCAAATTAAAACCCCAGAGCCCTAGTATATATATGATATATTACTAGAAAAATTGACCTAATACAATTACCTAGCAAAAAAAGCTGAGTGGCTACATCAAAGAGAGGAAAGAAAAAATAAAGTTTTTTCTGACTCATCCTGTTTTGTAGGGTGCGGTCGGCCAAGGGAAGAAGAATGTCTTCTCCGCTTTTCTGCTACCTTCATTTCTCCATTCGTGATGTGCCCACACGCGTTATCAGAACGCGGGTCAAAATTCGGAAGGTTTGGTGGTGAATTGAGAAGTCAGAGAGTCAAATTGAAACAAAAGGTAATTGTAGTTACAAATCAATGTTCGCGTGTATATAGGAACTCGTTCCTATTTGAAAAGAGTTTTCAAATAATTTTTTTTTTAAAACCCATTCCGCTGCCTGTATAAGATAAAACATATTTTTCTTCCTTTAAATTGGTATCAAAACCTCTGTCTTTGAAGTTTTAGTATATACGTGAAAAAGAAAACTACAATATTTTATTTTCTTGATTTTCTTTTTTGATTCTTGATTCTTGATGTATGATATGTGTAAGCACAATCTAGGGTTTGTATGAAATCTTTTATATATGATTTTGATTGCACGTGATAAAAGTATGAATGGTCGTTAATTATATGGTGTCTTGGGTTTTAGGATTTTTTTTTTTTTTTTTTAGGAAAGCCAATTGTTTATGGCTGTTTTTGTTTATTGTTTTTGTTCATTTTTTTGTGTGTAATATTTTGGGATGCGAAGAAGATCGTGACTATTGAGGTACGAGGAAAAAAAAAAACAGCAAAGGGGCGACAGCCCCTTGCGCGCAGCAGCGGTTGCACGCGGGCTGCCGCATGCGTATCTTGTGTGCACGTTGGCTGCTGTCGCGGCGCTTGAGGGTTGTTCCCATGATTTTTTTTGCAGATCTGGAAAATATGGTCGAATATTGTTCTAGAAAAGTGGCAGAAAATTAGAGCAAAAAACTGTGGCCGAACTACCCATAACTCACGCAGAAGCGCGGCTCGCTCGCACCTTGCTTGCAGAAGGTTGTCTCCGCTGGCATCCATGACTTCGCGTGTGTTAGGGCTGTTTTAGGCTTTATTTGGACCTCGGATACGTATTAGGTGTTGGCTCCATTTCTTGATAAAAAATGGGCCTCCATCTTTACATATTCTTACCTACTTTTATTCCATTACCGGGTAATTATCAGTTGTTTTTGATTTTTTTTTTTCTAGTGTATAGGTAATAAGATTTTGAGCTTAATTGAAGAGACTTGGTGGATTAAATTGAAGATCTGAAGATTTATTAGTGCATACTTGTCATTTTCGGAGGCCGCCTTAAATTCCACAAGATGAACTGGGTTATGAGTCTTATATTTCTAAAAAGGTCTAGATGTCTACTTTCCGACAAATGTTATGGCTTGTGATTCCGAGTTTCCTAGAGAAAGTAATGCTCATTTTTGCATCAGTACGCAGTCCAGCGCGAAAATTCCAGATTCTGGCAGTAGCTTTCGCGACTTGGGCCACGACTTGCAGCGTCACTTGCAAGTCGTGGCGGAGTGTCAGGTTCCCTAATTCAGCTTATTATAAAAATAAAAAGAAAAAGAAGAGGAAAAGAGGAGAGATTCGGCTGGGACCAAAGCAGACCAAAATAGCACGACCTAGAGGAGAAAAAGAGAGAAAATGAGAGGCTAAGGGGAGAAGAAGATCATCTTGGAGACAAGAGGGTGCAGATTAGATCCTTTAGTCATCTTCTCAACACCAAGTTTGGATTTGAGAGAAAGTGAATGTTAAAAGAAGTTGCAATTGGAAGAGGACGAGAGTTCATACGTTCCAGGAGTTTTTCTATCCCTTTCCTTATTTGATTTTCATAATTGTATATCTCTTTTAGAATTGATAAACATGTTTAGTTGTAATTATTTGATTATGAATTAAACTTGTGAGTTAGGGTTTTGATGAATAATTTTTCTTGATAGTTGAATAGATTGATAGTTTAATTTATTGTTAATGATTGTTATTTGTTGAGTGATATTATTGATGTTAATGCTTCTAAATGTAATGATCTGCATTTAGTCGATTTTATGGCTGTGTGTTATGGCCCGAGAGGTGAAGCCCATAATGTGCTCGATGTAATATCCACCATAAATAGAATTAGATAGGGATATGCTAATTTACTTGTGTGATTGTATAAGGTATTTATTGTGACTAATGTATTTTCATGTACTTGGATATCTATCGAGAGATAGGATATTAGTGTATATGGTAATAGGTCCGATTTATCTCGAGAGAGAATTTTGGATAATTTAAATAAACACTATCATCAACTTTGACAATTAAATCGAAATAACGTGCTTTCATGAAATTCAATTAGATGAATTAGATGAATTCAATCCGTGTTATCCCATATTTGCGTGAATTTATATTTATGTTATTTTCTTCTTATAAACATTCTGATATTCCAAATAGATATATGTTAGTTAATTTTAGTATTCAGTACCTAAATATCCATGTGGAGACAATAATTTACTAAATCTTTATTATTTGTGCCGACCTTGTATACTTGCAGGTACAATAAGGTGTAACAAGTTTTTTGCGCCGTTGTCAGGGACATTTTAGTTATGTTGATATTAATACCGATTAGGTCTATAGCTAATTTGGATTTGTATTTTTTTTTATTAATTATTTTTTTTCTTTTTTTGTACAGAAAATGTATTCATAGTATGAGGCGCACGAGCTTTCTAAGGAAGTGGTGACTAGTGACTATGAAGCACCTCTGATTGTTTCTTATGTGAGGGGCCGCATGTGAGTACTGATTGTTAGGTGGGTAATCCATTTGTTGGGAGCAGTTCTGAACAAATGCAGTATGAGGATTATGTCGACTATGATTAGAACAATCCCTACCTGAGCTCATACAATCTAAAGTGGAGCTATCATCCTGACTCTCACTGGAGCAACCAACAAGAAAATAAGTCAACTCTGGAAGACATGTTGGCTATGTATATGGCAAAGTTGGATACTAGGTTGAAGCATCAAGATAATGCTTTGAAGCATTTGACTGAAACTACTTACAAGATAGATGCAAAGGTTGATCAAGTCGCTCAGCAGTCGCAAGCCACCGTTCATAATTTAGCAGTCCAAATTGGTTAACTAGATCCGGTTGAGATTGATCAAGTAGAGATGGAAGGAAGTAAGAGCTTGTCATATGGAGATGAGGCAGCTACCTTTCCAGAGCCGCTTGAGCTATGTCGAGTCCATGGTGCCACCACAGAAGAAGATAGGCACCATATTACATATGTTTTTGTAGATGTTAGAGAAGGAAAGCCCAAACTGCCTCGACCCTTTGAGCAGCTGCCATGCTTGGGCCGTAAGAAGCTACCTTCTCATTCGAGGTATGCAGAGCTGAGAGAGTTATCTTCTCTTCCAGTCATTTGGTTAAGATGGTGCGGTAAGTTGATGAAGAGATATCAATTATGGGGCAGGTGGGCCAAAGCAAGAGTAACCAGGTAAAATTATATATTATTTTTATTTATTTATTTTATTTTATTTTTGTTTATTTATTTAAATTTTGAATTTTAGTATTTGGTACCCCTTGTCCATGAACTGATTTGAAGAGTTGTGCCTTGTGTTAAAAATTTTCGAAGTTTGAGGGAAGTGGTTGGATGTGAATATTTTTGAAGTGTTTGGACATTGTTTGATTTTTGAGTTTAATAGTTGATTTTATTTTATTTTTGTTTGTGCTTGATTATTAGTTTTTTTTTGTTGGATGGTTTTTAGTTTTTTATTTATTTATTTAACATCCTTTTTCTCGAGTATAAGGTTTTAAAACATTGGGGACAATGTTTATCTTAGGATTGGGGGTGGTTTTGGTTGTTTTTCATTAATATTTTTCTTGTGTTTTGGTTGTGTTTAGTGTATAGTGTTTTCATTGTGTTTTCATATTTTTTATTTATTATTATTTTTTCTTAGGAACTGTTTTTGTTTATCGTTGTTTAGTTGACGTATATCGGCTAGAAACCTAGACTTTTCTTACACGTATTAAGCATTTGGAAGACTTAGGTATAACAACGCCACGTGCGTCTAGTCCGTGTTTAGTGTGTTTAGTCTAGACTCTGAACATTTTTGAACTTTTTTTTTTGTCATGTGTGTACTTTCTATTGAAACATAATTGTTAGCTTTTTCAATGAGTTTTAATTTGTTTGTGACCACTCAGATTTTTTTTTGTACCATGTTTTGTACCACATTGTGTTACACTTTGTTTATCTTTTTGTGAAAACATGCCATGTTCGATTGACTAGGATAAATAGTGGAGACTTACCCAATGAGTTTTTGAGCTTATACTTTGTTATTTGAGAGGGTATTTTCATTTATACTATTTACATACTTACCTTCAATTTTGATTGATTAGTTTGCTCTCATTTAGGTTTTATATTGAACATTTTTTAACAGCATTTAAGATATCATATGTTTACCCTATGTTGAGTTGGTTTTTCCCTTTAAAAGTGATGTAGGCTATACATGTTGAGCTACTATAAATCCAAAAATTTATCCTATCCTTGTGTGTGCTTCAATAACCATTTTGAAGCCAAACACTTAGAAGCTTTTTCTTTCATCACCTACATAAATCCAAAACCAAGCTCTGTGTATGAAATAGCCTTACCTTTTTAGCTAGGATCATTTTAAGATGATAAGAAAATAAAATAACTACATAGGTGAATTTCACAAGTCTATGCCAAGGTGGAATGTTGTTATTAAAAAAAAAGATGAAAAAAAAGTAAATAAAAAAAATGGTCAGAAAAATAAGAAAAATAAAAGAAGGGAATTGTGCAAAGCCGCGTGTGCGTAAGATAAGAAAAACAAAAGATATTTTTCCATGTATTGAAAAATACTAAGTAATCTCTTCACTTGATCGAAAGCTTTTTGCATTCCCTTTTTTCATTTCTTTCTTAGCCCATCACCCAATAGCCCCATTACAACCTTTATTAAGACCTGCTGATCTTTTGGGGAGTCTGGCTTTAATGTAGAAGCTTTCATGTTGATATCTTGTTCATAATGTTTAATTCCTTCAATGAGATGTATTTGCGACAAAATAGTGTTTTTCAAATTGATTTTCACATGCGATGTATATTCGTATTTTTTTTAGCATAAATTTCTTCCGCATGTGTTTGATGAGTGTGTTGCATAGGTTTTGAGCGATTTTCTAGAGAATTATCCTGAGAGATTTAGAGTCGAGGCGAATTCTATCCCGGTTATTTGAACACAATTATTTTCTTTTTAAGATTCTTAGAGTGTTGGTGTGTGCGTGGCAAGTGGTGCAAAAATCTATGAGTGGATGCTTTCGAATTTTACTTATTGTTTTTGCTATTTTTTTTTTTATCTTAATGGATTATATTTCATTCGGCAAATTAATTGTTCTTTAATGTTCAGAGATGCGTTTGTGGGTATCGTTGCTGGTAAACCCTTACGAGACTATAACTCGTCCACTAGGAACACCTAAGGGTTTAAAGGCTTGTGGCACATGCTAAGTGCCATCATGTTACCTACGAATGTGGTTTAGGCTAGTTGTTTATTTATATTTATTTTTTGTTTTAGTTTTCTTTTTGTTTTTGTTTGCATGTTTGTTTTGTTCCAATTTTACTCGAGGACGAGCAAAAGTTAGGTTTGAGGGTATTTGTTAGCTCCATTTCTTGATAAAAAACGAGTCTCCATATTTACCTATCCTTACCTACTTTTGTTCCATTCCCGAGTAATTATCGATTGTTTTTGGTGTTTTTTTATCTAGTGCGTAGTTAATAAGGTTTTGAGCTTAATTGAAGAGTTTTGGTGGATTAAATTGAAGATCTGAAGATTTATTAGTGCAGACCTGTCATGTTTCAGAGGCCACCCTAAATTCCACAAGATGAACTAGATTATGAGCCTTATATTTCTAGAAAGGTCTAGATGTCTACTTTTTGGTAAATTTTAACGGTTCGTGATTCCGAGTTGAGAAAGTTGTCCTCATTTTTGCATCAGTGCGCAGTCCAACGCGAAAATTTCAGACTCTGGCAGTAGCTTCCGCAACTTTGGCCACGACTTGCAGCGCTGCTTGCAAGTCGCCGTGGAGCGTTAGGTGCCTTAATTCAGCTTGTCATAAAATGAAAAAGAAGAGGAAAAGAGGAGAGATTCGGTTGGGACCAGAGCAGACCAAAATAACACAATCAAGAGGAGAAAATAAGAGGCCAAGGAGGAGAAGAAGATCATCTTGGAGACAAGAGGGTGCTGATTCGATCCTTTAGACGTCATCTTTTCAATACTAAGTTTAGATTTGGAAGAAAGTGAAAGCTAGAAGAAGTCGCAATTGGAAGAGGACGAGAGTTTATACATTCTAGGAGTTTTTCTATCCATTTCCTTATTTGATTTTCATACTTGTATCTCTCTTTTAGAATTGATAAACATGTTTAGTTGTAATTATTTGATTATGACTTAAACTTGTGAGTTAGGGTTTTGATGAATCCTTTTTCTTGATAGTTGAATGAATTGATAGTTTAATTTAGGGAGATTATCATTTTGGTCCCTAACTTTTAGAAAATTATCAATTTTTTAAACCAGATTCGTTTATTGATATCATTGGACCCTAACTTTCTGGAAACGTATCAATTTGGTCATTCTGTTAGTCTAACAACCGTTAGTCAAACTTCACTGTTCTAGGGGTATTTTTGTCTTTCAACCTATCAATGGGTTAACAACAAATTTTTTTTAGTGAAATGACATATGTACCCCCAGTTAAAAATTTAAAATATTTCTTAATTTTTATTAAATAAATTGAATTAAAAAATTTAAAAAAATTTAGTTGGATCTCCACCGTTCATTAAGATTGTTAGACGTTGTAGATTTTATTAGAATTTTTATAAAAAAAAATATAAAATTAAAAATTAAATTTGATTTTTAATTTGATTTTTATTCTTGGTGGTGATCTAAATTGGATCTCCATCGTCCCTTCAGATGGACGGACGGTAGAAATCGAATCCAACATAAAAAATAAAAAAAAACTAGATATGGGTTCTGAAGAACCTAGATCTGGGTTCTTCATTATTGGGTGAAGAACCCAGATGGGTTCTTCACCTACCATATTAAGATTTAAGAGAAACATGTCGTGACAAATTTGAAAAACTCAAATCATTTGCTCACTGGCTAAGGCAAATTTCGCACACTATATATTACTTTCAATTCATTTCCAAATTTAAACAAAGTACGCACACACAAAGCACAATTATGGAGGAACCTCTGCTCTCAGGTAAACTACCCTACAGTACCATATATGTACCTTTTAAAAACTTCTATATGCGTTCTTGTACAATGATAACTTCAAATTTTAATTTCCGTAATAATCAATTTTTATTTTTATTTTTATTAATGAAGAGAAAATAAGTGAATTGGGAGAGAAAGAGAGCGAGAGATGGAGCTCGTACCAGCACATCGAGAGGACAAATTATGTCGCATCGAAGAACCCATTGAAGAACCCAGATCTGGGTCCTTGGTTCAATTTTTATTTGGTTGTTTTTTTTTTTTTTATGTTGGTGGAGATCCAGTAACAGTTTTAATTTATTATTATTATTATTTTTTGTTCTTGGTGGGATCCAGATTGGATCCAAGAACAATTTTAAATTTTATTTTTGTTTAACAGAAAAAAAATTAATTTTCACTTTCTATTTTTTAAAAAAATTCCAATGTAATCTCTACCGTCCATCAATCTTGATAGATGATAGAGATCAATTTAAAAAATATTTAATTTTTAATTTTTATTTTTTAAAATTTATTTTAATATAATCTCCACCGTCCATCAATTTTGATTGACGGTGGAGATCCATTTAAAAAATTTTAAATTTTACTTTTTAAATATTAATTTAAAATGATCATATTACCCTTCCAAATATTAGTAATCTTTTTAAAAATTTGAGATTAAAATTATAATTTTAACTCATTTAAATAGAGTTAATGGCAAATCAGTCTTTTTGGCAATTCTGTAATGTTTGACCGTTAGAAAATTAGTCAAAGGGACCAAAATAATACAATTCGAAAAAGTTAGGGCCCAAGGACACTAATAAACGAAACTGTTTTAAAAAATTGATAATTCCCCAAAAATTAGGGACCAAATTGATAATCACCCTTTATTTATTGTGATTGATTGCTGTTTATTGAATGATATTATTGATCTTAATGCTTCTTAATGTAATGACCTGTATTTTGTTGATTTTATGGTTGTGTGTTATGGACCGAGAGGTGATGCCTATAACATGCTCGATGTAATGTCCAACATAAGTAAAATTATACAGAGATATACTAATTTATTTGTATGATTATATAAGGTGTTTATTGTGATTAATGCATTTTTATGCACTTGGATATTCATCGAGAGATAGGATATTAGTGTATGTGGTAATAGGTCATATTTATCTCGAGAGAGAGTTTTGGATAATTTAGAAAAACACGATGATCAACTTTGACAATTAAATCGAAATAATGTGTGTTGACGTGCGAATATGGTCAACGGGATAGTGATTATCTATGATTTGAGAGATAAAAACAGATAAAAGATCAGCACATAAGATTTTTAAAGTGGTTCGGCTTAAGAGAATGTCTACATCCACTGTTCTTGGTATTCAAGTCGAGTTGGCTGAATATAATTGCGTAGCTTGCTTACGTATGTTTTTTCTGAAAAAATTGGTAACCCTTGTAACAGTAATGATCCGTCCATTTTATAGTGTGAAGAGACTGAAGTCATCATGTTTTACATGAAATCTAATTACATAAATTAGGGATGAAATTCTATCCTTACCAGTCGTGATTTGAATTGAATACAATTGCTGGGATTAAGGAATTTGAGATTAATTAGGAGTGTGCTGGTTGACTGAATGCAATCTTTATATCTTAGGGATTCTTCTTTTGATTGGGGCTTCGAGCTGCAGGGCCTGCCAGCTGAGTGTTGTTTCACCTGCGACCAGACAGTTAATGAGGGGTGGTACTTAGCTCCCTTGTGCTTCCCGCGCAGGTCGCTTGTATAGATCTGCTTCCTTCGTGTTTATTGGGTAAGGGCTCATTTTGCAGCGATCCATTGGTTCCCTTTGTCTGCTGGGCCTTCTTCGATATTTCAATATTTTTGGGTCCGTTTGGGCCTGGTGTAATTTGACACATAACAATGTGCTGTTATGAAATTTCATTGGATGGATTAGGTAAATTTAAATACCCTAGCTAATATCTTATATTGGTCCGTGTTATCCCATATTTGCGTGAATTTATATATTCAAATATATTTCTGAAACCAATATTCACAACAAATCAATTCAAAATCATATTCGAATATATTTCACGAACTAATATTAAATCGAAATGCCCCAAAATTATTTTTCGTTACAGTTCACAAACAATATATAATCGAAATCACTTTCAACTATATTTCTCATAACAATATTAGAATCAAAACGTATTAAAATCAATTCATAATATTATTCACAATCAATATTTCAGAAATAAACTATATTGTAATTCAAATCAGTCCAAAATCAATTTCAAACTATACACTAGAATCAATATAATTCAAATAACTCAACATTACTAAAATTCAATCAATCCGAAATATTCTAGAAAACTGAAAATTCGAAAACTAGTGTACACCGAACCTAGATACCCTTTCCTTCCTCCTTTCCTTCTTTTCCTTCTCTTTTTTTCTTCTTCTTCTTTCCTTTCTCTCTCTTCTTTCTCTCTCCTCTTTTCTCTCTTCTGTCTCTTCTCTCCCCTTCTGTTTTGTTTATGTTTGGTTTGAGAGCTTCAGCTCTCTTTCTTTTATTGAAGAGCACTGCTTCAATCACTCGGTGCTCTATTTTTTTTTTCATTATTTTACCCCTTCAAATCATAAATATCACAATATTCGTTCAACAATACTTTTCATATTTATGCGAAATTAGGGATGTTACAGTTGCTGTCAGGCAGCCACAACTGAAGCGCGCGGTTGCTAACAGGTTCCCCTGTTTCAGCTTTCCAGCTGCACTTGACTTCACTTTGAGTAATCAGATATAAAAATATACATGTAAATTAACCAACTATAAAAATATAAAAGTAAATTAACCGAATATGAAAATAACAAAATATCAAGTAAATTAACCAAAATATGAAATTAAAATTAACCCCATAGAAAGTATACTAGTGAATTAACAAAATCATAGATAACCAAATAGATTAAATAAATATGGAATTACTCAAAGAACAAATTACAGCTAACCTACTTGAAGTTTGTCAAATTACAGGCGGAATCAATTTTTAATAGAATTGACAGCATACCATCTCGCCGTTAAAGTTGACCGTTTGACTTAACGGTTTGACTATACCAAATACTTTAAAAGATAAAAATGCCCATATAAGGACTGTTTAATACTGTTTTTAACTGTCAGAAGGGTAAAATAGTAAATTTTAAATTTTAAAAATGGTTGTATAAAAAAAAATTTAAATAATGGCCCACCCACATGATAACTCATTATGAGCCAGCCCATGAATTTGACTCATGTATAGACTTTTAAAATTAAAATATTAATAAATAATTAATTATATAAAGTATTAAATTAATTAAATGAAACCATGAACACTAAGAGAGTAAACTTTTGTTGTTTTCTTCTCACTCAGAACACATTCTTCTTCTCGTGCAAGACAGTCTAACACCCTCCTCTTTCTCTCACTAAAACCAACCATTCTCTCTCTAAATTTTGAGCTTATTTATGTCGATTTTGACCTAGGTTTTTGTTTAGTCGTTGAAGGCAAGGATTTATCTTGGGTTTCCTGTTTCGTTCTTCAGTTCGTGGTGGAAAACAGAGAGGTTTGAGGCATTTTGTCTTCAAACCATTACAAGATTAGTTTTTCTTTTCTTTTAATTCATGCATGATTTTTGTTTTAGTTGACAGTGTTGAAGAAGTTGAAAAATGCGCATTTGAGCTGGTATTTGGTTTATCTTAGTGAGGGTTTATAAACATGCAGATGAGATTTGTGTGATTTGAAACTTTTTTTTTTTTTTTTACTTTTCTTGTCTGACAATTCGTGGAACCCGTTCTGAAGGGTACTGGTTCTGCGTTTGTTGTTGTTGTTGTTGTAACTATGTTGATAGAACCGATTTTTGGATGTAGTTCATTTTGTTGATGCTATTGTGTTATATTACATGTTCTGTTTATGAACTAAAGTTGATATGTTGTTTTAAATGTTTGTATGTGGTTAAACTAATTGATATTTGGTTAATTAATTTATGTAAGTGATGATGTATTTATGTCTTAAAATGGGAATTGATATTGCTACTATTACAGATCAGTATGTTCACTGCAACTGCAACTTTGAATGGCAAGACTCATGAAATAGACATGTTTGATAGAGACTACATCAGCCTTCTCTTGTTGTGGGACTGTGTAAAGAAGTTAGGTAATGGTCCTAAAGAGGATCAAAAGAAGTTTGTGCTACATGTACCACTACCTTGGAGTGGTCAGTTAAGAATAATTCAGATAGATGCAGAGCTGTTGGATATCTTAGATCAGTTGGATCAGTTTGATATTGTTTTTGAGTAAAATATTCTTGATTTTTAATATTAAATTAATTGTAAGAAACAATTTAAACTTACCACTCATTTTTTTAAAATTTTTTTTAATTTCACTATTACAGTAATTAAATCCATTATGGAGGGTATTTTTGTCTTAAAAAATCAATGAGTCCATTATAATATTTTACCGCCAAAATTATTAATATAATATAATTTTTTTTATGAGTTAAATGTTAAAAACAGTATCAAACAGTCCTTATAGGGGCATTTTTGTCTTTTAAAGCATCTGGAATAGTTAAATCGTCAAGTCAAACGGTCAACCTTAACGGCGAGGTGGTATGCTAGGTGGTATGCTGTCAATTTCATTAAAAGTTGATTCTACCTATAATTTGATAAACCTTAGGTAGGTTAGCTGTAATTTGTTCTTACTCAAATATAGAAATATTTAAAAATTAATCAAATATGGATTAAAATTCACAACTAATTAACTAAATATAGAATTATACAAGTAAATTCAAATATAAAATTATATAGGTAATTTACCAAATATAGAAGTATGCAAGTAAATTAGCTGAATGTGGAATTAAAAAATATAAAAATAAACAAATAAATTAACTAAATATAGGAGTATACACGTAAATTAATCAAATATGGAAGTATATACGTTAATGAACCAAACATGGAATTAACTAAAAATAGAAATATACAATTAAAATGGTAAAATTACTGTAGAATTAACTAATTATTGACGTATACCAGTAAATTAACCAAATACATTGTTTTCTAGATATATAATTATACACGTAAAACAACCAAATATGAAATTAATCAAGTATACAGGTAAATTAACTAAATGTGGAATTAACCCAATATAACATATACAAATATATTAACCAAATAAAGATGTATATAGGTAAATAAACCAAATATGGAGTTATACTCATAAATCAATCAAATATAGAATGAACCAAATATAAAAGTATACAAGTAAATTAACTAAATATAAAAGTATATGTATAGGTAATTAACCAAATATGGAAGTATACAAGTAAATTAACCAATTTAAAAAATATATGAGTAAATTAACCAAATGGGGAGATAATTTAAATCTTATATATAAGGATATAAATTAATTTATTATATGAAAAATCCAACACAAGATATATCAATCATAAACACCTTTACTATAGAGTTGTAATTGTATACAAATATGTTTTTAATGCACCACACACTACAACAATTAAATGTGCCAGATGGATCAATCAAGTAAATAATCTGCACGAGTTAAATATAATTAAATAGAACGAAACCTTCATATATAGCTTATCTATTAGGAGATTTTGATATCGTATTCATATTTAATTACAGGAAAATATAAAATTGATCATATCCAACAACACATCACATTATATCTATTAATTAGTGCATTATTATGATCATATAAATTCAAATTATAAATAGATATTTAACTTGTACAAAATTTATTTGATAATTATATTGTTCTATTCAAATTTAAAAAATAAATTGAATAACTAATTTTTTGCTAAAATTTATTATTATTAAATGTTAATTTAATATTTAGCATTCACAAAATTTTTCCCACCGTAAACTTGTTTGAAGATATTGGTTTTTTAGATTTAAAAATATAGGGTTTGTTCCTAAAACTTACTTGTCTAGTCATTAAACACTTCTCTATAATGTCTTATTAGATCTTATAAAAAAGAGTGATGCTAGCAAATCGTTCCATCATAATAAAAAATATAGTGTCAAAATCTTTTATGATATAATGTTCTATTATACCTCATGACAAATTGTTGTCGGCTGATCATTTTCTCATAATAATACTTTTATGTTGTACAAAACACTATTATATAATGTTGTATAATACCTTATGACGGAGTGTTGCTGCCGGATTACCTCTTCATAATGAAATTTTGATAGTGTGCAAAAGATTTTTTTATGAATTATTAACTCTTATGACGGAGTGTCAGCGCATAATCATTTCCTCCTAATGAAATTTGATTGTACACAGAAAAGGATTATACTGCATTAAAGGTAGGAACTTTCATTGGTCAAGAGGCAGAGACTTTTGGTGTCTCTCATTTCCTATAAATTCATGTTTGGTGTCTCTCATTTCTGCTTAAGAGACAATGCTTTTGTTATAAACTTTAGTTTCTTTTTTTACTGTTTTCAAGGTATGATAACTGTGAAAATCCATAGTTTTCATAGAAATATTTCAATGGAAGAAACAAAAAAATGTTCATATCTTAATAATCGGTTCAGTAACCTACCAGACACACACATGCCGTGGAAAATGACTCTGTATGTTCTCTCTCTCTCTCTCTCTCTCTCTTCTTTCTTCTTTTTTTTATTGTGTAAAATTTTAGTTTTATGTCACAGCTATGATAGAATATGGTTTTTTCATAAATGATTGTGCTCATGATTTCAAATCACAAAAATATCATAATAAAAAACTAAATGATGTTAATATTTTAATAACGTCATTTTTTACATTTTTGCATTTTCATGTTAAAAATACAAAATCAGGAAATATCCTTATTTACATTTTTTAAAAGGAAAATATGACACTGCATAACATTTTTTAATTTCTTCTCAACCAATTTGTGACCCATTGTTTGCTGCTTCTTTGTCTTTTTTTTTTTTTCACCAATTGAGTTAATAATGAATATTGATTAATATATATATATATATATATATATATATATATATATAAAATTTATCAAAAACAAGATCTTACACATTTATTTCTATTCTTAATTTTATAAGTGATTATACTAATCCTAATAATAATCCTAATAATAATAATAAAATGACTTATATATTTATATTAATTATCAGTTCTTTAGATGAATTGTCTTTTTCTGTAAATTGAATGATTTTAAGATAAATTTCAAGTATTTTATTTTTTCTTTTCTTTTGATCTTGTGCTACTTTTCAGGAGCCATCAGTTGGTCACCATATTAGAAGAAATACTTGCAGGAAAGAAACCACAGATTATCAGTAATCAAATAGAGTTTGATCCACTAACCAACCTGCCAAACCATATCATTCATCACATCCTCTCCTTTATGGATACCAAACACGCAGTTCGAACTAGTGTTTTGTCCAAAAAATGGAGGTATCAGTGGACGCATATCCATAGTCTCAACCTGGAGTGCACAAGCAATAGAATAACTGATTTCAAATAATTTTTCTTTGATGTCTTAGATCATTGCCAGCCTTTGAATCTCAACGGATTGAGGTTTTATTTAGGGTATGCAAAAAGCCAGGCTCTTGTTAGAACAATTTCTAGCTATGCCTTATCGAAGAGTGTTGAAGTGCTTGATACTGATCTTACTGCTTTTCCTCCAAGCTTCTTCCAATGTCAGACTCTAAGAACTCTCAAATTGGGTCATTGCTCAACTGAATTACCTGATTTATCTGGCTTGCCATTATTGACGGCTTTGGAACTCACTAGGGTTCGGTTGCCTAATGATTGTGATAATCACTTCTCAAGATGTTTGCTTCTGGAGAACCTATCGTTAATACAATGTCGGGTGACATCTTCGACTACTTTAAAAATATCTACTCCACGGCTTGTTAAATTGATTATTTCTTGTTTCGAATATAAGTAGGAAGATTGTTATAACTACATCTAGACTCAAATTCTTTAAGTCGAAGGAGATATGTCCTTTAGAGTTGAGTATGGATATTCTTTTGTTCCAGCCTTGTCAAAAAAGTTGATGATCATAAGAAGCAAACATACAGTTTGGATATGTCACTAGTCGTCTGCCACGTAGCTTTTGTAATAAATATAAAATTGTGATGTGTATTGAATACAAATGTTTGGAATTGTTGAAGAGCTAGGTTTATATCATTTTTTTTTAAGGAAAAAAAAGAGAAAGAATGTAATATATTTACAAATGATTCAAAAATTTGTACCCAAAAACAATGAATATTTACATGTGGTTTACCAACCTGAATGTGCGTCAGTAAGGTGTAACTATATTAAATATAAATAATATATTCATAAATCAATATAGCAGGCCTATATAACTCAATTGACTTCTGTATTTTTATTTTTTTAACTTCAAATATATAATTATATAGTTAAATTAACCAAATATAGAAGTATGCAAACGGTTACTTTATACCAATGTAGCAATGCTTTAAAATCTATAGAAAAAATTGCATAAATATCGCTCAAATTTGGGTAATATTACACACAACTGCATTTTTACTATAATTGTACAAACATCCTCTAAAATCCGTTAACTAATGGGTGAACTCACCATTAACTATTAAAGGGTAAAAATATCTTTGACATAACATTTTTTTTTATTCAAGGAGACTTTTTACACAATTTTTAAAACTATCAAATAATACAAACTTACTATTAAAAAAAGGCTTGAATTCTTAAAAACAAAATTAAATTAATTACACTAACAGCAATATAAATAAATATTTTTTTCTTATTTTTATATTGTGAAACGTTAAATTTAACTGTAGTCAACAGATTCTAGGAAATATTTGTACAATTATAATAAAAGTTTTAGCTGTATGCAAAATTCTCATGGAATTTTGTACAATTTTCCCAAATATATATTACATGTTTTCTACTGTAAATAAATAAACACAATTCTTTCTTCCACAACAAAAGTAAAAGCTAAAATATTTTTAATTTCTAAAAACACTTTTAATAATTCTGAAAGCATTCCTAAACCCCTAACTGTTTTTTGTTTAATTGTTTTTGAAAAACTTGTTAACTATCTCTCATTTCCTTTTTTAATATTAAAACAAGTACGATACTTATGCATAATATAGTTCAAAATTGGTATGGATGCATATATCTCTACTATATAAGTGTGTGTGTCTATATATATATATATAGACACACACACATATATAGATATAGATATGGTCATTTTTACTAATCTAGCTTTTCATATTTTTGCTCATTGGTGGAAGTGATCACCGCACTGCCATTGTCAATCATTGTTCTGAAGATGGCTACTGTCTCGATGGTCGCTTTGATGACGATTGTGTCGTTATGTGGCCAGTGCACTTCTCGTATATCAGTGTCTATGAATGTTACACCTTCTGCCATCGTTCTCGAATGCTTCAGAGGTCGATCATCTGCACTCATCATGCTCATAGCAGGTTGACCTGCTACTCTTACATAGCGCGCATGCGACCTGTTCGAGGTACCTACGAGGTGTGACCCTACATGAATGATATGGATCACTCTTACCACTGGTTCATCTGGGATCGGCTCTGGATACGTAAGCTCAAGCAACTATTGATGTTGAGGCTAGTTCCTAGGTCACATTACATAATCCCTCAAGTGACCTCTTCTGATCAGATCCTCGATAGCATCCTTGAGCTCGAAGCAGTCAGCTGTAGTATGGCTCACCTCGTTGTGATAAGCACAGAATTTTTCGGGGTTTCTGGCTCGCATGGGCGTTCTCAGGGGAGACGGCCTTCCGAACTCTTCCCTATTCCTCTCTGTAATAAAGATTGTATCCCGGGAATTGGACAGCTCTGCATAGGTCTAGAAACGACCTGTGTTCCTCCTTACGCCCTCATCGTCTTTGGCCATCTTGGCCACTTGACTGGTTGAGGCCTCGTCTCTCTGCGAGCCCCCACCCCTGTTGCGATTGTTATTATTGTTATTGTTCCCCCATTGTTCTTCCGTTTGCCCCTGTCATGTGAGCTTCTGCCCCCATCTTTCTTATTATTGGGGTTGCTTTTCTTAAGAACCCCAAAAGCTTCCTCCACATGGATGTGAGTGTTGGATTGCTTGTAGAAATCCTTAAGAGTCTGGACAGATTTGCTGTATATGCTCTTGTAAAGCTTATCGTTTTTCTGTAGCTCGACAATGATTGTTATCAACGCGTTCCCATCTGTTGGGCTGTTAACGCAGCTCACCTCTCTCTGTAACCCTGACTTCTGGAAGATTGTTTCCAAATGACAGAAAGGAACAAGCTGCTTCCTTAGAGCTTGATATTGCTACATGAACAGCTCATGGCAACGGTCCCAGCTTACGATACTCGTGGCTGGAAGTCCCCCTAGCTATTTCCTGAAAATCTCCCCGAGTGTCACTGGGAATCATCAGCACTTGACTTTGCTGCTCGTTGTGGAGAGCTTCATTTGTACGTTGTAGGCATCTAGGTGGTCGAAGGGATCACTCGTCTCCTGACAAAGGGGAATATTGGGCATCTTAAAGCAATCTAATAGTGGCTCGTTCTTTATATCCCAGCAGAACGAGCTCCACCAATATACCTATATGTAGGTTCTGCTCTTCCACCTCACTGTTCTAGCTGCTACAGCCTTTGAAACAACGTCTAATATTCGGAGGCATGACGGGTTGTCATTGATGTCATGAAGGTCGCACTATATTCTCTGCGATCTGTCTTGTTGCCTTGGGGCTGATTTTATGGGTTGGGAAACCTTCGAGGGCGCTTGTCTGGCGACCCTCCTCTCATATCTGGTTGTTGTACAGCGGCCTAGTTTCTAATAATTTCAGCGGCTGGAGCCGCTCGGTAGGTGTCTTTATTATTGCCCCTATCAGGTTGCTGATCGCGGATCTTATTTTGACAGCGTGGCGACTTGGCTCGGTAGGTCGAGCTGTGGGCTGGGACACTCCAATGATCTCTGTTTAGCTCCATATACCTTTCACCATTGGTGTTCACGTGGATCACCGATCTGGTGTGATGGTAGCTTTCACGCCACTCACCATGTTCTCATGCTGCTCTCGTTGAGCAAAAGAAAATTCCACCTCACTGAACATCACGCCGTGGGGGATCCTGTATGGTGGAATGATGGGCGATATGAACTGGGTTTACCTGCACTAGAGGCGGGGGTGAAGTGCTTTCGATGTCCTACTGGCGCGCGGGCTGGTTTTGCATCAGGAACTGATAACCGTGTGCCATTTCGGTCAGTATTTTCTCTATCTCGACCTACCTTTCCATTCACATGTTGAATTCTGGCAGCCTAGAGGGGCTAGCCTGGTCGTTTCCCTATGGATCCACTCGAGGAAGGAATGGATCTGTAGGTGGATTTGAGAAAGGTGTTGGGATCGTAAGGATTATAGGGACCACGCTTGGAATAAGTGGTAGAAGTTGAGGCTGGTGAGATGCCTCTGAATGTCCTCTAGTTGGTGGTACATTCTTGCTTCTCTCTGTCTTGGAACGGGGTCCTACGCCTTTCGTCATTGCAAGAAAACTACCTGTAAATGAGACAAAAACTGTTTTTTTCGAAAAAATAATGGAGCTTGGAATCCTCAAACGTGCCCTCCTTCTAACTCCAAAGTGTTAACGTGTGAATCACGTCAGTGCAATAAATAGAAAAAAGAGTAGTTTATCAATCAAAATAAGATCAAAGACGCGAAGTTTTTAATGTGGTTCGGCTGAAAACCAAAGCCTACATCCACTGTTATATTATTGCTTTTAGCTCTCTCATCTTAGTGTTTTTCTCACGAAGTTTGTAACCCTTGTACCAGTGATGATCATCCACTTTTATAATGTTCAAGAGGTGGTGTCATTACTAATTTACATTGATTAAATCACTAGAAATTAGGAATAAAATAATTCCCTTAATTATCGTAATTAAAATAGGAATAAAATCACTAAATTATAGGGATTAAATGCAAATTCAAATTCGGTCAACTGATGTGATCAGATCCCTCAAATCATGGGATCTTTCCTTATCTGGAAAACACGCGTCGAGTTGGGTAATTGCGAGCTTGAGCTAAACTGTGACAATGAGATGAGAGGTAACAAGGTCGAGGTGATGTCTACTCTTCCTAGCTTGCTGAAACGTTATAGCCCGCTTCGAACTTCATGAGTTTAATCCTTTACTCACCTCTCATAGTTGAAACTTGCTTGCTACCTCGATTTCATCAGCTTTCCCAGCCCGTTGGACTTTATTAACTCTTCTAGATCCATTGGACTTATGAAATTATATGCATGAAAGATAGGTACATAATTTATCTCTAAGTTGTTTTTTTAATTTTCAAACTCTTGTTTTCTTGTGATCATATCATATGTAATCTTTTATAAATATTAATTGAAATCATAGTACCAGATATCTAGTTTTGTAGTGTTTTACTGAGTTCTAAATTTCATCTTGGTATCAGAGCAGAAAGATACTAACGTCCGAAAGGAGAAAAAAAAAAGTCCACGCAACCAGCAAACACATCAAACACTGTTCGACCTGCTCGACCTCATCGTCATGCATCATCTCTCGATAGTCAGCGATCCAAACATTGGGCTTCCACTCATTAGTTCTACACTCCTTAAACTGCTGCATCAGGTTAGCTTGGATCTTGATGATGGCGTTGCACGCGTTGTCATCCATCTGGTCGTACAAGTCATTGTACTCAGCTGTTTTGGCATCTAACTCGGATTGAAGCCTCTCGACCTCGACCTTTAGGTCGACATTTTTTACCATCATAGCAGTAGCCTTAGTCATGGTCTCATCGGCTGTTTTCTTGGCCTCGACATTGACCACCCTTATCTTCTCTACTCGGCCCTGCTGTAGGTAGTACAATTGTTACGCCTTTTTGTACCCGCAAGTATACGGGGTCGGCACAAGTAATACAATGATGAATAAATTAGCGTCTCTACAGGAATATTTAGGCGTTGAGTACTAAAAATAACTAAGCTTACTTCTATTTGGATAATCGGAAGGATTAAAAGATAAAATTATAAAAACATAAAAATAAAGCAAACAACTAATATGATAGATTAGTTAGGGTATTTGAATTCACCTAATCCATCCAATTGAGTTTCATGAAAGCACATTATTGCAGTTTAATTATTCATGTTAATGACCGTGCTTATCTAAATTATTCAAAGTCCCCTTTCGAGGTAAATCGAACCTATTACATACAATAATATCCTATCTCTCGATGGTATATCAAGTGTATGAAAATGTATTAGTCATAATAAATACCCTATATGATCACACGAGCAAATTAGTATATCTCTATCTTATTCTACCTATGGTGGACATTACATCGAGCAAGTTATGGGCGTCTCCTCTCAGTACATAACACACAACCATAATATCAAATAAATGCTTGCCTTCACATATAGAAGTATTAAGAACAATAATACCACTCAACAATATAATAATCAACCACAATAAATTAGATAATCAATTCATTAAACCTTCATAGAAAATGATTCATCATAACCGTAACTTACAAGTTTAGTTCATAATCAAAGATTTACAACCAAATATGTTTTTTAATGATAAAAGAAAGTTACAAACAAGAAAATAAAGAAGGAAAGGGATAGAAAAATTCTAGGTATGATGAACTCTCATCCTCCTCCTGTTGCGAATTCGTCTAGCTTTCACTTTCTTCAAATCCAAGCTTGATAGCGAGAATATGACTCAAGGATCGAATCCGAACCCTCTTGTCTCCAAGGTGATCTTCTTCTCCCCCTTTGCCTCTTCTTCTCTCCCTTTGTCTCCTCTTGGTCAAATTTTTAGAGCCCTAGCTGAACTCTCTCTGTTCTATCATCCTTAAATATCACAAATGAGGAACTATTTATAGGAGATGTCTGGTTACTATTCATGGTTAATGTTCACGTGTATAGGTACTATTGACGTCACTGTTCATGCATACGATACTGCTGACGTCACTGTTCATGTGTATGGTATTGTTCATCATGCAATATTCACGTGTACGGTATTGTTTACAGGTGGCGCACACATCTTCAATTTAATCCACCAAGGCTCTTCAATTACGCACAAATTCTTGTTACCTGCACATTAGAATAAAAACATTAAAAACAACCGATAATTACCCGAGAATGGAACACAAGTAGGTGAAGAAAGGTACTAGTAAAGGTCCATTTTTGATCAAAAAATGGAGCTAACAACAATCGACTCGACACCAATCCTCGACTCACTTGGACGGTCGACAATCTCATTCCACTTGGTGACTCGACCATCATTGTCTCTGGACCTTCATACATCGTTCAAGGGATACCCTCGACCTCGGTCTCAACCCTAGCATCAGTTATGGTGACCTCGACATATTGACCTTTCGACTCTCCCCAAGAGTTTAAAGACAGTTCTACCCTCTCATGCTCGCGACCTGACGCACTAGGGCCACTATATTCGTCTCGACTCGACACTATCTCTATAGGGGTTGTTGACCAAAATGTGACACATGGTCGATTAATAACCCCATATGAGAGTGTATACAAGCTCAAATCAAGGACATGTCTCTCTACTTGACATTGAGGAGCCATGCAATACACAGTTCCTACTCAACATAGTCGAGTCATCAACTCAGTTAGACTTCGAGTACCTTATTCTACATGACCCAATGTCTGGGAACTTCTAGATTACTACTTGACATTGTCAAGGTACATAATGACTCAAGTAGGTGCCAACATCTACACGATATGTCTACATGACATGTCTACATGATAGAGTCGCACTGTGAGCAACATGACCAGTCAATGAATGACATAACACCATGCTACTAGACTCGACATTATCGAGCCATTCATTGACTCAACTAATATACAAGGTTTCTACTTGACATGACATTGTCGAGTCATGCGTTGTTTCATATCATATTCATACTCTACGCGACATGTTTTGAACAACTATGGTTAAGAGCATGTGATGGTTCGATAATGCATCGTCCATCTACACGACATAGTCGAGCCATTGACAACGCAACTCCTAGGAATTTGACATTGAGAGTCGAACTCTCCATCTTATTCGACCTAGTCGAACCAACAAAGTAAACTCCTTGACATGAACACTTGGCTCAAGGCAAGAAGTTTGGGGGCAAACTCTATATATAATATTTAACATTTTAATTTTTTAAATTAATTTTTGAGTTTTCTAAATATTTAATATTAAATTTTATTTTTATTTTTAATAAATAATGTTACTTTTAAGATTTTTTTTAAAATTTTAATGAACTTCATCATATTTATTTTTTTATTTAATTCTTTTTAAGTGTTTTTTAAAAAAAATTAGTTTTTATCACACATAACAATTTCTTATTACACTATCCAAATAGGTAAAAGGATTAAAATGTAAGAAGTTGGAGGGTAAAATCGTCTTTATAATATAATAGTTTAATAGAAAGGGTAAAATAATCAATTTATATTTTATGTCAAATTTTACCGTTAAAATTTTAGTCATAAGGACTAAATTGATGTATTTTAAAAACGTTAGGGACTTGGTGAGTTAAAAACGTAAAAACATATCAAAACGTGATATTTTTGAATAAGTTAGGGAATAAATTAATAATTATCCGAGGTATTAAATTGTAGTTTAAGTACAAATATGGTTTCGTTACAATATAACTAAATATCAGGATATTCTATTGCAATTTTCCCTTTTAACTATAATGGTCCCTAACATTAAAAGTGAAAGGCTATATTTGTTTTTTAAGTAAGGAGTAACTATATTAATTATAAATAACATATTCATAAATCAATATAGCAGACCTATTAAACTCAATCGGCAATTTGGCATTAGTATTTTTTTTTTTTAACTTCAAATTTGTGACTGAAAAAATTATTAAAACAAATATTTTATTAAAAACCCAATTTATTATGCCGGCCAACTTTATAGTTTTGAACCGAACTCAACGCGAACAATAATTTCTTAACGCTTAGTCTGAAATTGGACTTTAAAATAATGGGTCATGATCAATTAACTACGCAAGTTGGGCCAGAACCAAATTAGACTCATACTAGGCCGCCCTAGTTCGACTATTTTGACACCTCAAGTTAGGGTATAAAAGTATATAAGTAAATTAACCAGATATAGAAATATATATGTAAATTATTAACCAACTATAAAAATATAAAAGTAAATTAACCGAATATAAAAATAATTAAATATAAAAATATCAAGTAAATTAACCAAAATATAAAATTAAAATTAACCCCATAAAAAGTATAAAAGTGAATTAACAAAATATAGAGGTAACCAAATAAATTAAATAAATATGGAATTATACAAATATAAAAGTATCCAAAAATTAATCAATTATGGATTAAAACTAACAAATATAAAAGAATATAAGTAAATTAATCAAATATAGAACTATACAAGTAAATTAATCAAATATAGAATTATATATATAGATAAATTAACCAAATATAGAAGTATGCAAGTAAATTAGTTAAATGACGAATTAACAAAATATAGAAGTATACAAGTAAATTAACCTAATATAGGAGTATACACGTAAATTAAACAAATATGGAAGTATACATGTAAATTAACCAAATATATATTTAACCAAATTTAGAAATATACAATTAAAATAACAGAATTACTGTAAAATTAACCAATTATTGAGGTATGCTAGTAAATTAACCAAATACAATATTTTGTAGATAAAATTAGCCAGATATAAAATTATACAGGTGAAGCAACTAAATATGAAATTAATCAAGTATACAAGTAAATTAACTAAATGTAGAATTAACCAAATATAACATATACAAATATATTAACCAAATATAGAAGTATATTGGTAAATAAACTAAATATAGAGGTATACTCATAAATCAACCAAATATAGAATGAATCAAATATAGAAGAATACAAGTAAATTAACTAAATATAGAAGCGCATATATATATATATATATATATATATATATATATATATATATATATATATATATATATATATATATAAATTAACTAAATATGGAAGTTAAAATAATGGAAATAAAAGTGTTTGATCAAAATACAAAAGTATTTGACAAAATGCTTCAAAGAAACTCTTATTTGATAGCTATCTTATTCATATGGATCTGACAACTACAAAGCTACAAGAATACATTTTCTTCACTAACTAAATGTACATCGATAATCATACATATATATAAGCTGATTACTCAATAACTAACTTTCCTAAAATCATTGACAGCCAATCATTTGGCCATCTCACTCAGATTAGTAACTGAATTTAGTTACTAGATTGCAAGTTGCAGCAGCAACTTGCTCAGCAGAAGCTGTGATCATCTATAGCTGCATATGATCATCAAGATCATGATTTCCAGATTATCATACTATCAAACACTCAAGTTGTTGATGCTAAGGAAGCTAGTAAAGTTTGGTATTTGCTTCCTAAGCTGGAAACCGGAGCTTGCTTCTGTTTCTTATTTCCAGCAGTTGTAGCTTCTGTTACAAGGTACTTCTTAGTTGTATCTCTAACATTCTCCCACAAAGCTACAAGAATACATTTTCTTCATTAACTAAATGTACATCGATAATCATACATATATATAAGCTGATTACTCAATAACTAACTTTCCTAAAATCATTGACAGCTAATCATTTGGCCATCTCACTTAGATTAGTAATTGAATTCAGTTACTAGATTGCAAGTTGCAGCAGCAACTTGCTCAGTAGAAGCTGTGATCATCTACAGCTGCATATGATCATCAATATCATCATTTCCAAATTATCATACTATCAAACACTCAAGTTGTTGATGCTAAGGAAGCTAGTAAAGTCTAGTATTTACTTCCTGAGCTGGAAACCGAAGCTTGCTTCTGTTTCTTATTTCCAGCAGATGTAGTTTCTGTTACAATATACTTCTTAGTTGTATCTCTAACATTCTTCCACAAACTGAACTGGGGTGAATCTACTAATGTCAGTTTGTCTGGTAGAAAAGAGAATTGAATTGCAGGTAAAGCCTTGGTAAGGATGTCAACCTTTTAATAGTGAGTAGGAACATAATGCACCTGCAGTTGGCCACTTGAAATCTTCTCTCTAATGAAATGAATGTTCACTTTAATATGCTTTGAACATGTATGAAATACTGGGTTGTAAGCTAAGGAACTTGCACCAGTATTATCACACCACAACGTATGAACACTAACTAAGGGAAAGCCAAGCTCTTGAAACAAAGATGACATCCACAACACTTCAGTAAAGGCTAAAGATAATGCACGATATTTAGCTTCACAACTGGATTTAGCAACCACCATTTGCTTTCTAGAATACCAAGTCACAAGATTGTAACCGAGATACACACAACATCCACTAGTTGAGTGCCTATCATCAACACAAGATGCCCAATCTGCATCGGTAAAAGCTTCAACAAACAAAGATGGAGCATGCTGGAAGAAAAGTCCTAAACTAGAAGTGCCTTTGAAATACCTTAAGACATGCTTGCAGGCCTACCAATGGACCTCTGTAGGAGCTGCTAGAACTGGCTAAGCTTGTTTACAACAAAGGAAGTGTCATACCTAATATAGGTCAAATACTGAAGGGCTCCAATTGTAGATCGATACAATGTTGGATTAGAAAAAAGAGAACTAGCCTTGACAAATAACTTGATCTTGATAGATAACTTGACACTAGAACATCAAGGAGTATCACTTGGCTTGGAATGTAACATACTGGTTTTTGCCAATAAATCATGCACATAGCTTGAGTAAGATGAATACTAATTGATGTACGATGAGCTTCAAAACCAAGGAAGTAGCTAACCTCACCAAGGGTCTTCAAGGCAAACTGAGCATTGAGAGCTATAATGGTGGCATGAATTTGTGAAGGGCTGCTCCCTGTAATCAATACATCATCCACGTATATAAGAACAAACAAAATTGATGCTGCAAACTTCTTAATGAAAAGTGATACATCCGAGAAAGAGTTGGTGAAACCCCAAGCCAAGAGAGCACATCGAAGCTTATGAAACCAAGCCTTTGGAGCTTGTTTCAATCCATATAATGCTTTATGAAGTCTACATACAAGATGAGGATTGGCTTAATCAACAAAACCTGTAAACTGCTCTATGTAAACCATTTCTTGTAACTCTCCATTAACCACAGGTGATAGCCAATGTGAAGATCACACGAATGGTGCAAGACTTGATCACAGGGCTAAACGTATCAGTGAAGTTAACCCCAGGAGCTTGGTGGAAGCCCTTGGTCAACAAGCCTAGCCTTATACTTGGAAATGCTACCATTAGGATTATATTTCACCGTCTAGACCCACTTATGTCCAACAATATTGTAGCCAGCTAGAGGAGGGACAAGAACCCAAGTTTTGTTAAACATCATCGCTTATACTCTTATAACACGGCTTGCTTCCATTGAGGAATGGCAAGGGCTGTAGCCACAGAAGATGGTTCACTAATAGGAGGAACAACATAAGGAGACTGGCAAAGAGCTAAATAAGCTCTACGAGTAATAGTTCTAGTTTTAGACTTGCTCATCATGGGATGAGTAGATGAAACTTGCTTGAGAGTATTCAATTAAGCAACAATATTGGAACCAATCAGTGGAGCTGCATGAGAACCAACAGGAGACACCTATGTAGGAGTAACAGCTGAAGGAACACCATCTGCTGAAGCTATGAGAGCAGGCTGCCTGCACTCAACATATTGTGATAGTGGAGAAGAGGCTCTATAGGTAATAGACATAGAAGGATGTGATGTTGAATCAATGTTAGAGGTGTTTGGAGACACAGGAAACAAGCTGTAATAAGGGAATTCAACTTCATAAAAGACAACATGTCTTGAAATGTAAACTTTCTCATTAGGATTGAGACATTTATAGCCCTTATGTTGCAAGCTATATCCTATAAACAGACACTTTGTGGTATGCAAATTGAATTTTTAATGAGAGTAAGGTCGAATGTATGGGAAACATGCACAGCCAAAAGTTTTAAAGAAAGAGTAGTTGGATTTTTTGTGAAAGCGTTTCTCAAAAGGGAACACATTATGCAACACAAGTGTAGGCAAATTGTTGATAAGTATTGTAGCAGTAAGGAAGGCTTCAGACAAAATTGTAATGGCATTTTAGCATTTGTGAAGAGGGTCAAACCGGTCTCAATAATGTGCATGTGCTTCCTTTTAGGCACACCATTTTTTTTTTTTTTTTGTGGATATAGGGACATGAGAACCTATGAATAGTGCTAGCAACTTTGAGAAAAGAAGCAAAAACCTGGAACTCTTTACCCATATCTGTTTGAAGTGTTTTAATAATGGTTTGAAACTGATTGTCAACCTGAGTTTTAAAGACTTTGAAGGTAGGCAAGGCATCAGACTTAAGAGCTATTGGAAAGAGCTATAAGTACCTAGAAAAGCTATCAATAAAGACAATATAATAGCGATGACCTGAGGTTGACAATATAGGAGAAGGACCCCACATATCTGTGTAAACAAGCTCTAGATGAGCCTTGGTTCTAATTAATATAGAGGGAAAGGCAATTGATGCAACTTGTCATACTTGGAGGACTCATACCACTCAAAATCAGCAGAGGAACAAGATACATTCATCAACTTTAAAACTTGTTTTAATACATGATTGCTTGGATGACCAAGTTTAGAGTGCTATAAAGAGACACTAGGATGCACATTTAATATCAGCAGTAACACATTTACAACAAGCTGAATTATTCTTAACACCACGGTATTTACAAGCAATTAAAGTAGAACTTTGGACAGTGTTGTTAGTAACAAAAGCAAAACCACCTTGACCACCATTGCACTGCAGTTGATACAACCTATCTCTAAGGATTCATAGGGCCAATACCCTCTTAGTAACCTTGTCTTTGACAAGACAACAATCATCAAAGAATTCATCTATAACATTATTATCTTGGTTAAGTCTTGAAATGCTAAGTAGATTCTTAGCTAAGTTAGGAACATGCAACACCTTATTCAGAGAAAAAGATGTCTTTGGTTTTACGTGTGAGTCAATCACTATATTTCCAATATGAAGAATATCCAGCTGATCACTACTTCCAACTACTAATTTTTTATTACTAACATATAAAGAATAGATAAAGAAGTTACCTAAATCAGCAGTAACATGACTTGAAACTCCTAAATCAGCATACCAAAAGGATCTCCAACAACTTTAGGTGATGCAATGTATGCCGAAGTTTGATTATAGTTGGCTTGTGGTTGATCTTGATAGTTTGTCTGATAGTTAGCATTTAGCTGTTGTTGAAACTGTTGAAATTGCTAAAACTGATCTTGGCCTCCAACAGCTGCTTGTGTTTGAACATTCATTGCTCCATGTTGATGATTATTGTCATTTTCATTGTTACTATTATTGCTTGGTCCAGGATGATTTCGGTCAAACTTATTGTAGCATTGCATGACTGTGTGACCTTGTCTTCCACAAATTTGACAAGGAGGCTTGTTATTTTGCCAACGACATTTGCCTTTCCTTCTTCTATTGTCATTTCCTCTACCTCCATTGCCATTATAACCTCTTCTTGTATTAGACCTGCCACCAGCATTAGTATTATTCACAAAATTAGTTAAAGGAGAAGAAACCTTAGTTGCATTTAGATGAGCAATTCTTTGCTCATGAATCATGAGCAAATATTGAGCTTTATGAAGAGTTATAGTATTTTATTATGAGGATAATAGAACCACCACCGAATCAAACTCATGACCAAGGCCATTTAGAACATGCATAAGTAAATCTCGATCTGTCACTACTTCTTCTGTAGATCTAACTCCATCTCCAACACTCTTGACTTTAAGAATGTAATCAATCACAGCACTAGAACCTTTCTTCAAGCTTTGCAACTGTTATTTAAGCTGCAACATGTTAGCCAAAGATTGTTGCTAAAGCAGTTGTTCAAAAGTCAGCCAAGCTGCTCGAGAAGAAGGACACTATATAACCTCACCTATTAATCCTTCACTTATAGTTGAAAGCAGCCAACTCAAGAGAAACTGATCAAGTCTTCTCCAACATAAATATTCCTTATTCACAACCAGCTCTTTGTCGATGCCATTTAAGGAGAGAACTTCAACAAACTTGTTCGGACACACCTTTTCTCCATTGATGAACTCAGTACACATAGTTATCTCTATTCAACTTGATTGGCAAATTGTAGTTAAGTAATTTGGCAATGATTGGTGATTAGATTGTTGGCAATGTAATAGTGGACGTTAGTTAACCTGATTGAGATGATGTAGAGCTACCAGCCTTTGTTAAACAATTAACAAAGAAGCTCTGATACCATATAAAATAATGGAAGTAAAAGTGTTTGACAAAATGCTTTAAAGAAACTCTTATTTGATAGCTATATTATTCATATCTAATCTTACAAATAAAAAGCTACAAGAATACATTTTCTTCACTAGCTAAATGTACATCGATAATCATACATATATATAAGTTGATTACTCAATAACTAACTTTCCTAAAATCATGGACAGCCAATCATTTGGCCATCTCTTCAGATTGGTAACTGAATTCAGTTACTAGATTGCAAGTTGCAGCTACAACTTGCTCAGCAGAAGCTGTGATCATCTACAGTTGCATATGATCATCAAGATTATGATTTCTAGATTATCATACTATCAAACACTCAAGCTATTGATGTTAAGGAAGCTAGTAAAGTCTAGTACTTGCTTCCTGAGCTAGAAACCGAAGTTTGCTTCTATTTCTTATTTCCAACAGCTGTAGCTTATGTTATAAGGCACCTCTTAATTGTATCTCTAACATGAAGTATACAAGTAAATTAATCAATTAAAAAAAATATTAAATTAACCAAATATGAAAAAAAAAAAAAGTAAATCTTATATATAAGTATGTAAATTAACTATTCATTTATGATGAAGGTTTAAAAAATCCAACGCGACATGTTTCAATCATAAACACCATTATATAGAGGTTTGATTGTATACAGACATCTTTTTAATGCACCACACACTAAAGCAATTAATTGTGCCAAATGGACCAATTAAATAAATAGTTTGTACGAGTTAAACATAATTAAATAGAACAAAACGCTTCGTGTATAGCTTATCTTTTAGGGGATTTTGATATCTTATTCATATTCAATTACAGGAAAATATAAAATTAATCATATCCAACTATACATCACGTTATATCTATTAATCAGTGCATTAATATAATCATATATATATATATATATATAAATTCAAACTATAAATAGACATTTAAAGTTTAAAAAATTTATTTGATAACTATACTGCTCAACTCAAATTTAAAAAAGTCTTTAAACACTTCTATACAGCGTCATATTAGACCTTTTAAAAAGAGTGTTGCTAGCAAATCATTTCATCTTAATAAAATTTAATAGTGTGCAAAATCTTTTATATTATAATGTGTTATTATACCTCACTACGTAGTGTCCTGGCGGATCATTTCCTCATAATAAAACTTTTACGTTGTATAAAACACAGTAATAGGATATATTATGATACTTTATGAGAGTGTTGTCACCGGATTATTTCCTCGGAATGAAATTTTAAAAGTGTATAAAATATTTTACTATGAACTATTAACTCTTATGATGGAGTGTCACCGTATAATCATTTCTATCTTTCATGAGCAATATAAATTCATGTTTGGCGTCTCTCATTTTTGCTTAAGAGAATATTTTTGTTATAACTCTAGAGCTTCTTCTTTTATTGTTTTTCATGGTATAAGCACTGTAAAAATCCATAATTTTCAGGGAAAATTTCAATGGGAAAAACAAAAAAATGTTCATAACAAAAAAATAACCATAATGGGTTCAGTAACTTTACAGTCACGCATGCAAATATGTATATTCTCTCTTCCTCTCTCTCTCTCTCTCTCTTTGTCTTCTTCTTTTTGTTTTTTGTGTGAAATTTTAGTTTTATGTTTTTAGCAAATCGGGGGATCAATGGTGGAAATACGATCTTGACCTTACCCTTAGATTAGGGCTACCAACCAGAACTGCATGATTTATCCTCAACATTGGTGGCCCTAATTATGCTCAGGTAGTGATTACATTGCAATTTATTTATTTTTAACAAGCCTTCTTGTTATAATTATTATTTTTGTAAAAAGTAGGTATTGTCAGAGAAATTTCACTAATTCAGAATCCATATATATATATATATATATATAAAAGTATATATAAATAATTTTGTTTTATTCATTAATTTTTAAATTCTTTTCACGAAAAAATTATTTTCATACTACTGTTACCACTATCTTCGTTGTCATTTTATATTTGTTAATCTTTAACAACTACTTATATTCTATATTTACATTTATTACCATGGTCTTCCTTATCATTTTTAGATTAAATTATTTTGATTTTATTTACACTAAAACTCGTATATATAAACATTTTTCAATAACTATCTAACATAATGTTTAATATTACAGGATAAATAATCACTATGAAATGAGTCATGAAGGACAAGTTGAAGATGAGAAGAAATGAACAGCACATGCATGCAGCCAAATGTGCATCGATTTGCTGGTCACCATATTCTCCCAGACTCCCACCACCTCCACGACTGTCTGCATGAATAATTACACATTTATCGACGTCCCAACAAGGAGGAGTGATCACGACAATAGACCTTTAGGGCTCATTTGATAGATGGGACTGATTTGTACTGGACTAAATCGTGAAACTAGACTAAACTGGACTAACTTGACTTGGACTGGGACTAAGTCCTGATCTATGTTTGGTAATCATCGGACTAATAAACACCTTACCTGGAAGTCAGAGAGTGAAAAATGGGTGTTTTTCATCTTTGTAGCTAGAGAAATACAAGATATTACAAGTAACTTGAGAGCCCATGGTTTTCATGCTGCAAAAGCTAGAAAAATAAAATAAAGAAGAATCTTAAAAAACTGTGCCTGGAAAACAAAAACAATTTTTATTATGTCCAGAAACAAGCAACAAAAACGAAGATTACACACAAGCACAATCCTATAAATAGGAGCTTGTGAATCCTTCGGCGACGACTTTGATTTCGCAGAAGTCGTCGTCGAGTTTCGGCCGCTCCTCTTGAGTCTCCTTTTCTTCCTGTGCTCCATCTTCGTCTTCTTCATTTTCTTTTCCTCCTCCTCCTCCTCCATCACCACCACCTCCTCATTCTCCTCCTCTCGAGCTCCGTCTTTGATTTTTTTGATTCACATCAATCGATTCATTGTTGCGGGCATCAAAGACCTTTTGGGAAAGATGTGGTCGCCGGCCGATTTGGACGTCGAAGAAGAAGACGAGTCGGCCAATTTGGACAAATGTGGAGGGATCTATATTAAACCCAAGTTTTTGACGGGCTAAGATAGTGAGGTTTTGGGCATTTTTTTTTGTAGGCCTGGGATAATTAGTTCCATTTTTTTTAATCCAAAGAGGCACCAAACATAGGACTAAAATTTAATCCAGTCCAGTCCCATGTACCAAACGTGGCCTTATAGATCCCAACAAGAGACGTACTAATTATAATTGTAATACCAGTCATGCTGTGGCGCAGACAAACATATTGTCGCAACAGTGTAAAAATATTTCTTTTATCATCTTCACTCGCAATGTTTTTTCTTTTTCTTTAATAAACATAATCTTGTTAGAAAGTAAAATCTCACTGTTTAAATCTTTACCTACTAGTGTAATTTTTTATTGCACAAAGAGCTCTCAAATTTAGGTATATTGCACATAGTGACATTTTTACTATAATTACACAAATTACCCCTAAAATCAGTGCACCAACGGGTGGACTAACTAATTGATTTAAGAGTAAAAATATCTTTTACATAACTTTTTTTTTATTCAAAGACTTTTTACACAATTTTTAAAACTATCAAATAATACAAACTTACACTACAAGAAAAGAGGATTTTTGTTGCAGATACATCTGCTGCAAAATCTGCGGCAAAAAGCTTTTTGCCACGGATTTTGGGCGTTGTAAATACAGCCGTGGCAAAAGGTTTTGCCGCAGATTCTTCCCCGGCAAAAAGAATTTTGCCGCAGCAGCCTGTGTGCCGCAAAAGATTGTTGCAAATGTTTAATATTTGCCACGGCAAACTACCTCGGCAAATGGGTTATGACACATGTTTTTGTATTCTGCAGTTTCACTTTTTATGTTTTTTTTAAAATCTAAATAATAAATCAAAACCTATATTACTCTTGAAAATTTAAACATATTGCTTAAAAAGAATATAACATCACGCTCCTCTCCATCACATTTGGGTATAAGTTGGCCCAGAGCTTCCTATAGAAAATGAAACGTTTTGTGAATAACTTTTGGTGCCATCCACTCAAATATCAAAGACAACCTAATACGATAAAAAAGCAAATCAAGCCACTTGCATATTATATCTTTATGCTAAAAAATTATGTTAAAAAAATTTACAGTATAGAAATGTCATATAAGCTATCCATGTCAAATTAATCATCCCAAACACAACCGTCAATGAAACAATGAGTAAATGAAAGAAAATTATTTGCTCAAGGATAGAAAAACAAACAAATCTGAAAAAGCTAATAATGTATAATCAACATAACTACTCAGAATGACCTGAGTGATAGCTTTGTTCAAGAGTTAATCACAAATCAAAGTAATGTCCTATTTAACATAATCTCATAAAAACTCATAAAAGTTTAAAAAGCCAGCATATTTAATCAGATCGTATACAAGCTGTTTAACATAATTTCTTACACCAGTATTTTTTTTTTCTCACCTCTAAGTATCCACCTATTTATTCATATTTTATCGAAACCCAACATCTCTTTCACATGTCTTGTAATAGATCATAATCATAGTAGTTATCATCCAAAATATTATTAAAATATGCAGATTTTATAAACCTTTCTTTTCCCTTTCATCTCTCTTTTCAGCCCACATATATGCATCTAAGATGTGCACAGGCAAAACACACGCCTCCTTCTTTAGCTTTTTATATTGGTTTTCTCTCAATCATTGCTCAGTCAAGCGATTGAATTAATGGAGCATTAATCAAGATTTCTGAGAAGTTCGCAGGCAGCAACATACACTATTAAACTTCTAGGAAAAATCTAGCAAAAGCATGCATACTTGTTAGTCCAAGTACAATCCTCCTTTGACACCATAACATATTTTATTCATATCAAAGTTTTATGTGTGTCAGTTCTCGACTGGTTTCACTTAAATGAACATTAATGGTTTCGGGTTTCGATCCTACAAAACTGGTTTTGGGTTTCAATCCTACAAAACTGGTTTCAAGTATACTAGTTCTCGACTAGATAAATGCACAGAAGGATACTAGAGCTTTTTTTCTTTTCGAAGCTTAATAAAGCAAATCAGTATTTCTTGAACTTCACTTCTAAACATGAATTGCTAATAACTTTTACCTTTACAAATAAAGAAAAAATGTCAAAGCAAAACCATATGTATAAATAGCCACAATCGTGTAGAAAACTTACAAGTTACAACTATAGTGATTATATCTGTCTCTTCATCGATCATTATGTTGCCATATTGAAGATCATTATGACAAAACCAGATCTCTCGATGGTCTGCGGCAACTCTTGCTCTAATAAATTGACTTCCTCCTATAGAGTATTCAAGCAGAACTCCTATGAATCCTTAGGGGAACACAAGCCTTTGGCTTTACTGAGTCAGTTTCTGCGATAGAAGATATAAGAAAGGAATCAGAAATACTCAGATTCCGAAAAAAATAAATAAATAAATAAAACTCAATTCTTTTTCAAACATATACATATATAGCCAACTGATTATGTCCCAGAGGAACCTGATTATGTCCCAGAGGAGTACATTTATTGGACCAGGCATATCAATATTGTGGAACTCTCATCTTAGCTGCTATCTGAGCAGATATTTCAGGGTCACGGAGGTCTGCTGCCAATAGTGTCTGGAAATCTCAAAAAAGAAAGGGAAAAAAAATAAATTAAAGGTTCATGCATAAATACATCTTGAATTGCATTTTGTCAGGGTATTGTTTGGGAATTTGATCAAGATTTCTCTGGCCCAACTCCTTATTAGTCTCTTTGAACATATCTCAGTCTCAATTTCAAAGAAATCAACAATAATTATCAAGTACAAGACCTCAGATTTCCAAATTAGCTAGAACTGAATTTATATACTAAAGTGAAAATATTTGGGTTGTTGCACCTGAGAGATGATTATTCAAAGAAAGATCAAATTCTTGATCATCTTCCCTGTACCAAGCTGATCTAATACACTAATATTTTCAGGTCTTAAAATATTTATACAATTGATTAATCAATGACAATGATTGAAAATTGAATAAAATTTCCTTACCCTAGCATGAAAGAATTCATCACCTTTCCAAGTTCCAACATCGCTGCGAATAATAGTGAACAAAATAAAATAAATTATGAGACTAATACGCCTAATTCGAGTACATGAACAAAGTAGTAATATGATGAGAACCTCACTAGGACTAGGAGATTAGAAAAATTGAGATTGAGAGAAGTACATTAGTTTGAGTTGTAATTCAAGTAAAATACCTTAGTTGAGTTTTAGTTATTCTTTAATTAGTTCTTTTGCTATTAGGTTTTTAGTATTAGAATTGTATTAAGTTTGTTATTATTTATTGCTATTAGAATTGTTTTAGGTTTTTATATTTGTTTCCTATTAGGTCTAGGTTAGGTTAAGGAGTCATTATAAATAGGTTAAGTTTGTAATCAATTATATTATCAATTGAGTATCAATAAAATTGAGAGAATTCTCTATTTTCGACTTTTCTAAAGTTTAGAACGCTTGGGCTAGTTCAAGCGCTAACACCTCGAGATCTAGATTTATCGGTTTTTTCCGAGACCAAAACCTTGGGAATTGCTTGGGCTAGGGTTAGTTCTCCAACAAAGGCTAATTCTAGAGGTTTGTTTGGTTAAATTCTTGACTAGTCAAACCAAACCTCCCTAATCTTGGAATTCTATTTCTAGGGTTAAGGTTTCAAATTGGGGATTTGGAGAATTTTGACCTAGGTCCTCAACAATTTGGTGCTTTCGTTGAGAGATTTTGAGATGTCGAATGGCGACAACAATCTGACCCCGACAATTGTTCTGAACAACGCGGCACGCCTAGATACCTTAGAAGCAGGACACAGAGAATTACAAGCAGGGCACAGAGAATTACAAGCAGAGCAACAAAGGGTCGAAACGGAACTGGCAAGACTTTCCGCAACAATGGAACTACTATTAGCCAGAGGTAAGCGACACCCGACAGAGGGAGAGGTTGTTCCAGAAACAGGGGTTGAAGATGAAGTCATTCAAGAGACCGGACGAACTCATGGAGTAAGACCATCACCTGTCGAGCCAGGGTATGAATTGGAAGTTACGGTTGCAATTGAGGTTACAGTTGCGGTTGCCAATGTTGCGGCTCCCAATGCTGAGTTGCAAGCGAAACTGATGGCTAGCGCAGTTTTGATTTCAAGTAGGGTAAGTTCCATGCAAGGTGAATTTGGTAAGGATTTTAAAAGAAAAAGAAAACATGTTTTCGGGGATGAGTGGGATTTGAAGGCTGAACAAATTATGGTGCTACATGATGAGATGCTAGAAGTACTAGATTGGAAATTCATGCATGAAGAAAATAACAAATTATTGGGGCTATATGAGAAGCTAATGCAAGAAAGAGATGAAGCTACTTGGGAAGGTTATAATGGCAGGGCGAAAAGGCTTTCAGATGTTGCTCTTGAGGGCAAGGGCATTCTTGAAGGAAGAGGGAATGATGAGAACCTCACTAGGACTAGGAGATTAGAGAGATTGAGATTGAGAGAAGTACATTAATTTGAGTTGTAATTCAAGTAAAATACCTTAGTTGAGTTTTAGTTCTTCTTTAATTAGTTCTTTTGCTATTAGGTTTTTAGTATTAGAATTGTATTAGGTTTGTTACTATTTATAGCTATTAGAATTATTTTAGGTTTTTATATTTGTTTCCTATTAGGTCTAGGTTAGGTTAAGGAGTCATTATAAATAGGTTAAGTTTGTAATCAATTATATTATAAATTCAGATATCAATAAAAGTGAGAGAGACTTCTCTATTTCGGCTTGTGTAAAGCTTGGGCTAGTACGAGGGCTAATACTCCGAGTCTAGATTTATTCGGCTTTCTTGGAATTCGCATTCGAAATTGGCTTGGGTTAGGGCAAAGGCTAAATAACCTGCGTTCTAGAGAGTTAGTAATCCCTAAATAAGGTGATTTAACTCACAACTATCGTGTGTGTGCGTGACTTGCTTTACAAGTTAGGGCTTCTTGTTGGATCTAGACTTAGGTCCTCAATATAATATTATATCTAAAATTGAGATAAAATAGAAATTCAAGCAGCATAGTTTTATATCAACAACATCTAATATAATATCATTGAAGCCAGTATATCCAAGATATAAAAAAATACAAAACTAAAAGAAGTAACAGCAAAATGCATATAACACCCACATGCATAGCGATAGATAAACACAAAACTCAGACTATCCAAAGATAAAAAAGACTGTAATTAATCAGGAACCTTAGTAATATAACAACAACAATATTTTTTAAATTAATCAGGAACCTTAGTAATATGACAACAACAGCAATATAACCTCAGCAATATAATCAGGAACCTCAGTAATATTTTTTAAATTAACTAGGAACCTCAGTTATATTTTTGTGGTATTAATTCTTTGAAATTGGACAACATCAATGGAGGTACAATTAAAATGAAACAAAACAGGGGATTAGGACAGAGATGAATCCCCAAAAACTATCATCATACATACTACACATCATATAATTTAAACCCTAGATTTTTTAAAAGCACCAATCTGCACATTTTTTTTTAAAATCTTGAAATATGAACAAAAGTATCTGATGCAATCAAACCTACATCATCCTGAAACCCAAAAGTTCAATCAATGTTACTCACAACGATTGATGCATCTGTGTCTTTTCTTATAAATCTGTCATTTTTTTTATTCATTAATTTTTAAATTCTTTTCACGAAAAAATTATTTTCATACTACTGTTACCACTATCTTCGTTGTCATTTTATATTTGTTAATCTTTAACAACTACTTATATTCTATATTTACATTTATTACCATGGTCTTCCTTATCATTTTTAGATTAAATTATTTTGATTTTATTTACACTAAAACTCGTATATATAAACATTTTTCAATAACTATCTAACATAATGTTTAATATTACAGGATAAATAATCACTATGAAATGAGTCATGAAGGACAAGTTGAAGATGAGAAGAAATGAACAGCACATGCATGCAGCCAAATGTGCATCGATTTGCTGGTCACCATATTCTCCCAGACTCCCACCACCTCCACGACTGTCTGCATGAATAATTACACATTTATCGACGTCCCAACAAGGAGGAGTGATCACGACAATAGACCTTTAGGGCTCATTTGATAGATGGGACTGATTTGTACTGGACTAAATCGTGAAACTAGACTAAACTGGACTAACTTGACTTGGACTGGGACTAAGTCCTGATCTATGTTTGGTAATCATCGGACTAATAAACACCTTACCTGGAAGTCAGAGAGTGAAAAATGGGTGTTTTTCATCTTTGTAGCTAGAGAAATACAAGATATTACAAGTAACTTGAGAGCCCATGGTTTTCATGCTGCAAAAGCTAGAAAAATAAAATAAAGAAGAATCTTAAAAAACTGTGCCTGGAAAACAAAAACAATTTTTATTATGTCCAGAAACAAGCAACAAAAACGAAGATTACACACAAGCACAATCCTATAAATAGGAGCTTGTGAATCCTTCGGCGACGACTTTGATTTCGCAGAAGTCGTCGTCGAGTTTCGGCCGCTCCTCTTGAGTCTCCTTTTCTTCCTGTGCTCCATCTTCGTCTTCTTCATTTTCTTTTCCTCCTCCTCCTCCTCCATCACCACCACCTCCTCATTCTCCTCCTCTCGAGCTCCGTCTTTGATTTTTTTGATTCACATCAATCGATTCATTGTTGCGGGCATCAAAGACCTTTTGGGAAAGATGTGGTCGCCGGCCGATTTGGACGTCGAAGAAGAAGACGAGTCGGCCAATTTGGACAAATGTGGAGGGATCTATATTAAACCCAAGTTTTTGACGGGCTAAGATAGTGAGGTTTTGGGCATTTTTTTTTGTAGGCCTGGGATAATTAGTTCCATTTTTTTTAATCCAAAGAGGCACCAAACATAGGACTAAAATTTAATCCAGTCCAGTCCCATGTACCAAACGTGGCCTTATAGATCCCAACAAGAGACGTACTAATTATAATTGTAATACCAGTCATGCTGTGGCGCAGACAAACATATTGTCGCAACAGTGTAAAAATATTTCTTTTATCATCTTCACTCGCAATGTTTTTTCTTTTTCTTTAATAAACATAATCTTGTTAGAAAGTAAAATCTCACTGTTTAAATCTTTACCTACTAGTGTAATTTTTTATTGCACAAAGAGCTCTCAAATTTAGGTATATTGCACATAGTGACATTTTTACTATAATTACACAAATTACCCCTAAAATCAGTGCACCAACGGGTGGACTAACTAATTGATTTAAGAGTAAAAATATCTTTTACATAACTTTTTTTTTATTCAAAGACTTTTTACACAATTTTTAAAACTATCAAATAATACAAACTTACACTACAAGAAAAGAGGATTTTTGTTGCAGATACATCTGCTGCAAAATCTGCGGCAAAAAGCTTTTTGCCACGGATTTTGGGCGTTGTAAATACAGCCGTGGCAAAAGGTTTTGCCGCAGATTCTTCCCCGGCAAAAAGAATTTTGCCGCAGCAGCCTGTGTGCCGCAAAAGATTGTTGCAAATGTTTAATATTTGCCACGGCAAACTACCTCGGCAAATGGGTTATGACACATGTTTTTGTATTCTGCAGTTTCACTTTTTATGTTTTTTTTAAAATCTAAATAATAAATCAAAACCTATATTACTCTTGAAAATTTAAACATATTGCTTAAAAAGAATATAACATCACGCTCCTCTCCATCACATTTGGGTATAAGTTGGCCCAGAGCTTCCTATAGAAAATGAAACGTTTTGTGAATAACTTTTGGTGCCATCCACTCAAATATCAAAGACAACCTAATACGATAAAAAAGCAAATCAAGCCACTTGCATATTATATCTTTATGCTAAAAAATTATGTTAAAAAAATTTACAGTATAGAAATGTCATATAAGCTATCCATGTCAAATTAATCATCCCAAACACAACCGTCAATGAAACAATGAGTAAATGAAAGAAAATTATTTGCTCAAGGATAGAAAAACAAACAAATCTGAAAAAGCTAATAATGTATAATCAACATAACTACTCAGAATGACCTGAGTGATAGCTTTGTTCAAGAGTTAATCACAAATCAAAGTAATGTCCTATTTAACATAATCTCATAAAAACTCATAAAAGTTTAAAAAGCCAGCATATTTAATCAGATCGTATACAAGCTGTTTAACATAATTTCTTACACCAGTATTTTTTTTTTCTCACCTCTAAGTATCCACCTATTTATTCATATTTTATCGAAACCCAACATCTCTTTCACATGTCTTGTAATAGATCATAATCATAGTAGTTATCATCCAAAATATTATTAAAATATGCAGATTTTATAAACCTTTCTTTTCCCTTTCATCTCTCTTTTCAGCCCACATATATGCATCTAAGATGTGCACAGGCAAAACACACGCCTCCTTCTTTAGCTTTTTATATTGGTTTTCTCTCAATCATTGCTCAGTCAAGCGATTGAATTAATGGAGCATTAATCAAGATTTCTGAGAAGTTCGCAGGCAGCAACATACACTATTAAACTTCTAGGAAAAATCTAGCAAAAGCATGCATACTTGTTAGTCCAAGTACAATCCTCCTTTGACACCATAACATATTTTATTCATATCAAAGTTTTATGTGTGTCAGTTCTCGACTGGTTTCACTTAAATGAACATTAATGGTTTCGGGTTTCGATCCTACAAAACTGGTTTTGGGTTTCAATCCTACAAAACTGGTTTCAAGTATACTAGTTCTCGACTAGATAAATGCACAGAAGGATACTAGAGCTTTTTTTCTTTTCGAAGCTTAATAAAGCAAATCAGTATTTCTTGAACTTCACTTCTAAACATGAATTGCTAATAACTTTTACCTTTACAAATAAAGAAAAAATGTCAAAGCAAAACCATATGTATAAATAGCCACAATCGTGTAGAAAACTTACAAGTTACAACTATAGTGATTATATCTGTCTCTTCATCGATCATTATGTTGCCATATTGAAGATCATTATGACAAAACCAGATCTCTCGATGGTCTGCGGCAACTCTTGCTCTAATAAATTGACTTCCTCCTATAGAGTATTCAAGCAGAACTCCTATGAATCCTTAGGGGAACACAAGCCTTTGGCTTTACTGAGTCAGTTTCTGCGATAGAAGATATAAGAAAGGAATCAGAAATACTCAGATTCCGAAAAAAATAAATAAATAAATAAAACTCAATTCTTTTTCAAACATATACATATATAGCCAACTGATTATGTCCCAGAGGAACCTGATTATGTCCCAGAGGAGTACATTTATTGGACCAGGCATATCAATATTGTGGAACTCTCATCTTAGCTGCTATCTGAGCAGATATTTCAGGGTCACGGAGGTCTGCTGCCAATAGTGTCTGGAAATCTCAAAAAAGAAAGGGAAAAAAAATAAATTAAAGGTTCATGCATAAATACATCTTGAATTGCATTTTGTCAGGGTATTGTTTGGGAATTTGATCAAGATTTCTCTGGCCCAACTCCTTATTAGTCTCTTTGAACATATCTCAGTCTCAATTTCAAAGAAATCAACAATAATTATCAAGTACAAGACCTCAGATTTCCAAATTAGCTAGAACTGAATTTATATACTAAAGTGAAAATATTTGGGTTGTTGCACCTGAGAGATGATTATTCAAAGAAAGATCAAATTCTTGATCATCTTCCCTGTACCAAGCTGATCTAATACACTAATATTTTCAGGTCTTAAAATATTTATACAATTGATTAATCAATGACAATGATTGAAAATTGAATAAAATTTCCTTACCCTAGCATGAAAGAATTCATCACCTTTCCAAGTTCCAACATCGCTGCGAATAATAGTGAACAAAATAAAATAAATTATGAGACTAATACGCCTAATTCGAGTACATGAACAAAGTAGTAATATGATGAGAACCTCACTAGGACTAGGAGATTAGAAAAATTGAGATTGAGAGAAGTACATTAGTTTGAGTTGTAATTCAAGTAAAATACCTTAGTTGAGTTTTAGTTATTCTTTAATTAGTTCTTTTGCTATTAGGTTTTTAGTATTAGAATTGTATTAAGTTTGTTATTATTTATTGCTATTAGAATTGTTTTAGGTTTTTATATTTGTTTCCTATTAGGTCTAGGTTAGGTTAAGGAGTCATTATAAATAGGTTAAGTTTGTAATCAATTATATTATCAATTGAGTATCAATAAAATTGAGAGAATTCTCTATTTTCGACTTTTCTAAAGTTTAGAACGCTTGGGCTAGTTCAAGCGCTAACACCTCGAGATCTAGATTTATCGGTTTTTTCCGAGACCAAAACCTTGGGAATTGCTTGGGCTAGGGTTAGTTCTCCAACAAAGGCTAATTCTAGAGGTTTGTTTGGTTAAATTCTTGACTAGTCAAACCAAACCTCCCTAATCTTGGAATTCTATTTCTAGGGTTAAGGTTTCAAATTGGGGATTTGGAGAATTTTGACCTAGGTCCTCAACAATTTGGTGCTTTCGTTGAGAGATTTTGAGATGTCGAATGGCGACAACAATCTGACCCCGACAATTGTTCTGAACAACGCGGCACGCCTAGATACCTTAGAAGCAGGACACAGAGAATTACAAGCAGGGCACAGAGAATTACAAGCAGAGCAACAAAGGGTCGAAACGGAACTGGCAAGACTTTCCGCAACAATGGAACTACTATTAGCCAGAGGTAAGCGACACCCGACAGAGGGAGAGGTTGTTCCAGAAACAGGGGTTGAAGATGAAGTCATTCAAGAGACCGGACGAACTCATGGAGTAAGACCATCACCTGTCGAGCCAGGGTATGAATTGGAAGTTACGGTTGCAATTGAGGTTACAGTTGCGGTTGCCAATGTTGCGGCTCCCAATGCTGAGTTGCAAGCGAAACTGATGGCTAGCGCAGTTTTGATTTCAAGTAGGGTAAGTTCCATGCAAGGTGAATTTGGTAAGGATTTTAAAAGAAAAAGAAAACATGTTTTCGGGGATGAGTGGGATTTGAAGGCTGAACAAATTATGGTGCTACATGATGAGATGCTAGAAGTACTAGATTGGAAATTCATGCATGAAGAAAATAACAAATTATTGGGGCTATATGAGAAGCTAATGCAAGAAAGAGATGAAGCTACTTGGGAAGGTTATAATGGCAGGGCGAAAAGGCTTTCAGATGTTGCTCTTGAGGGCAAGGGCATTCTTGAAGGAAGAGGGAATGATGAGAACCTCACTAGGACTAGGAGATTAGAGAGATTGAGATTGAGAGAAGTACATTAATTTGAGTTGTAATTCAAGTAAAATACCTTAGTTGAGTTTTAGTTCTTCTTTAATTAGTTCTTTTGCTATTAGGTTTTTAGTATTAGAATTGTATTAGGTTTGTTACTATTTATAGCTATTAGAATTATTTTAGGTTTTTATATTTGTTTCCTATTAGGTCTAGGTTAGGTTAAGGAGTCATTATAAATAGGTTAAGTTTGTAATCAATTATATTATAAATTCAGATATCAATAAAAGTGAGAGAGACTTCTCTATTTCGGCTTGTGTAAAGCTTGGGCTAGTACGAGGGCTAATACTCCGAGTCTAGATTTATTCGGCTTTCTTGGAATTCGCATTCGAAATTGGCTTGGGTTAGGGCAAAGGCTAAATAACCTGCGTTCTAGAGAGTTAGTAATCCCTAAATAAGGTGATTTAACTCACAACTATCGTGTGTGTGCGTGACTTGCTTTACAAGTTAGGGCTTCTTGTTGGATCTAGACTTAGGTCCTCAATATAATATTATATCTAAAATTGAGATAAAATAGAAATTCAAGCAGCATAGTTTTATATCAACAACATCTAATATAATATCATTGAAGCCAGTATATCCAAGATATAAAAAAATACAAAACTAAAAGAAGTAACAGCAAAATGCATATAACACCCACATGCATAGCGATAGATAAACACAAAACTCAGACTATCCAAAGATAAAAAAGACTGTAATTAATCAGGAACCTTAGTAATATAACAACAACAATATTTTTTAAATTAATCAGGAACCTTAGTAATATGACAACAACAGCAATATAACCTCAGCAATATAATCAGGAACCTCAGTAATATTTTTTAAATTAACTAGGAACCTCAGTTATATTTTTGTGGTATTAATTCTTTGAAATTGGACAACATCAATGGAGGTACAATTAAAATGAAACAAAACAGGGGATTAGGACAGAGATGAATCCCCAAAAACTATCATCATACATACTACACATCATATAATTTAAACCCTAGATTTTTTAAAAGCACCAATCTGCACATTTTTTTTTAAAATCTTGAAATATGAACAAAAGTATCTGATGCAATCAAACCTACATCATCCTGAAACCCAAAAGTTCAATCAATGTTACTCACAACGATTGATGCATCTGTGTCTTTTCTTATAAATCTGTTGTAACATCCCCTAAGTTATTGCTCTAAAATTTCTCACATCCACTAACACCCAAATAATGTTAAAATATCAATTATAATATACTCCTGCAATACACCAAACAGTTTCCCAAATTCACCTTAAAAATAAAAGCATCTCTAGAAATTAAAAAAATTAATTATTTGATGAAATAAAAAATTTTAAGAAACCAACCTGTCAATCAAACGAAGAATTATCCTGTTTCTATGCTTCAATGTAACTCTTAACATCTGTCATACAACAAAAAAAAAAAAATTATTGTTATTAATAAATAAATGGTTATCAAAAATTACTTGTTTGAGCTCATGATAAACTGTATCAATGTATGTTTGAGTCCTTTTCTCGTGAAGAACATTAGAAGACGATTGCAGCAGAGTCATTAGAAGAGGAGCAACAGGAACGAATTCTCAGAGCGATTAGAAGACACACGACGAGGAGAGTGACGAAAGGGATTATAAACAAAGCGAGATGCTCGTATTGTGATAGGAACGAATTCGCAGAAGCTCTTAAATCAATCAAGAAAGGCTTCGCACAAGCAAGTTTGCCAGGAGGGAGGAGCGTTTAGCACTGGGACCTGGAGAGAAGGGACCGAGTAAAAGTTAGGGTTTTCACCCCTAATTTTTTTTTTTTACATGGAAAAAGAGTTTTTTTATTTATTTTAATTTTATTTTTACATACATGGATATATCCGCCATAAATGAGTGCGGTAAATAGTTTGCCAAACCTCTATCCGCAGTGTATATTATCTATAAATCTATATTTTTATTTTTAAATTATATTTACCGTGGTAAAAATTATATTTTCTTGTAGTGTTACTATTAAAACAAAAACTTAAATTTTTAAGAAAAAATTAAATTAATTATAACAGCAATATCAATAAATATATTTTCTTACTGTTAATATAAAACGTTAAAATTAACTGTAGTGTAGAGAATATTTATATAATTATGATAAAAATTATAGCTACCTGCAAAATTACATAAACTCGCATAATTTTGTACAATCTTTCTAAATATATATTACATATTTTCTACCGTAAATAAATAAATAAAATTCTTTCTTCCACAATAAAAGCAAAAGCTGAAATATTTTTAATTTATAAAAACACTTCTAATAATTCTAAAAGCATGCCTAAACCCCTAACTGTTTTTAGTTTAATTGTTTTTGAATAACCTTTTAACTCTCTCTCATTTTCTTTTTTAATATTAAAAACAAGCATGATACTAATGTATAATATAGATCAAAATTTATATAAATGCATATATCTCTACTCTATATATATATAGTCATTTTTACTAATCTAGCTTTTCATATTTTTATTTAGACTTTGTGTAATGCATGTAGCATTAAGTATGAAGGAGGAGGACAAGAGATGCTAGAGAAGAATCAAGCAGCAGGTACAAGTGATTGAGTGCATGACTTCACTGTGTAAAATATTTAGAAACAAACAAGTAAGCTAAGAGAAGGCAATGTGTTTAATCAAATGCCAAATGAAAAGCTTTGAAGCTTTTCAAGCTCAATTAATGGAGTTTTCTGATAAAACAAAGAACTAGAGTAATTTGGAAGGAAAATGTAGCAATTATCATTAATTAATTGCTGGGAAAATCATAGCTGCTATTTATACAAAAATCAAATCAAATCTCGGTTGTTGATGCATAACAAACTATGATTAATAGAAATTCCAGACAATAATAATTGTCTCCACTACCTGCATAATACTCCTATGAGCCGATCCTCATCGTTTAACTGCTGGACTTTAGCTGATCAAGCATATGCTAAAGATTGATTACCTCAATATCAATTTGCAAACTCTTCTATTGAATCTTGAAGCAAGCTGTAAGCTAACTGCCTAACTACCTTTTGATTAATCTATTATAACGACCACCTTGCATAGTTCAATTCCTTGATTGGAAACTGAAGTTGTGCTAAACTGCATTAAGAACCAGCATTACTGAAATCAGGAGATGCACGTTGATCATTTATAGAGCTGGAACCAATAGCAATGCTACTAGCCTTTCGTGACACACATGCAACAGAAACATGCACATGTTAAGCAATAGTATCCCTTACATCGCCCTTCAGACTGAACTGTGGTGAGTGAACCATATTCAGTTTGTAACACAAACCCCAAAACCGATCAGTAGCAAGAGACTTAGTTAGAACATCAACTAATTGATCATAAGTAGAAATGTACCTAATCTCAAGTTGACCAGCTGCCACATTGCGTCGAACAAAATGCATATTAACCTCAATGTGTTTTGTTTTAGCATGAAAAATAAGATTCAAAGCTAAGGACTTAGCTCTTGTATTGTCATACCAAATAATAAGGTTTCGAGGCAATGGAAAACCAATTTCAGTAAGAAGAGAAGTCAGCCATAAAGCCTCTGTAAAAGCCTCAGAGAGAGATCAATAATCAGCCTCGGTATTAGACCTAGCTACAACCATTTGCTTTTTAGAACTCCAAGTGACAAGATTGCCTCCAAGGAATACACAACAGCCAGTTGTAGACTTCCTATCATCTATAGAGCTGGCCCAATCTGCATCACAAAACACTTCAAAATGAAGAGAATAAGAGGGTTTAAACACAATGCCATATGTAGTTATGCCTTTGAGATATCTCAAGATTCTCTTGCAAGCTTACCAATGCACAACTGTTGGAGCCACCAGAAATTGGATACGTTCGTTGACAATGAAGCTAATGTCCAATCGAGTATGAATGAGATATTGAAGTGTTCCAATCACACTTTTATAGAGAGTGAGATCTTAAAATATGTCACCAATGTACAAAGATAACCTGGTACCTGCAGCAATGGGAGTGGAGCAAGGATTGTTGGTGAGCATATTAGTTTTGGCAAGGAGGTCAGTGGTGTATTTTGTCTGTGTAAGAAACAAACCATCATCATTTCTATAGGCCTCGAACCCAAGAAAGTAGTTGACTGAGCCTAGTGTCTTAAGTGCAAAACAAGAGTTCAGGTCTTTGATAACTTGTTGAATCAATATAAGATCATTCCCTGTGATCAATATGTCATCCACATATACAAGTAAAAGGATAACTTTGGAACCAGCTGATCTGTAGAACAATGAGACATCAAACTGAGAGTTAGTGAAACCCCACTGCAACAATGCTAACTTCAGTTTGGAGAACCAAGCTCTTGAAGCTTGCTTTAAGCTATAGAATGTCTTTTCAAGTTTGCAAATATGATAAGGGAACTTTGAATTTTCAAAACCTTCGAGTTGTTTCATGAAGACTTGTTCTTGAAGTTCACCATTCAAGAAGGCATTGTTAATGTCCACTTATTGAATGTCCTAATAAAATGACATAGCAAGAGTGAAAATAACTCGAATTGTGGATGCTTTGACCACCGAACTGTAAGTATCAAAGTAGTCTAAACCAGGGGTTTGATGGAAGCTCTTAGCAACTAATCTTACTTTGTATTTGAGGATGGTACCCTCTAGTTTGTACTTGATTCTATAAACCCACTTACTGCCTACAACATTAATTGAAATACTGTAGGGAACTAATTTATAGGTTTTATTATTAATTAAAGTTGTGTACTCTTTAAGCATTGCTTGAGCCCATTTAGGATCTTGCAAAGTAACCTTAACAAACCTTGGTTCTGTAGTTGTAGGAGTTGTGTGAGAAGAAGTATACACTTTAGTTGGAATGGCAGCTGTTTTAGACCGAGTGAGCATTGGATGCTTGGACTGAGCAGATTTACTGGACCTCTGCAAATGAAGATTAGAAGGTTGTACTCTATGTTGATCAGCCAACTCAATAATTATGGATGGAACACATGGATCTTGATGAGAAATTTTAGGAACAATAGATGCCGGAGGAGGTCTTACTTAAGGAACACTTAATTCAGGATTAATAGCTGGAGATAGAGGTAGTAAAACAGACAATGACATGCTAGGACAATTGGACTACTGTGAATCAGAAAGAGATGAAAAAAGTGTTTGAAAGGGAAATTCTAACTCATTAAACTCTACATGTCTAGACACAAAGACTCTACCAGATGAAGCTAGACACTTATAGCCTTTGTGAATAGAACTATGCCCAATGAAGATACATTTTAATGTGTGAAAGTCAAGCTTGTGTTTGGAGTAGTATCTCAAGTATGGAAAGCATGAACAACCAAATGTTTTGAAGAAATGATAATTAGGCTTTTTGTGTTAAAGTTTTTCACAAGGTGAAACGTTGTGTAATATTGAGGAAGGTAGGTTGTTTATCATAAAAACTGCAGTAGAGAAGGCCTCATTCCAGAACCTTAGAGGCATTTTAGCATGTAAGAGCAAGGTTAAACAAGTCTCTACAACATGTTTATGTTTTTTTTTCAGGCACTCTATTTTGTTGACTAGTGTGAGGGCATGAAAAATGAATTTGGATGTCACTATTTTTAAGAAAAGGGATAAAGGCTCTATATTTCTCTCTCATATCAGTATGAAAGACCTTTATTTTCTTGTCAAATTGAAGTACAACATGTTTTTTTGAAAATAAGAAATGTTTGTAAGGCTTCAGACTTGGTTTTCAAAGCATAACCAAGTAAATCTTGAAAATGCATCTATGAAGACTATGTAATACCTAGATCCATCTATGGAAACATAAGGAGAAGGTCCTCAAGTGTCTGAACAAATCAATTCAAGAGGTGATTGTGCAGAGATTTGATGTGCGGTGAAAGGAAGTTTGTGCAATTTACCATACTTAAACAAATCACAAAAGTTGGAAGTAATAGCATTCATATTGAAGTGAATAGTTTTAAGAACATTTTACAATACAACTCGAGAGGTATGTCTAAGCTTTGTATGCCAAACATCTGAGTTGACCTTGACAACAGGGTGAACATCAAACATAGTTATATTTACAAGCTGTACAGACTGATTATTGAAAGAAGAACATGAATTCACAGCAGAAGAATTAGCAAAGCAATGTAAGCATTTAGATTGGGATGTGAAACAGAAGCACTTGTGATGAGATTAAGGTTATAAAGGTCATCCTTGAATGTTCCTAAAGCAAAACTGTCCCCAAGTTCTTGTCCTTAAACACACAGCAATCACCATAAAATTCAACAACCAAGTTATTATCTTTAGTTAACCTAGAAACACTTAACAAGTTCTTGATAATTCGAGAGACATGCAGCATGTGATTAAGAGCTATATGCTTTACATGTTGTGTGTGAGAAAGGCATAATGATTGACCAATATTAGAGATAGAGAGTTGATTACCATTACCAATTTCAAGCTTGTCATTTCCCTTATACCTGAACTCAAGGTGAGATTGTTTAGATCCGAGATAACATGATTTTTTACCTTACTATCAGCATATCAAGAGGGATCATTTACAACCTCAGGAGATACATAATAGGCTGAATATTATGCTACATTTGCTTGACTGTTGTTGTTCCCGCTCTGAGGTCCTTGTGATTGATTGTGACAAGGTTGAGGTTCTTGGTTTTGATTGACATTGCCACGCCAGGTTTGGTCAAACCTCTTGTAGCATTGAAGAGTTGTATGTCCAGGTTTTTGAAAAGCTGAGAATACAACTTTTGATTGTTCCACCTCTCATTCTTACCTCTTCCTCTATTTTATCCTCTAGTCTAGCTGACACCTCCTATTTGACCTTGAACTCCTTCCAATTGAGAAACATAGTTTGCTGAAGTAGAGGAGACATCAATTTTGATTGGCAGTATTTAACTGCTCTATTCTCTACTCATGAAGCATGAGCAAGTACTAAACTTGTTGCTAGGACATTAATTTCTCTTGAGAAGAAACTAAAACAACTACTAAATCATATTCATATTTTAAACCATTTAACACATTCAAAATGAGATCATGATTAGTGATTACATGTCCTGCAGTCTCAAGAGCATCTCCTACAGATTTTATTTTCATTACAAAATTAGCTATAGACAGTGAACCTTTCTTGATAGTCTGTAGTTGCTGTTTAAGTTGTAAGACTCTAATTATGAATTGCTAAGCATAAAACTTTTCAAGAATCTCCCAAGCTTCAAGAGAGGTTTTAGTTTTGTTTACCTAACCGACAAGACCTTCACTTATAGTAGATCTTAGCCAACACAGTAAAAACTAATCAGTTCTCTTCCAAAACCTGTAGGTAGAACTGATATGCGTAGATTTCACAACTTCATTTTCATCTAACACCTCAATGTATTGTTGTAGATGAGAGACCGAGCTTGTAATATAGTCTTCAAGCTCTAAAGCTCTAATTGCAGACAGTGCTTGAGCTTTCCAATTGACATATTTAAACTTGTCAAGTTTGAGAGGAAGATTGAAGTTCATAGTTTTTATAAGGGACTGGAAGTCCATGGCAGGTTTTTGTGGCAGAAGCATACTTGGATCGATTTGGAGTGGAAGATGTGCTTGAAGACATGATGATGCCAGTCAAATAGTTTTTGAACCATATAAAATTAGAAACAGACAAGTAAGCTAAGAGAAGGCAAGGTGTTTTATCAAAACATCAAGGTGTGTAATCAAATGCAAAGTGAAAAGCTTTAAAGCTTTTCAAGCTCCATTAATGGAGTTTTCTAAAAAAAAACAAAGAACTTGAGTAATTTGGAGAGAAAATGTAGCAATTCTCATTAATTAATTGTTGGAAAAATCACAGTTGCTATTTATACAAAAACCAGATCAAATCTCGGTTGTTGATGCATAACAAACTATGATCAACACTCTTTATTTGTAATAGAAATTCCAGACAATAATAACTACCTCCACTGCCTGCATAATACTTATATAAGCTAATCTTCATCGTATAACTGCTGGACTTTAGCTGATCAAGCATCTGCTGAAAATTGATTACCTCAAGATCAATTTGCATACTCTTCTACTGAAGCTTGAAGCAAGCTGTAAACTAACTGCCTAACTACCTTTTGATCAAACTATCATAACAGCTGCATTGCATAGTTTAGTTCATTGACTAGAAACTGAAGCTCAGCTAAACTGCATTGAGAACCAGTATTACTGAAATCAAAAGATGCATAATAATCACTCATAGAGCTAAAACCAATAGCAATGCTACCATCCTTTCGTGATACACAAGCAACATAGGCATGCACATGTGAAGCAGCTTGCTACTAAGATATTGAAATTGTTCTTTTGCAAGTGGTTTTGTAAAAATATCTGCAATTTGATTTAAAGATGCGATATGTGCAGTTTTGATTAATCCAGCTTGAATCTTCTCTCGAATAAGGTAGCAATCTAACTGAATATGCTTAGTTATTTCATGAAACACAAGATTTGCAGCAATATAAAGAGCAGCTTTGTTATCACAATAAAGTCGCATAGAATGTGGGTGAGAAATTCCAAGATCATTTAAGAACTATTTAAGCCGAACTATTTAAGCCAAACTAATTTACATGTGGTAGATGTCATGACCCTATATTCTGCCTCTGCAGAAGATCAAGATACAATTGATTGTTTCTTACTTTTTCATGAAATAGGACTCTTTTAAAGGAAAACACAATACCCGGTCACAGGTCTGCGGGTTCTGAGACTACTACCCCAATCTGAGTCATAAAAAGCTTTTATTTGAAAGGAACTATCTGATGGCAATAAAATTTCTTTCCCGAGTGCATAATTCACATATGCTAATACCTTATAAGCAGCATCAAGATGAGATTTGTAAGGATTTGACATATATTGACTAAAAGTTTGAACTAAAGACACCGTGTCTGGTTTAGTGATTGTGAAATAAAGAATGAGTCCCACCATTCGTAAAAGTCTTTAATTTTGTAAAATAAGCTATTATAGAAGTTTGTTCTTGAAAAAGAGTGCATATTGCACGTTTAATTTGAAATACCCTAGTGAGATTGTCTTGAGAAAAATGATTAAAAAGGTTCTCCCATACATCTTTTGTTGTATCAGCATAGATTACACTGTTAACAATATCTGGAAAGATAGAATTTAACAGCCACAATAAAACTATATCATTACAACGTTCCCATTCAGCAATTTTAGATTCTGGACTTTATGGCTTGATAATGGTACCGGTAATAAATCTCATTTTATTTTTGCCAGGTAAAATCATTCGCATAGCACATCGCCAAGTAGGATGATTATCACCATTGAGAATTTGGGAAACAATAACTGTTCCCGAACTATCAAAGGGGTGAATATAAAAAGGAGAGTTATGAGTGGGACTGATAGAACTGGGAATGCTGAATTGATAGAAGAATTCAAATTGGCTGATTCCTGACTCATGATGGAAAAAAATTGATATATATTAGTGCAATATATTAGTTCTTATTGATATATGTACACACAATAAAAACATGTCTTTACACTTGAAGACAATAATGATTTGTGTGAAAACAAAACCACAGAAATATTAGTGCATATTCATTGTTCTTACAGGTATTGTGAACCCAAAGAACATGTGTTTTTGCACATGAAAGTCACGTACATAGAAAGGCAGAAAGAAAGCCAATCACGTTAAATGACATAAAAAAATGTAAAAGAAAAATGACTCTAATTTGGATAGACCAGAAATGAAAGAAAAATGGTAAAATTAATTTCTCTAAAACCTAATTCTCTCATACCATGTAAAAGAAATGTGGAAGAATAGAGATGATAAAGAATGTTTAAGGCTTTTATTTTACTGTATATTTATTTACAATAGGATAGAACTCTTTATAGAGAGAATATAGACCAATGTAAATGAAAAAAAAAATATCAAAAGGAAAGAAATGAAGGAGAATAATGAATACATTAGTGAGAATATTGACTCATCAATTCATGATTCTAGGGAGGATTTCCTCCACCAAATCTTCAACAGAGAAAGTAATGAACTCGTTTCGTTTTAATTCTCAAAAAATTTACATTGGCGTGTAAAATTGCATTTATAACCATAGTGTAAAATTCCATTAATAACTAACGTGTAAAATTCTATTAATAAATAGCATGTAAATCCAGCTTGTAAAATTTAGCATGTAAAGTTTAGCTTATAAAATTCATTGTGTAAAATTACTGAAAATTGAAATTGAGTTTCATTCTTCACCAATAACTTTCCCTCTCTTCCAATTCTCTCAGTAACTTTCAGCCCGCTCTAACTTCTAACTTTCTCTTTTCTCTCATTATCTCTCCAACTTCCAACTTTCTCTCTCTTTTCATCTTGCTCATTCTCTTTCTATCTTGAGATCAATCTTCTCTCTTTTCTTTCTATCACTTTTTCTCTCTATCTTTATGTATTACCGTAAAAAAATCCTCACATTTAAATTATATGCTACAACCCATTAAAGGGCGTTTTTGTCCACAAGACAAAAATATTGATAAAAACAATAAATTTATTGGGGGTTTGCTAAATTTATAATTGTTAATAATTTAAGGGCTATTTATGAATTTTTTCCTAAAATTAATGGAGAGAAAGTAGGTAGCTTAAGTAATGACGTCAAACTAATTTGCCAATTTGTCTTTTTAAACATAGTGACATCTATGTCATGAAAAATATACGTAATCATATAAACACTGTATTTATTGGAGATGATAATTAACAAACTTCAAAATGTCAAATAAAAAATAATTAATTAAAACCACATGACATGTTGTCTATGTTTGTTATTGCATGTTTAAAATCTAAAGGGAAATGATTTAGAAAAGCACTCTTTCTTCTTTCTTCTTTCTTCTTTCTTCTTCTTTCTTCTTCTTCTTCTTCTCTTCTTCTCTTCTTCATGTTGTCATTTGAGTGAAGTTCGTGATTATGAATGACATTAATTGTCTTTTCATGCTAATTTAATTAATTTTAATTAATTAACTAATGTCATTTTCTAAGCTTGCTTTCCTTTCACTTCTTGCACAAGTTCTTCATTACCAGGGCCATCATTTTCTATTAATTCCAACTTATGATAAACGCTATAGCTAGAACAAAGAAAAAATAAATAAATCAAATTCTTAAATTAGGGATCTTATACTTGTAATTAATTGTCATGCTAATGGGATTTTTATGGGTTTATTCTCTTTTTTTTTTTCAATTTTGAAGGATTTTTTTTATTTATAATAAAAAAAATTCTTATTTTATAAAAGTCAATTAACAGTCAACTAACAATTAACTTAAAAAGGGTATTTGTAGAATTCTCCTAACGTGGAGTTAGTTATACATGTAACCTAACACATCAATTGAGATCTCAAATTTAGAAATTTTTTGTTTTTTTTTCCTTTGTGATTATTTTAGTTATGTATTTAGCATGAGTATTATGATAATTAACAACATGTTCATGTCTTTAGATATTTTTAGTAAAAGGTGTAGGTAGGAGTCATAATTACTCAAAAGAATCCTACCATTAATGAAGGCTATTTAAACTAATAATAGATTAGTAAGAATATTATCTGTGTGTTTACAATAATGAAAGCAATGCAAGCTGACCCAAATTTCTACTCTTCACACTTGATATTTTTTTGTTTGAAGTGGACACCCCAACTATATATATAAAATCAAAACCTCAATTTCAAGAAATAATCATCCTAGCTTCCTTTCACAAACTCACTTGCTCCTTTACTTTTAACAGTAGGATTTAGAAATATAGTAATTAACCACCTCATTAATAATGCCAGGGAAAATTAATCATACTTGTGTGTGTATATAAACATAATTAGGTGAACAAAGAAAAATTGTAAATTTCTTACAACCACAAGTAGTTAAAAAGGTTGAACACTTTACTTTTCACTTTTATAATAGAGATTTGAGTCTCACCTTTATCTTTTAAATTCAATATGTGGGGGACCCCTACCCTTTAGTAAGAATTGTTATTTCGGATCAAACTTGTCACATTTATTCTTGACGGGTCTACGGTAGACCCAATTAGTGTTAGATTTTTTTTAAAAAAAAAAAAAAAAAGAATTGCAAATTCAAAATGTTTTGATTTCTTGTGTGTCTATTTTTTTTGTAGGATGCTTGTAGAGTGAAAACTTCAGTAATCCTCCCATATATATATATATATTTACATCACATCACCATCAGTATACTACAGTACAGTACCCTTCAAAAAATATATATATAAACACACTACAGTTCATATATGTTAAAACATCTACTTACAAGTTACAATTAATCTCATGATCTCCCTCTCTACTTTTACATGGCTATTCACATATCTCTTCCATCACAAGTATGCAAATATATATATATATATATATATATATATAACCGCTTATTAACAAAGTACATGCCTGACTTTGCAACATATAAGAAGATACATATACAGTACAAGAATTCATGGTCAACAAGACATGATTTTATTTCAACCCCCTTCTCCCACTTTCTAAGCTATAAACATCTATAATACAGTACAGAGATGATCAAACTATATATATGTATAGGTTTCAAGGGTATTTTTGGTAACTTGAGAACATTTATTGTGTTTTCTCTCTCTCTCTCTCTCTTTTCTTTCAATATTTTTAAAAAAGTTAAAATTTGAGGGAAATTGTAAAAGGGTTTACTCAACTTGAATACATGTCAAAAAATGGAGAGGGAACATCTTTCATCAACTCCTCCAAATCCCATTCCCCCAATTTTATATCTTCTCCTTGCCATGAAAAGTTTCCGATCCCAACGCCTACATTCTCCGCTTTATAGTTACTGTTACTGTTATTGCTATTGACAACGATGTTAGTATTGTTAGCAAGGTTATTGTTATCAGTGTTTCTACTATAATCATACGAGTTATTTTCAGTCTTCACATTTTCTTCTATGCTTATACTCTTTAATGGCGGAACGTAAATTTCCCCAAAATACCCTTGTTCTCCATAGAAACAATCACCACCACCACCCGTCCCAACTTGAGCCATGCTTGGGCTTGGACCATAACCATGTCCATGATGATGATGATGATGATGATGATGACTTTCATCAAACATGTTCATGCCATGCTCGAGCATGGGCAACTGATGAACATCTATCATCATATGATTCAACGCCATGGATGATGGCGATGATAAAGACGACGAGGATGTGTCCATGTACATGGGCATGATGATGCCATTATTACCATGTTCATGCATGGACATGACCAACCCTCCTCCTCTTCCCATATTGGCTTCTAATTTAGGCTGATGATCATATGAAGAATCGCTCGTATTTGGTGAAGTTGTGGATGGTGGCGGTGATGATGATGATAAATTCTTGAGCCTCTTCTTGACGGTTGAGTTCCAGAAGTTCTTTATTTCATTGTCTGTACGTCCCGGCAAGCGAGCCGCAATTTGTGACCACCTTAATTTTTCATAAAAAAAAAAACAACATATAAACAGTTGATTAATTATTAACAAAAGAGTCAGTTTCTGTTGATGTTTAATGGAAGGAAAAAAATAAATGCATGTATGATGAAGATGGTGACCCAAGTGTGTGTGTGTGTGTTTTGTTTTAAATGTTTAATGCATGCATTGACTTGATTTGCATGGAAGCTAAAATCATAACAACAATGTGAAGAAGAGTGTCTTCGACTCCAAGGACATGACAGAGATGTTTTATCGGCCGATAAATCAATCTTTGTAAAGTTAATTTAATAATAATATTTTAGATCTGAAAATTTTGTTTGACACCACTCTTTTTTTTTATATATAAGAACATAATTAGTATAGTAAACGCCCCTAGATAACTGTAACAAACGGGTACCCTAGATAACTGTAACAAACGGGTAATCTTTAATTATATATAAATATTTTTTTTTTCAATTATTTTTTAGTATAAAAAACTTGAAGAGTAATGTTTGTAGGTTTATATAGTGGAAAAATTAACATAATTAATATTGATAAATATATATATTAAACAATACAATATATAACAAAAAATTGATAGATTTGAATTTTAAAATAATTGAATGACACACATAATGGGTTACATCATATATATATATATATATATATATATTAAATTCATTTGTGTAACATTTTTTCGTTGTTTTATATCATCAATTTCTTACCCACTTTTTTTTTTTTTTTTTCAACTTTTGAAATGTTTAGGATAAGAATGCCTTCTACAGTTAGCTAGTGATGTTGGTATAAATTCGTTTGTATTATCACAGTACAATAATACTGTTTGTATACATTAAAGTGTTTTAGAATATTAAAAATATTGTCATGACATGCCTTACATAAATAAAACTACGTGGGTGCTAACTAGCTTAACTGTTAAATCTTCTAGTCATTGTTGAAATATACGAAGAGAAGGGAAAAACCTGTTGCCAAGAAGAGAGTGTAAGTGGATGATAAGTTGTTCTTCTTGTGGAGAGAAAGCACCTCTCTTGAGATCAGGCCTCAAGTAGTTGATCCATCGGAGGCGGCAGCTCTTTCCACACCTCTGCAAGCCGGCATTTCTGGCAACATCACTCCAACAGCCTTGGCCATTGTTGAGCATGTAGCTCATCAGCTTGTCATCTTCCTCTGGTGACCACAACCCTTTTCTTAGCTTCATGTTCATGTTGTTGTTGTTGTTGTTGTTGTTGTTTTTCCCTCCACAAAGCTGATCTGGTTTTCTCATTCTTTCTTTCTTTCTTCTTGTGATCAAAACCTCTGAAGGGTGTGTTTTTCTCCCAACTGGTTTGATGTAGATCAGTGAACACTTTATAGAATGATTGAGAGAGAGAGAGAGAAGAAGAAGGGAGGTGAGAGAGAGAGAGAGAGAGAGAGAGAGAGAGGAGGCTTCATGAAGTGGAATTATGGTCATGATGATGGTGATGTGGTTGTAGGGTTTGCTTAGAATATAGGGAAGAGAGAGAGAGAGAGAGAGAAGTTGGTTGATGGGTCTGAGTAGAGAAACGGTTTGGAGAGGGACATGTAAATCTTTAGTGCGATAGACATATCATATTATTATATTTATGTTAAAAAAAAGTATATTTTAAGAAATTATAATCTTTTAAAACAATTTTATTTATTAATATTATTGGCCCTTAAATTTTTATAAATATATCAATTTGATTCTTTTGATTAATTTTTTAATAGTAAAATTAACTGAAAATATTAAAAAGACAGTTTTGCCCTTAACTCTACTTAAATAATTAAAATTATAATTTTACCCTCAAATATTTAAAAATATTATTACTAATTAAAAGGGTAATATGATCATTTTATATTAATTTTTTAAAAATAAAAATTTTAAAATTTTTTTAAAAAAAATTTAAATGGATCTCCCATTTTAAAATATAATTTAAAATTTTAAAAAAAAAAGCATTTTAAAAATATAATTTATAAAAAAATTAATGGGACATTATGAAAAAAATTTAAATTTTTAAATTTTATTTTGAAAAATTTTTAAATTTTATTTTTAAAAAATTAATATAAATGACCATATTATCCTTCTAATTATTAATAATATTTTTAAAATTTTGAGGATAAAATTATAATTTTAACTCATTTAAATAAAGTCAAGGGTAAAACTGTCTTTTTAATATTTTTAGTTAGTTTGACTATTAAAAAATTGGTTAAAGGGACCAAATTGATACATTTATAAAAATTTAGGACCCAATGATACCAAATTGATAATCACCCAAAAAAATGCTAAATATAAACTAGCGGAGACATAAAATTTTATTAGAAGGACTATTATATTAAAAGGAAAATATTTTAGAGAGAGAAGTATAAAATTACAAAATTCAAGGATAAGATTGAAATTTTTTAAAGAAAATTTATAAATATTTTTGAGGGGAGGAGGGTCATGGCCCCTGCAAGCCCCTTCTTCCTCCCTGGCGTCTAAATAAATATACAAGGAACGATTCATTAGTAGAATTTGCATACGGATAATACGGTAACGTTTAAAATATTTCACACTAGGAGAGAGAGAGAGAGAGAGAGAGAGATTGGTGTTCTTGTCTCTTTGACTCTATGATGTCATTATCTTTTTGCCAGCTAGAGGTATTACAAAGTTTTCTTCACTCACAAGCTAATGATCATTCATGTACATGTATGATAAAAAGTCTGAAAATTTTTTTTAAAAATAAATGTGAAGCTAGTTGGTTTGATAACCAAGCCAAGATTTTTGCTTCCACTTCACATAATCCATCCACACGTGTACGTGAAGATAGATAGTAAGATAATGAAGAATAATGTGATACACGTGTCACACACTTATTATACTAAATCAAGTGATTTAATTTCTTGATTGAATTTTTTTTAACGGTTACAATCAATTTAAAGTTTTAAGTAATTTAAGGGAGATAAAGACACGAGTTCAACTCATAATATCATCGTGTCTTAATTTCTTAATTATTGATGAAGAGAAAATAAAAAATAAAAAAAACATTTGGGGGTTTGATTGAAAAAAATGAAAAAGTAGAAAAGTCGCCAACATGTATCTCATGAAAATTAATAGAAAACGTTAAATATATGGATTTTGAAAATTTTATAAACTATATAGTAGTTGCAAAACTCTTTCTAGAAAGTCCATCAGTCTCTTTTTTTTTTTTTTCCTTTTTACCTAAAATCTTAATTTCTTTATTATTAAATCGATCAGTCCTAAATATATCTTTATTAATTAGCTCAATAACATAATCGAACTTGTATCTTAGCATAATTACCCATTCTTAGTTACGAGATAGACAAAAAGCTTCAATACACCCAGTGGTGTAATGTATTGAACAAATAATATTGAACCTATCTGAATTTTATTAAATTACACTCGAAATTAAAATTTGTAGAAACTCACACTGAACCCCTCCAACATTAAATTTGACAGGTAAAAACTATGTTCGAATCTCCCCTGGTTCGCTATCCAAGGTGAATCTATAGTGGATCCACCATGAATCTCTCATTTTTTTTCTTCTACTTTTTATTCTTTTTAACGGTCAAATTTAAAATCAGAGGAGTTTAATGTGAGTTTTTATAAATTTTGATTTCGAGTGTAATTCAACAAACTTCAGATATGTTCGGTGTTATTTGTTCTGAATGTATTCTATCAAATGATATCAAATATTTTTTTATAATAATTTCAATAATCATTATATTGTATCCAATATAATATTACTAAAGATTTTATTCGCGAGAGAGGGAAAAAGGGAGGAAAATGGACTTTTCCCATCTGTGATGATCTTTTATATATATGAAACTTGACATTGTTTAGTTTCACCTAGAAAACCACCCTAGATATTGGTGCAGGTAACGACCCTATACAAAAGATTTGGTTGGCTTAAGATTGAATCTTACTATTTAGATCCCACTAACTAATTAATGTTCATTTGGTCATATCCATCATTATGGCTCATCTTTTCTTTCTGTAACCCCTTCATTAATTTGCTAAATATTAATTGTATCAATTTGAAATTTTATTTATAAATCATAATAAACTTCTCCTAAGTTATATAAATTTTAGTTTATTATTATTCTCTTAAATTTGACAAGCAACTTCTCTTATAGATAGTACATTTACTCACAGCTCAAACGGTCAGTATATCTCCCTTTCTCATTAGTGGTGAGTATTCAAGTCTCATCATGTATGGGTAGTTTTCTCCCTTTATTATGATAATAGATATCTCTCGTTATGAGAGTAAATAACCGAGCCACGCGTCTAGTAATTAATCTTGATAAGTCCCTGTAGACTTGTAATTAATTATACACATTTAATGGTATGTGTGGGTCTATATTTATTAACCTAGGTTGGTTTGACAGAAATTTCATAAAAAGTAAAAAATAATATAACTATATTGTATGCATGCAATGAAGCCAAGTGTAGTGTATTCTAAATCAAGTAATTGAATATAACTGATAAAAAAATAAAGCAATTAGAGATTATGATTCAAGTAGGTGAGGTTCTTTTGCCTTCAGTTTTCATTTAGTTATATATATATATATATATATATATATATATATATATATATATATATATATATATAATATCATGCATATATGTACTAGGATGTAGTTATTAATAATTAATTGAAGACATAAAGAAGAAAAAAATGGTGCAGCTGAATATTGACTTTTTAATATATAGCATCTGTTAGAAGCAAACAACAAATATATATATATATATACACACACACACACACACAAAATAAACTTATTTATTTTGTTTTCTAATTTACTACGTAGACACAGTATATATGTTTCTTTTCATTTTGAAAATTAATAAACGACAAGAAAACATGGCATCAAAGGACTGGCAGCGGCAGGCATAGTTTTTTAAATTGTTATTTTAAAAATGCAATGAAAAAAGATTTGTTAAATTTTATGTTTTTCAACATCGTCGTAGAATATTGTATCCAATTAGCAGATTTCAATTACTTCAAAACCAAAATAATGAAAATTTTGGTTGTTTTATTACGCGACTTTTGAAATCTCACGTTGACTAAGTATAAGTATAACATTTAACTGATTTGAGATGTCATACCGACAAGTATGGTCACGGTCTTTTTACAAGTCGGATTTTAAGAGTAGATTTTATATATCCAAGAGTTTGTAATATTTGGTACTAGAGAATTAGATTAATGATTTTTATATAATTATTTTCTTACCAACCAAACAGGACTACTATATATAGAGTCTTCTATTTATATATATGTATGTTCTAGAATGCAGAAACAAACAAACTGATGACTGAATTATCATCATATCACATCTGCCGGCAGAGGCAGAGGTAGTTTAATAAGTGGTGATGGATGGGGGCAGCCCCTAACACATTTCAGAAAAACATTGGCAAAACCTAAAGGCCATGTCAATGGCTCATAATTCATGATGGACACCACTGCCCACATCAAAAAAGACCTTCACTAACCAAACAAATGCACTCTTTCTGCTCAAAATGACTAGGTATTATTGGTGACAGCAAACACATATATATCGTTTTGACATTGCCACGTACGATCTCATATACAGGGGCGGACCCCTTTGAGGGCCGGGGGGGCCGTGGCCCCCCCAAATTTTTTGAAAAAAAAAAATTTTGTATGTAATTTTTTTTTAATATTTTATTTATATATTAAAAAATTAAAAATATGTGGTCTGGCCCCCTCAAATCTTGTCCTTCTGTTCCGCCCCTGCTCATATATATATGATTTCTTATCTGGTTAGAATAGTCTCGAAAAAAAAAATTAAAATTTTTATTTCATAATGTTGTGAACCATTTTTATAACGTTATAAAATTAGACATTCAACTTTATAATATTATGAAGTAAAGATACCAAAATTCTTTTTAGGACCGTCTTGATTAAAGAATTTTATATATATATATGATTGCTACCGTGCACTTTTTCATTGTTTTACTATCTCCTCTTTGGATGCTACAAAAAGCCCAAAAGCTGTAAAACAGTTATTCAAAAAAAGTGAAAAGAACAATCAATTTGATTATAAATTGCAATAATGTTTTTATAGAGTGCTTTTATATTTATGAAAAGTTTTTAAACAGTGAAAAAGTTGATTTTATGTTCATTTTATAATGTTTTTGGTTGAAAATAGATAGAAAGAACTTGACAGAAGAAAAAAATAAATAAAAACATTCGAAATGCATTGTGAATAATTAATAGCTTAATAAATGTTAATATGAAAACTGTTTTTATTCAAATCAGAAAAACACCCCATAAGAATAAAAAAAAAATTTCCAAGAAATGTTTATCAAAAGCACATGATTTAATTTATATAAACACTCTCCAAGTAATTATATACCTTAAATCCCATATATAAAAGATCAAGTGGGAATGAGGTTGATGAACACAGAGATTCTAAAATCAAATAAAGTAGTTTTGTAACTTTTGGTTTTTTGTGTTATGTTGTGTCAGCTTAGGATTAGTGTGTGTTTAGGTGAAATTAATCTTCAAAACTAAAGAATATATAAATGTTTTAGTCCTCCACAGGTCGCATTAGAATTTCACATCATGATTTCGTTAATGCAAATCATATTATGTTGAATTCAAATAATATCATGATTACAATTATTTCTGTGAGAAGCAAAAGCAAAAAAATGCAACCAACTTTTTTGAGAGACAATAAACAAACCCCCCATGTCCAAAAAATGAGCAATATTTCCATAGACATCATTGAAATTAGGATATTGAATATTGTAAACTCACATTTTGATTTCAATTTATATATGTATATTTACACACACACACAAAAAACTATATATATATATATATATATATACACACTACCTATATGTGTACTTACAATAATAGGTGATCGCTCAAATGGTTTCTCCCACTCTATGGTGGTGGAAGGTATAGTTGGTAGGTTTCTTAATGACACAATAAAAGAAGAAAAAAGAAAAAAGAAAAGGAGATTTATGAGATTTATTCTCTTGATCTCAGCTCGTATGAACTTTTAAAGATATTGTGTTACACCAACAATATTCATAAAGTATAGTTAATAATCATTCACAAATTTTGTTATAGTCCGTTAAAAGTTCAGATCAGTAGTGGGTCTAAGTTGATTTATAACAGCGAGAATTAAGAATCGTTATACTACACATGTATACCCTATACTTTTACCGTTAAAAGTTCAGGTCAGTAGAGAGTTTAGAAGAATTGTTATGCTACACATGCATCCCTATATATGCTTTTGTGTGTGTGTGTGTGTTAGATCACTAGAGAGTTTAGAAGAACTGTTATACTACACATTCATGCATCCCTATGCTTTTTGGTGTGTGTGTGTGTGTGTGTGTGTGTGTGTGTGTGTGTGTGTGTGTGTGTGTGTGTGTGTGTGTGTGTGTGTGTGTGTGTGTGTGTGTGTGAGAGAGAGAGAGAGAGAGAGAGGAATATTCAAAACATATTAAAGAAGAGATAGAAGGTGAAAAAGTTGAAGGACATTGGAAGTACTCCAAGGTTTGAACTTTAGTTCTCATGAATGCTTTCTCCTTACTGTTTTATTGCGAAAGCTAGCTTTGTGTGTACATGTAAAAGATTACTCTACTTATAAGCAAGCAATGCCTTTAGGTTGATGAAATTGGCCCAACCAAGGAAGGAAAGCCTTCTAGTTTACTAAACCAAGCAAAACTCTTCTATAAATTATGCATCTTTAATTGAAAAAAAAAAAACTAATATCTAATCAATTTATTAATTGTACTAACAACAAAAAATGCTTAAAAGTAGTGTCAGTAGGGCATTGTCTATTAATGGAAGCAAAATCTGTATTTGTCTCATGCTAGCCTTTTTCTATTTTTCAAGGTATATATAATCATGGGAATTCTATCGGGTATAAGAAATTCAGATAACTATAAAATGGTCCCAATGAAGGATGAATCTATATATGGAACCTTCTTTTAGCGCCAATTGTTGACACCCGTGTGTTATCAGGTGGTATCATATACTTTAAATACGGGATTACCCTTAGAAGGCACCTTGTGAGGGAGAGGTGGGGATTATATTTATAGGACTAATTGCAATAAAATACCCTGACGTTTGATTATATTATAATAAAATCATGAGTTTAGCCTTAATTGCATGTTAGTACCCTATCGTCAGTTGACCCAATCAAATATAGCGGTTTGATTTTGACTTTTGTGTAAAATGACATAATTACCCCTAGTTTTAAAAAAATAAATTAAATAAAATTTGAAAAAATTAATTTTTTTAAAAATGGATCTCCACCATCCATCAATCTTGATGGACGGTGGAGATACATTTTAAAAAAATTTTAAAAATCATACAATTAAAAAAAGTTAAAAAAATATTTTACATTGAAATTTTTTTTGGTGTTCTTGGAGGAGATCCAATTTGGATCTCCACCAAGAACACAACCCAAAACAAAAAATAAAAAATAAAAAAATCTGTTCAATAAGATCTACTCCATCAACGCGCAAATCCGCTCTCGTTGATGGGGCAGTTGCTCCGTCGCTGATGGGGCAGTTGCTCCGTCGTTGATGGAGCAGCGACGGAGCGCTGCTCCATCGTAGATGGAGCTTCTGTGATGGAGTCCATCACAGTGTTCTCTGCGATGGAGCTGTTCCATCGCCAATGGAGCAACGCTCCGTCGTTGCTTCATCGGCGACATAGCAACTGCTCCATCAACAGGAGTGGATTTGCTCCCGTTGATGGAGCAGATCTTGTTGAACAAAATTTTTTTTTTTTTTTGTTTAGGTTGTGTTCTTGGTGGAGATCCAGATTGAATCTCCACCACCAAGAACACTAAAAATATAAAAAAAAAAAAAAATTTATTTTAATTTTAAGTTTTTTTTTAATTTTTTTTGTAAAATTGATGGATTGTGGAGATTCATTTAACTTTTTTTATAATTTATAACGATTTTTTTATTTTTTTTAAAAATAAATTATGGTTAAAATGATCAAAATACCATTTGACTATTGGTTGATCGTCAACTCTAACGGTCAACCAGTTAGTTAAGGGTACTAATATACTATTAAAGCTAAATTTACGATTTTATTATAATATAGTCAAATGTCAGAGTACTTTATTATAATTAGCCCTATTTATAAGTTACATAACTCATCATTAGCTTAACGATGTGGGAGAGTTCATAAACACATATTAATAATTTTATATTTTGTTTATTTAAAAAAATTAACTGAAGAATAAGAAATTAATTGAAGATTATGAAAAAAAAAATTTGGTGTATTTTGAGGAGACAACTCTGACAAGAATAAAAAAGGATGACTTTAGTTTTAAAAAAAATAAATAATAAAAAGGAGAAAACCCACCAAGTGGACACATTTTGTAATTACTTCTTCAAATAAACTAAGAATGATATGATGTTCAATGTTCTATTGCAAATATATTAAAGCTTTTTGTCACATTTTAATTATGGATTTTTTTTTAAAATAAGAACAACTTTTTCCAACAAATTAAAGTTTTGGTGGTTATGCAATTGAGAAGTATACACATCACATAACAAAGCAATAAATAGTAAATAAAAGATGGTATAAATAACAGTGTATATAATTGGGATATGGTTTGGTGTTAAAAAATACTCATTCAATTTGATAATATTTTAAATTCGAGTCATTATAAAAGAATAAAAAAAAATAGTGGATGGTTGGCTCCGGTTGAAAATGAAATCTAAAAAAAGCAGAAGTAGAAATCAATTAAAACAAGCAACAATGAACAATATTTTGATACAAAGAAAAATTCTGCAACTTAAGAGGCATATAGAGTTAATGAGGATATATATATATATATATACACATTACCTATTGCAGACATGAAGCTCTATTACTCGTGCTCGTATACCATTTGTAACATGTTCAATTCAACGCGTAATTAATGCTTTATTGCTATACCTGGGATTGTCCTAGAAATGTTCGAGTTATCAGAGTTATTGTCCAAATTTATGTTCGGGCTTCAAAGTTTCATTTACTAAATTGTTTAAGTTTCATGATCAGTAGTTGCAGCTAGAGCTACAAAAGATCTTCAAACTCAAAAGATATCTAAAATAAGACCAAGGACATCATCAATTTGACAACTTTGAATTACTCATCTGACTGGTAGTGCTGCCTCAACAATCAGATACAGGCAGGCACCCAGCTTCTGCTGCATGTGTTTGGTAATATCATACAAGTGTTAATGTTTACCAGTAACCATCAAATGCACAAAAGGATCAACATTACTATATATTCCTTAACGATAAACAGTAATTCTAAGTCACCTTTATGTGTTGAGACCTCAGTTGTCAAAAAATCTTAGGTGCACTCGATACACCAATCAATATGTGTATCAAATAATTCAAGTATTGACACGTGAAGAAATCAATATAAAAGAAATATTTTAATATAGAGGAAAAGGAAAAAAGTGTCAAACAAATATTTTTTTTATATTGATTTTGTCACGTATCAATACTTGAGTACAAGATCTTTTCTCCTAATTGTTACCGTTGTAGGTCACTTTTTCCTCTAAACTACAAAACCTATGCCCATAGGTTATTGAAACAGGTTATAGTAAACCCTAAGATGTTGTTTGGATCCATTTTAAAAAAATAAAAAGTAAATGTAAAGTTGTTTGTTTATATATTCCTAAAAATTAAATTTAAATTTATAACTACAAAATTGATTTTTTTTATCATGTGTTTTAATACAAATCGTAACTTTTCTTGCTAAATAACTATTTTACCCATTTAAAAAAAAAATACCAAACAAATTTATAGCATTTTCAATTTTTTATAACTATTTTTAACAACAACTACCAAATATGTTTGTTTTGTTCAAAACATCTTTTTATTTTGCAAATCAATTAAAATCTATTAGAGGGTGTCAATACCCATAAAAGCAGGACCTCAGCCCAAGAAGAAGAACACCTACATGACAGTGAAAGCTCCTAAACCCACACTCACCATTAGACAACTAAACCAAATCCATGCCATAACCGTCACAAACCCTCAACCCCACATCATAAACCCACTACTTAAAACCCTAACACAATCATCCAACCCACAAAATGCCTTTCTCATCTACAACCAAATGCTCCACCACCCACCTGCATGCAACCACTACACCTTCACTCATGCCTTACAAGCATGTTCTTTAGCACATGCACACCAAAAGGGCCTTGAAATCCATGCTAGTGTCATCAAATGTGGTCACTTGCATGATCTTTTCATCCAAAACTCCTTGATACATTTTTATGTCACTAGTAAAAGTGACATCTTTGCTGCCCACCAAATTTTCAACTCTGTACTTCACCCAGATGTTGTTTCTTGGACTACTTTCATTTCAGGGCTTTCCAAGTGTGGTTTCTTTGGAGAAGCTATTGATATGTTTTCTGCCATGAATGTGAAGCCTAATTGTAACACACTTGTTAGTGTCATATCTGCATGTTCTGGTTTAGGGTCTTTAAAGTTTGGTAAAGCTATTCATGCGTATAGCTTGAGGAATTTTCATGAAGATAATGTTATTTTGGACAATGCAGTATTGGATTTCTATGCAAGATGTGGGTCACCAGAGAGTGCAAGGTACCTGTTTGTGAAAATGCCTAGGCGAGATGTTGTTTCTTGGACTACAATGATAGGTGGTTATGCACAAAGAGGATTTTGTGAAGAAGCAATGAGGGTTTTTCAGAAAATGTTGCAAACAAAGGAAACTGAGCCTAATGAGGCCACTATTGTCAATGTATTGACTGCTTGTTCATCAATCAGTGCTTTGAGTTTGGGCCAGTCTGTGCATTCCTACATAAGTTCTCGAAACGGATTTTCGGTTAGCAATCTTGTAGGAAATGCTCTGATCAACATGTTTGTTAAATGTTGTGATATGGGTACGGCAATTCAAGTCTTTAACATGCTTAAAGACAAGGATTTAATCTCTTGGAGTACTATCATTAGCGGTTTGGCCATGAACGGCTATGGCAAGCAAGCTTTACAGTTATTCTCTGTAATGATCGTTCACTGGGTCCGTCCAGATGATATAATCTTCACTGGATTGCTGTCTGCGTGTAGTCATGGAGGCATGGTTGATCAAGGATTGATGATCTTCAAAGCTATGAGTGTGTATAAGATTGTTCCCCAAATCCAGCATTATGCTTGCATGGTTGACATGTATGGTCGAGCTGGACTCCTGGAGGAAGCAGAGGCTTTAATCAGAGAAATGCCTTGTGAAGCTGATGGAACAGTCTGGGGAGCTCTACTGAATGCTTGCAGAATTCATGGAAACGAGAAAATGTTTGAAAGGATTAAGCAGAAGCTTATACACATGAAAGGAGTGAGCGCCGGAACATTTGCATTGTTGTCGAACACTTATGCCAGTGCTGATAGATGGGAAGATGCAACTAAGGTCCGCAATGACATAAGAAGCATGAGATTGAAGAAGAAAGCAGGGTGTAGCTGGGTTGAGGTGATTCCAGAAGAGGATTCAGAAAATGGGGTTTTCCAGGATATTGAAAGCAAAAGGATGCATGCAAATCTACAGCACACAAGTTACAGATTATAATTCAGGGGTCTCAGAGGGTGGGAGAATTCAGATGTTTCATGTAAAATCCATTCCTAACTATGGTTAGGCTCTATCATGAGCTTCATTGAAATGGAACTGGAGAAATCTGTTTTAATACACAAAATTACAAACACAAAATTGAACACCATGAAATTATGCAACCATTGTTCTAAAAATCGGCCTAGGCGGTGGCCGGCCGCAGCGAATATATGGCCAAGGCTGGCTACCTAGGCGGTCCTAGGCGGCCTAAGCGCCCGCCTAGGCCGACCTAGGCGGACTAGGCAGTCCTAGGTGGACCTAAGTGGCCACCCAGCCATGGAGCCTTTTTTTTTTTTTTCAACTAACACCTAAAACACAAAAATCATAGGTAAATAATCACTCCCTAAGCATCATGATCATCTCCAAAGGTAAATAATATATGTATTATCATCATCATTATTTTTCTAAGTGGTTAACGGTGCGGTCAACACGTTGACCGTTGACCACCAAGGAACCGCCTAGGTGTCGATTAATGGGCACCTAGCCGAAAAATCGCTAGGCACTACCCCGCCGCCTAGGTAGCGCCTTGCGATTTTTAGAACACTGTATGCAACAGAAAATTACTCAAGGCCAAAATTTTGATGTTAATTAAATAATCCAACAAAGCACCCAACAATATTACATAAAAAAGTAATGTAGTCTTACAGACTAATAATTTTGAGAACTCCAGGTTCAAAATTGCCTAAACGAAAACATGTCAAAAGGAGGAAAAAGAAAACTCCTCTACAGGTAAACCTCAAAGCTATAGAACTGTCAACACTCAACTGCAAAGAACAACAATTCCAGGTTCATCCAACTCTGCAATAGACAAACTATTCTTTCCCCACGAAAAGGAAAGCCAGTATTGATTGCCAACGGGATCAGTACAAAAGCAGGGCATGAATCTTTCTCTGTTGCGAGAGGGAAGTCGTATCGATTGCTATCAAGCCGTAAAGATCCAAGATGCAACCATCCTGAGAAGTAGGACAAAACAAAATAAAATTACAAAGATAATTCTACAAGGTTTGTAACAATGAAAAGAACAAATACAATCCCATACTAATATCTTCGATCATAATGGTGTAAAGCATCTAGAAAGGGGATATCAAGTGCATCGCTTAGTACAGCGTGACAAATGTCCAGGGTCAAAGTAAAGCTTAAAGCAACAGTAAAGATAATCAGCAACTATGAGAAACCAAGCTTTCACTCCATGGGTTACTCAAAATTTGAGAAGGATGCCAACCATGCATATTAAAGAAAATTCTTTGTCATGAAGATAAAAAAAAAAAAAAAAAACCATTGAGCTAAATAACAGCAAGAATGCCAATTTCGTGTATATTAACATCCAACAAATTACTATTAACAGTTTCTGTGGATAAGTTTACAGATGATGAAGATACGATAAACCAAGAAAAATCAGCATATAAGGTATTATGACATATCAACTTTGAGAAGAGACACAAGGTGTTTATATAGATTGCATCTGATTACCAAGAATAAACTTGACTGGATATAGAGAGCTTTCACAGAGAAAGATTCAAAAGCAATTCTTACATTTGCGGCTATTTTTGGTTTATTGATTCACAAGAAAGGTCTAGATTGCAATATCAATTTCATTTCCTCATATAGAGACATCTCAGCATCCATGGAATAGAAAATGAACGTAACTGTAAAAACTCAAAAGGTCATAATCCATTAATGCATATTCCAATAATGAGAAATCAAGATACCATTGCCATTAAACATAGTAACTACTAGAAACTACTCTGTTTGGTTACAACAAAATTTCATTCAAAAATTTGAAACCATATAAATATAAGCAACAAAGGCATGAAAATGGAATCACATGGTGGCTACAGATAAATAGCATATTAAGCTATTTGTCAATACAAGAACACACGGCCAAAACATAATACCAGAATACCACATTATGCCAAACATATAGAGAGGGAACTAGACGAATGGCAAGATTACAAGAGACAAGCTGGAAGAATTTACCAAAGAACAAAGCATATGACATACCATAAACATCTCAGCGTCTATCAGTTTTTCCACTGGAACGTTTTCCAGAGTATAAATGCTTTGGTTTCAGGGTAGGAATAACTCTATCAGCCTCTCCCCGGCGAGCATCCTTGTTCCTCTTCTTAACAGATTTCTTGGCAAGTTTATGTGCCTTGACCTTTTGAGCAGAATCCCTGAAGCCCTCTCCTGGAACAAGTTCACTTGGAGGCCGCGATGTAGACCTTGACCTAGACACAGATCTGGACCTCATACGCAGCTTCTTGTTTGGTTGGTCCATGTCCACATCCATAGCATCACCATTATCTCTATCCACCCTGTCAAGTGACCTCTCCCTCTTACGGCCCCTAGACTTGCTGCGGGCACGATTAATTGCCATTGAAGGATCCAGCCCCAAAGCTGATAGCTGCCTGCCCATTCTCTCCTTGGTGAATTTCTTGTCCTTGTCAAATTTTCTTGGTACAGTAGGCCGACTTTCTGCAGTGCTTTTCTTGATCCTATGTTGTTGAATAAGCATGCTTTTCTTTTTCCTGATCTCTGCCAAAGCATCTCGCTCTTCTGGGGTCAGTTCCTGGCCATCCATCTCGAAATCATCATCATCCACCTCAGCCTCTCGAAGACCTTCTTCTCTTTCCAGCTCTTCAAGCCTTAATAAGATATCAGGGTCAACAAAGTCATATACATTGTGACCATCAAGAATTTCAGGCATTACATCTTCTTTCCATTCATCACTGGCCAATAAATAGTTCTTCCTCAAACTAGCAGAGTATACACCAGCACCACCATTCTCGTTCTCCAAATCCTTCTCAGTTTTTCTCTTCTCCATCTCTGCTGCTTGTTTAGCTTTAGCTTCCAAAACTGCTTGAGGTATACATGGTAGCCTTTCTTTCTGATCACGCGGCTTTGGTATTGCGACATGAAACCGATTCAAGCAGTCATTTATCTTTTTGCTTTTCATCTTCAATTCTACCCTTTGATCCAATAACCTCTCACAAGCTGCATTCTTCACAGCACTTATTCCCTCTTCATTCAAAGTGCTCATTGTCAATAGCACACCCTCATCATTTGCAGCCTCACCTCCCTGGCCCATCACAGTTTTCAATGCTTCAGCTTTCATCTCCTGGACCAACTTCATGTCTTCCTCAGGTATCCCATCCAGTGGCTGCAAATCAGTCTTGTTGCACACTATAACCAAGGGTTTGTTCATAAACAGGGACTTAATGCTGTGAAAAAGAGCTGCCTGTTGAGCAATGCTGTAACCACATGACCCTGAGATGTCCAAGAAGAACAACACAGCTGCTCGCAGATGAGCAAGAGCTGTTATACTGCACATCTCAATAATGTTACGATCTTCAAATGGTCGGTCCAAAATCCCTGGAGTATCAATCACTTGGTACCTCAGGTATTTATAATCTGTATGACCCACGAAGAGTGACTTTGTGGTAAAAGCATAAGGCTGGACATCCACATCAGCCCTGGTGATCTTGTTCATAAACGAACTCTTCCCGACATTCGGGTACCCGCAAATCAAGATTGTCCGAGTATTCGGATCAATTGAAGGCAGCCTAGCCATGTGTTGTCTGATCTGTTCTAAATATGCCAAACTAGGGCTGATCCTCTTCATCACGGTACACATTCGTCCAAGAGCCGCAACCTTCAAAGATTTACAACGGTATAGGGAGTCACCATACTTCAACAGCTTCACATAGTCCTTGGCAATCTTGCTGATGAGATTCCTTGCGGTGTTTATTTGGCCAAGGGCAAGCTTGTAGTGATCTTTATTATATAGAACATGCAGAAGATCTCCATAGAAAGGATGAATATCATCCAGGCGAGGAAACTCATCTATGATTGTTGAAAGCTTATCATGGAAATTCTGTTGGGTATATTTTACCTTCCGCATATAAAACTGGCGGAGCCTGGAAATGGAATAACCCTTGTGAACAACAGTTGGTGTTTGCCGCTGAGTGCGGGAGAGAATGATGTCAATGAAGTCCTTCCCATTGGGTACCACAGTAATCTTCTTGAAATTATATTGCACCATTTTCACTTATGTGCCTATGAAAAAGAAAACGTAATAAGTTAGTTTCAACGATTATGTTTCTTACAAACAGCAAACATTAATATATTTGAAACAAATACAAAGCATAAAGCATTCCGACCTAACTTAGGTCTCATCACAACACAATCACAATTGACATTTATTTTATCATAAAAAAATCCATCACTTGTTCCTACTTAAAATCAGTTTATAGATATAGCAACGGCAAACACTTGCAAAACAAGAATGATAAAACCTCGTGCATCGTAAACGGGGAATAGAAGTTCTGACAAAAGGAATACAAAACATTCAATAACGTTGGCAAAAAAACCATTAACCATGTAGTATATTGCCTTACAAAGGAAAAAAAAATCCTAAATCTTTCGAAAGATTAGTGTATATACTTCAATAATCATCCTACTTTTCCACACCTAGAATCCAAACCAGATTTTCTCCTACTCAAAACACATATATGAACAAAAACATAAAACCATATTTCATAAACAACCAGAGACATATTCACGTGCATCTATAACCAACACTAAAATCACAATTATCACATCAGATTCATAGAAATAATATGACAAATTTTAGAAAGCAAACATTACTAAAAATTGAGACTGACAATTCGACTGGTAGTTCAATACAGCCAACAAAATTTTTTTATTAAAAAAAATAAAAAATAAAAAAACTCTCTAAATTCAATATAGTAATCAATCAATAAATCTCCACTAAAGACACACAGCGAGATACGATAAACTATCAAAAAGAAGAGAGAGTAACAGGTCCGAGTTGAACAGGTAACTTAGTATGGTGGCGTTTACATACAGAGAGCAAATAAAATTAGGGTTTTGGGGATTACCAGGTGCTTTGGCGGCAGCTTTGAGAAGACAAGGAAATGTGAGGGGTTAACAAAACCCTTATTTATTGATTTTGTTGTTTTTTGATATTTGTAATTGTTGACCATGTAATGTGTGTAATTTGTATAGAGGCTATTAGGTTTTGAGTTTTACACATTGACCCCTAGATATCTTTTTATTATTTTTTTAAAAAAAATTTCACACCAGTCTATTAGGACCTATTGAGATCAGACAATACATGAACGAACTGGAAATCTACTCTCAAGAGTAAACAATATGTGCACGACTCAAAAATCTACTCTGATAGTATCATGAGTTATCTACTCTTATAATACACAGAGAAATATCTTCATACATATTGATAATAATATATATACTAAGACTCGAATCCTCACTACAGATACAGAAGGGTTGTATACCACTCAGCCAAGAGTGGAGGATAGACCCCTCGATGTGGCCTTAATTGGTATAAATAATATATGTAAATTTTGCGATAAAAAAATTTATTTCATATAGTATAAAATAACATTTTCTTATTATATTTCTTAAGAAAATTCTACAAAAAATAAAGTAATAAAAATTAATTTGAAATTAAAATAATAAAGTGATAAAAGTTGATTCCTAATAAAAACATGATATTAAAGCATTAAAATAATAAAAATTAATCTGAAATTAAAAAAATTATATTGCAATAACAAAGTAATAAAAAAATTATATTAAATAATAAAATAATAAGAATTAATATAAACTAACAAATTCTTATTAAAAAATTAAGTGATTTTGGATAGAAAGTAAAGATAAATGTGCAGGATTGAATATCAAAGGAAATTATGTTTTGTTACTCATTAAACCTAGCTTTTGCTCGGAGACTCAGCATAGGCGGTGATAGGCCTAACTACCTTGAAAAAGTTTTTAAAAATTAAAAATTATAACAAAAAAGATAATAATAACACAAAAAGAAATTAAACCTAAAAAGAAAAAGAAGTGTTGGCAAAACAGGTTTGCGAGTCAAGTTGACTCAAACCAACACGAGACGAACACATTTATGTCAAACTCGACACACCCATTTATTTAAATGGGTCAATTTCTTCTAACCAGATACGATCTATTTATTTAAACGGGTTACAAGAGTTGATCTGTCTAATTTATTTATGTAAAATTTTTTATTTAATACTATAAAAAAACATAATTTATTTATATATTATTATATAATATTATAATAATACCATTAATAATTTTAAAATTATAATTTTCTCTTCCTAAATGAGTTACACTGATCAATTCGTAACCCGCTTAACTAAACCCGACATAACCCGTTTATACAATCGAGTTATACGGATTGACTCGATTACCAACACAAACCTGTTTAGGTTAATCTAAAACAGTTTATTTTTCTCGATTCATATTGCGTTTGCGGGTTGTGACCCTTATTACCAGCCATATTTCACTCAACTTTCAATTGCACCATACAACTTAGTGAGAACTCCTTATATAGGCTCACAATATAATTACACTACAATGGTCACAAATTGAAAAATAATGGCCACAATAAATGGAGAAAGTGAGGAATGTAAGAGGATCACGAGTTACATTTTTTAGATTGATTCATATAATGGACATTCATTAAGATTAATTGTAAAACATCTATTTTTCACCTTTCTTTTGGAGCTGATGTGAGACTTTTATTAATTGAAGATAATCAACGTGTTTCCCAAATGTGTTGTATCATAGATCTTAACCAAAATTACTCTCTGTTAGCTTCATGAATTGCCAATATTTTTGAATGGTGTGAAGTAACAACCATTGTTTGTTTAATAGATCTCCATTATATAGCGGTATTTCCATAGCTAAATAAATATCTTGTTTGTGATCGGGCAAACAAAATTATTGATAATAGTTACATATATTTTGCTTTTATTTTGAAAGGCGAGCTAAACCGATCAGAAATTGATCGAGATCTATCAAAATCAATCACTAATTATGCAACTTGATATTTATTCTCATAACCGATAAACATATACTTCCATAATATAAGGAAAATACTTATTATATAAGTTGGTAAACGCACATTATGAGAGTTGAATATTATATATATTTTATATGAAAATTATCAATGCGAACATGGTCATAACATAAACACGCAAGCAAATCATAATGATTTGCAGCCTTACAATGATACCTTGTAACACAGTTATTTGGATAAAAAACTTAAAAGGATTAAAATGGTCAACCTAGTGTACCGGTAAACGGCGGTAATCCCTTCACATTTATACATTAACATCGTGGATTTAAATTGTATTCATCATATCCCAAATCATAAATTTATACTTTAAACAAAAAAAAAAAGACTCAATATTGAATCGTAGTAAAAAAATATATAAACATGATATATTTATAAACTACACACCTATGATATAAAAAACACACCCAAAACATTGAAATAGAGGAGTATAGTATAATGGTGCATTTGAGATTGTTGTAACTTATGAAATAGTCACTTATTCTATAATTTAGGATCTAAAAAGTTGATTATGTTTAAGTTATTTTTTAAAATTTTGATTATTAGAGAATAAGCTTAAGAAATATTTTTTTTAATTAATTTACTAAATAGTTTTAAATTATAAATTATAAAATAAATTATTATTTTAAAATTATGATAATTCCAACACGAACCTTGACTAGAGATGGCAACTGATCGGATCAGTGTCGGATCGATATACTCCAAATCCGAAACTCGTTTTGGATAGGAAGCTCCAAACTCGATCCATGTCCTGGAAGATTTTTCAATTGCCACTCCAAATCAAATTCATTCGGAGCAGGGTGATCCACACCAAACCCTAATTGACCCGATTCAATTTATATTTTTTTAAATAAAACGTTTAACTCACTAATTAATCAATTTTCACATAAAATTAAAATTAAATATCAAGTATAACTAAATATTAGTACAAATACACATAAAAATTTAATAGAATACAAGTTACGAAATTTAAGTCCAATAAACCATATAATATTTAGTTCAATAAAACATACAATATTTAAGTTTAATAAACAATATAATATTTAAGTTTAATAAACCATACACCATTTAAATTCAATAAACCTTAAATTCAAATATAAAGTTCAAATCCTGAAAATTCAAAATAACTTAAATGACATAAAATTCATTAACTTCTTACAACACTAACAAAATATATATATATATATATATATATATATATATATATAATATAGGAGATTTAATTTAAAAATCAATCCAACAGCTTTGATATTTACAATTCTAAGTATGATTTGTTTTAAATATAAAACTGTAACAACAAAAAAAAATATATTAAATTAATTAATTAATATGTAAATTTTAAGTGTAAAGAATTAGGTAAAGAGATAAGAGACTAAAATTTTATCCTTTTTTTTTTTTATATTTTTAATATTTTAAAAAAATAATTAAATAAAAATCGGGTTAAATATGACGGGTCGGGCCAAAAGAATTTGATGCAAACCCAATCTGGTTTAAAAAAATGGATCACAAAATTTTGACCCGAATCGAATTCCATTTTAAATATTCCAAATCTATCCCAAACGGATCAGAGCCCGCAGGTTTATGATGGATCTAACCCTGACTGCAGTTGTTCGGACCCTAGACCAAATTGAAAAGGTCTCTACAAGCACAACGTGGCTAAAATAAAAATTTTAAAAAAATTAAATAAGAAAATAAGAAAAAAAAAAAAAAGGAAGATTTTGATTCAACTTACAAAACAGAACCGGTACTTGGCTTCAGTTCAGTTCCTCTTATCCGCCGACCGATAAAAACGTAGACAATGCTGAGACTAAGACCCATGTCTTCTCTCCCTCTCTCTCACTTGAAACCCTTTTTATCTCTCTTCCCTCACAAGCCCAGAACCCTCTTCCGCCGCTGCAACCCACCACCGCTCCTTCTCAGACCTCTCTCCACCTGTGTCTCTGCTCCCCATCATATCTCACCTTCTTTTGAAAAGAATTCCAATGTCAATTGTGTTATCGACCCCCACTATCTCTCTTGTTCTATGCCCCAGAAGAAGGGTCTCAGGGTGGCCGTTCTTGTCAGTGGCGGCGTTGACAGCAGTGTTGCTCTCAGGCTTCTTCACGCTGCTGGTCATTCCTGCACTGCTTTTTATCTTAAAATCTGGTTTCAGGTTTGCTTTCTCTGTCCATAACTGGCATCAAAATGTGTACTTTTGTTCTTTTTTGTGGTAATTGAATTGCGGAGTCAATGGATGATTGAATTCTTATGGTGATTTTGTAAATGGGTCTGTCAGTATTATGATTTAGGACGATAAGTGAATGATTTGTGAGTTCAGCTAAAATTGATTAATTTATCTTAACTTATGTTTGAGTAACTTGAAAAAAAAAAAAAAAAAACACTTTGTTTGAGAATGTTTTAGTAAGTGCATCCCAGTTTTTATGGTGATTGCATCACAATTGACTTCATCATCATATATATATATATATATATGTATTAGGAGTTCTCACATGAATATAAGAATTTCAGGACTTTGCTTTATAATAACGTTGTAGAACAAATTTTATAAGGTTACGAAAATGAAGGTCTAATATTGAACTATTACATAAGGTTATAAACATGGTTCTACAACATCATGAAGTGAAGGACGTGAAATTCTTATGTCCGAGGGTTCTCACCATATATATATATATATAAATAAAACCTTTTAGTTACTTGCCTTATTTTCTTTTCTTTCTGATATTTTATTCAAAAAGTTTTGTATCGACTTCATTGGTTTGTTAAGAATATAAGGACACATTAACGTATGCATACTACTTCTCATGAGATAGACCTATCTATTAAATCTTGTTAAACACTAGATAGACACTAGAAGTAGCTGGTTCTGATTTGAAATTTGGTGTAGGAAGACTTTGAGAACTTCTGGTCGGAATGCCCATGGGAAGACGATTTGAAGTATGCAAGAGCTATTTGTGATCAGGTTATTTCTCTCATTCGCAATTGTTCTCTCCTAAGCTATAACAATTGACTTGCTTTGAAGTATGAGTGCAAAAAAGGATTTATTAGGAGGTATGGTGTGTATTTTATCTTTCATTAATCAAATCAAGATTCTTCACTTTATTGTGCTCCTTTATTTTCCTGCATTACATGCATGTATATCTCCTAGTGGCATGATTTCCTTGAGCTGATTTATGCATATTTATGATAGACAGAGAGTTCTCTTGTTATAGGCTGTGCTGAAGAGGCAAATTGATAACTGAAATTAATGATGCTGGTTTTCAGGTTGGTGTACCACTAGAAGTTGTGCATTTGACAGATGAATACTGGAAAAATGTGGTATGTATTCTCCTTTATAGCTTCTTCAGATTATGTTTAATGGACAGTCATTTACAACTATTTAGTTTAAATTATATTTTTTTTAATGTTGTTGGCGTTCTTCTTTTTTATCTTTGCTACCATCTGATTGGATAAGGGTCACGATGGAGTTTCTTTTGGTCATGTTCTCACAAAATTTCTGGTCAATGGGTCAGGTGTCCTACATCATTGAAGAGTACCGATGTGGCCGTACTCCCAATCCAGATGTCCTTTGCAATACGAGAATAAAATTTGGTATGTAGTGGATCAATTTGAAAAAAAGAAAATGAATTCCATGTTTAGACTCTGTTCGTAAAGTTCATGTCAATGTTTTAACTCTTCAGGTGCATTCTGTTAGAGTATTTTATTTTGTAAGATATTTGTTGTATATAGTTGACAATCTATTACTTAATCTTAGCCATTAGTGTGGTAGGTGAGGACTTAATCCTAACCATTGGTGTGGTAGGTGAGGACTTAATCCTAGCCATTGGTGTGGTAGGTGAGGACTTAATCCTAGCCATTGGTGTGGTAGGTGAGGAATTAATCTTAGCCATTGGTGTGGTAGGTAAGGACTTTGTATTTTTCTATAAATAGCCTCCATATGGAGAAGAATAAAATCAACAAACACTTTGTATTTGTTCATGGTATCAGAGCCCAAACAAATTGTTTAGGGTTCTTCATCTCTTTTCTCTACAATATATATATATATATATATTTTTTTTCGAAACACAATCATAGTATTGTAATATAGAATTTTATTTCTAAACCTGCTAAAATCTTGGTTGCCTAGACTTCGATCTGCTTGTCTGGCTGCAACCAAGTCGTTTTCTACAAAACTACTACCTTGCTACCTCGACTCCTTGCTGGGTCTCTACCCCGACTCCTTGCTGGGTCCCTTTTCATTTATTTTTCTGGTGAAATATTACTACTAGAAGCTCTATACACCGTCGCCTTCGTTTGTGCGCTGCTGCCACCTAGTATTGACCCTTCAATCGAAAGAAAAAAAAAAAAAAAATTTTTTTTTTTTTTTTTACTTCCGCTGCTATTGTGACTACTTCTACTATGGCCATTGGAACTGCCTCTTTTACTTCATCCTCGGGCAACTCGTCTTCTACTCTCCAGGGTAACGTATGTGATTCTCAAATTCAATTCTCCAACTCAGGTATTTTTCATTCTGCTTTCAATGTTTCTACAGTTTCTAGTAATAATACTTGGATAATTGATTCTGGTGCAACGGATCACATGACTTTTAATTCTCAAAACTTCAGTCATCGTAGTCCAACTAAAACCAATAATGTGTCATATGCTGATGGTACACCCACCCCAGTTCATGGGGCTGGATCTATATCTCTAACACCGTCCTTAAATTTATCATCTGTTTTACACGTGCCCACTTTATCCAACAATTTACTCTCGATTAGTCAAATTACTAAATCTCAAAATTGTTCTGTTACGTTCTGGCCTTCTCATTGTGTGTTTCAGGACATCACAACCAAAGAAACGATTGGAACTGGTAGGGAAGAAGGAGGGTTGTACTACTTTACAGCAGACAGTGTTTCCAGTCATCCTCACAGAGTAGTCCAAGTTAAAGCGGACAATGAGAGTAATATCTTCCTTTGGCATAAGCGTTTAGGTCATTGTTCTTTTGGATATCTCAAGTTTTTATTCCCTTCTTTGTTTAAAACAATTGGACACAATAATATGCAGTGTGAGACGTGTGTTTTGTCTAAACATCATCGCACAGTTTTCCCTCCTAGTAATGATAATAAACGATCTATGCCTTTCTCTCTTGTTCATTCTGATGTTTGGGGTCCATCGAATATTGTTTCTACATCTGGTATGCGCTGGTTTGTTACATTTATTGATGATTGTACTCGCATGACTTGGATTTTTCTTTTAAAAAATAAAAACGATGTATGTGACATCTTTCAAAATTTTTATCATATGATTCTCACACAGTTTCATAAGAAAATTCAAGTTTTACGCTCAGATAATGGTGGTGAATATCTAAACCATAGTGTCAAAGCTTTTTGTTTGAAAAATGGTATTCTCCACCAAACATCTTGTGCACATACCCCTCAACAAAATGGTACTGCTGAACGTAAAAATCGTCATCTCCTAGAGGTTGCACGATCTTTACTTCTCGGTATGCATATGCCTAAATCTTTTTGGGGTGATGCAGTTCTATCTGCTGCATATCTCATTAATCGTATGCCATCCAGTGTTCTGTCTTTCCAAACTCCACTGCAATCCTTGTCTCATTACTGTGATATTAACTCTGCATTACATATTCTTCCTCGAGTCTTTGGATGTGTGGTATATGTACATGTGCATGCTCCTCATCGAGGAAAGTTAGACCCACGTGCTCTTAAGTGTGTTTTTTATAGGGTATTCTAGCTCACAAAAAGGGTACAAATGTTATCATCCTCCATCCCGTAGGGTATTTGTGTCACAAGATGTCACGTTTTGGGAAGATGAGGCATACTTTACTCCCGAGACTTCTCTTCAGGGGGAGAATTCGAACTATGAAGAGAAGTCTCCTAAAACTGACAGTGGTATACCCATTAGTCTGAGAGGTCAATCTTCCGAGAGAGAGAATTTACCTTCTGAAAATGAGATTCCTGGTAGTCTCACGAAAAAAACAGAACCACCCTTGAGAATATATGAAAGGCAGAATAAAGGGAAAGAGAAACAGGGGGAGTCAGTTCTCATACAAGTAGTACAACCTTCCTCTTCTCCATCACCGGTTCGTCAATCAGACTCTGAGGTTGAAAATGCACCTGAGGTAACTCTTGAACCCTCTATTTTATCTGATGACTTGTCCAGTGAAAATCACACAGATCCTGACCCCAGTCTATCTACTAGACGGTATCCTAGTCGAGAACATAGACCACCTGTACGGTTTGGTTTTTCTCTCGAACGACCTCCAGTAAATAGTAAGGCCCTTTACTCTATTACTGATTACACCTCAACTCACAGACTATCTGAAACCTTTAAAGCTTTTGCACATCAATTATCCTCTGTATCTATTCCTAGTAAATTGCAGGATGCATTGACAGACCAGAATTGGGTCCGAGCCATGGATGAGGAGATGAAAGCTTTACAAAAAAATTGCACCTGGGAAATAGTGAATCTACCTCAAGGGAAGAAAGCTGTTGGATGCCGATGGGTCTATACCATCAAACACAAAGAAGATGGCTCGATTGAAAGGTACAAGGCCAGGTTGGTTGCTAAAGGGTACACTCAGACTTACGGAGTTGACTATCAGGAGACTTTTGCTCCAGTAGCAAAGTTAAACACTGTTAGGGTACTTCTCTCACTAGCAGCTAATCTGGAGTGGCCATTGAAACAATTTGATGTAAAGAATGCGTTTCTACATGGAGAACTCAATGAAGAAGTTTATATGGATCTTCCCCCTAGTTTTGATTCTAAAACTGGTAAAGTTTGTAGACTAAAAAAGGCTCTCTACGGACTAAAACAATCACCTAGAGCCTGGTTTGGACGACTCAGTACTTCCATGAGGAAATTCGGATATCAGCAGAGTAACTCCGATCACACCTTATTCTTCAAACATAAGGGTGGCAAAATCACTATACTGATTGTCTATGTTGATGATATGATTGTTACAGGAAACGATGATCTGGAGATGACTAATCTCCAAAGACACTTGGCCACAGAGTTCGAAATGAAAGACCTGGGGGTATTAAGGTATTTTTTGGGAATTGAGGTAGCCCGATCAAAACATGGGATTTTCCTCAGTCAGAGAAAGTATGTTCTTGATCTACTTACAGAAACTGGGATGCTTGCTAGCAAACCAACAGATACTCCTATGGACCAAAATCACAAGTTATGTGAATGTCCAGATCACCCTGATCGAACCCCAGCAAACAAAGAAAGATATCAAAGGCTTGTTGGTAAGCTTATCTATCTATCGCATACTCGTCCTGATATTGCATATGCAGTGAGTGTAGTAAGCCAATTTATGCACGCTCCTACTGAGAGTCACATGGATGCAGTGCTTCGGATTCTGAGATACTTAAAAGGAGCTCCTGGTAGAGGATTAATGTTTTCTAAAAATGAACATCTAGATATCGAGGGATACACGGATGCTGATTGGGCTGGGAATGCTAGTGATCGGAGATCTACTTCTGGTTACTTCACCTTTGTAGGGGGTAACCTAGTCACTTGGAGGAGTAAGAAACAGACCGTGGTATCACGATCCAGTGCTGAGGCAGAATTTCGAGGGATTGCCCAAGGAATCACTGAATTATTGTGGTTGAAGAATTTATTGAGTGATTTGAGATTTCATCAAAGAGACTGCATGAGACTGTATTGTGATAATAAGGCTTCAGTACAGATTGCTAACAATCCTGTACAGCATGATCGTACTAAGCATGTGGAGATTGATCGATTCTTCATCAAAGAGAAATTAGAAGAAAAGATAATCGAGCTTCCTTTTGTTCCAAGTAAGGACCAACTTGCAGATATCCTTACAAAGGCCATTAATGGAAAGAGTTTTCATGACTCAATTAGCAAGTTGGGCATGAGTGACATCTATGCACCAACTTGAGGGGGAGTATTAGAGTATTTTATTTTGTAAGATATTTGTTGTATATAGTTGACAATCTATTACTTAATCTTAGCCATTAGTGTGGTAGGTGAGGACTTAATCCTAACCATTGGTGTGGTAGGTGAGGACTTAATCCTAGCCATTGGTGTGGTAGGTGAGGACTTAATCCTAGCCATTGGTGTGGTAGGTGAGGAATTAATCTTAGCCATTGGTGTGGTAGGTAAGGACTTTGTATTTTTCTATAAATAGCCTCCATATGGAGAAGAATAAAATCAACAAACACTTTGTATTTGTTCACATTCATGGATGCCATCAGCAATATGGAATTCGATTATGTTGCGTCTGGACATTATGCAAATGTCATACACCCATCTGCGGATCAAACGGATAACCCTTCTGTGTTAGAACTATCAAAAGGCATGGTACTTATCTTAAGATACACATTTTTTCATTCTTATTTCTTCCCTCTATGTTTGGATTGATTGCAAATCTTTGAATTTTGTGATTTGTCGGCTAAATTTTGTTTTGTAAAGTTGAGGTTTATGCTTTTACACATGCTTTTCTAAGATATTTTGACCAGAATACACATCTTCAAAGTAAGTGTTAGTAAATATAAAAATGTTTAAATGCCAGGGATTCTTGCTAATGCAATTATTTCTAGTGTTTGGTGTTAGTATACAGGCAGCCTACTCTACCTTCCTATTTTAGTGTAATAGGGGGAAACCATCCCTTGGTATTCAAATTATGATGAGTATGGTTCTGTATCCTATCTATTTCTTTTTAAAAATAGATCGTGCATCCTTATATCTGATTTATTCATGATCCATGCCAGAGCTTTTGTGTTATGTTTGTACTGCGTAGTTATTACATAAGATGATTAAATTATATTTTCAGATTGTCTTAGGAACATAAGAAAATTGTTAATTGTATTCTGCCTAAATTTTGGTAACTTTAACCTTTTCTTTTGTAGGTCAAGGATCAAACCTACTTCCTTTCACATCTCTCGCAAGCCCAGCTTAAACAACTTATTTTCCCACTTGGTTCTATACCGAAGGTTTGTGAAATTTCTTGGCAGTCGGTTCTACACTGAAGATTAGTTAAAAATATCTAGTTTCACTGGTATAGAAACTCTAATGGATGTCCCATAAATAAGTTTTCATCTGACTCGTGTCATTGTTTTCGAGAATCTAACCAGTCATTGGTGAATGTGGTCATTGAACTGATAAGGCAATTATTATACATTGTGGTTGGGACTTGGGAGAGATAAAATGATGATGTTTGCAACCAATAACAGGGGCTCATTAATATTAACTTGATTAAATGGTGTTATTTTTCTTCGATCTTGTTGCACTGTGCGTTGATGCATAAGGCTGTTAAAAATTAAAAGGTTCATTTTGGCTATTTATAATTTATGAATTCTAATAACCATCTTCTTTTGACTGCCTTTGTTATTTTTCGTAGTTTTATCCCTAACAGATCTAAACTAACTTAATATGCTACTTTTTCAATATTTTTAGGTCTTTTACTTTAGGATACTGTTCATAGCAGGAGTATAAGAGCATCAGTTTTTAGAATATGTTAAATGGAGCAGTGTTTGCAGTTAATATTTATACGTTATTTTTTTTCTTATAAAATACCTTATAATAGTGCGGCTGTGCTTTGATGGTTGAAATGCTTGTATAGGCTGTCCCTGTTTCAGGTCAGGGTTCCACATTTTTTGCAATCTGTCTTGGCATTCATAGTTTTAATGTGAATCCATGTTTGGGCTGTTGCTGTTGTAACCTACTATTTTTCTCGTTTGGTCCCATCATTATTTGTCACTACAGTTTAACCCTTTTCTCAACATAGCTTACCATATATTTTTGACATGAAGTAACCAAATGTACAAGACTAGAACTACCATTTTTTATATGCTTTCTTTCATCTGGATCATCACTTGGCTTTTGTTTTCATTTGGCATTTGTCTTCAAGCTATTAAAGTGTATTAATAACATGTCTCAGTCGTGGACAAATATGGATAGAGTCGTGGACAAATGTTGATAAGAACATGTCTATCGAGTCACAAGCCTAATCACGAGCCATGCATGATGTTGGTGACCATAAGCATAATTCAAGTCACATTTTAACTATTCTCCAGCTTGACTTGATTAGTTTCTGTAGTTGGTAAGTTTCACATAAAATCTTAGAGTAGACAAATTGAAGAAATTTTCAATATGAAGTTCAACACAATTTAAGTCAAGGTGGAGATTTGTTAAAATGTGACTTGATTTATGTTGATGGCCATCAACATCATGCATGACTAGTGGTTAGACTTGTGACTCAATAGATATCAACTTTTGCACATTTGTTTATGACTTGGAATATGCTATAATACACATTGATAGCGTGACGACAAATGTGAAATAAAGAAAAAAGCCAAGTGATGATCTAGATGGAGGAAAGTATGTGAAAAATAGGTACTTCTAATCCTAAAAATTCACTTTCTTCATGTCATTAATATATATGGTGAGCTATTTGGTGCCAAACTTTGACCATGATTGCTCATCATCAATTATAAATACCTATTCATTTCAAGGCAATTAAAAAGCATCTGAGTGACAACCAAGTTAAGAGTGTTTTTGTATGATAATTAATACAATAACTTGAATGTTCTTTGTTTGTGAGTTTTTTGGGTGTATTGGGGTTTTGGGTTTGAGAGCCATTTGTGAGATGATGTAGTAAATGCTTTATAGTGTCTTTGCTAGTGGATGTATGTCATTGGACCAAACGACATAAATTCTTGTGTGCTGTGGTACATTTATTATTTTTCTCACTTGGTCTCATTCTCACTAGAATTCACCCTTTTCTCAACATAACCAATCTGCATGCCTAATACCAGATAAGTGTCCTAGCCTCCTAGGTTTACACTTGCCATTATGCTGAACTCTTGCATACATCATATTGTCCTTTTTGTTTCTCTCTTTTCAATTATTATCATTATAAGTTTCTTCTCTAAATTATTTGTAGGATGAAGTTCGAAAGCTTGCTGCAAAGTTTGATTTGCCTAACAAAGACAGAAAGGATTCACAAGGAATATGCTTCCTTGGAAAGGTATGTTTCTTGAGCAGTTGATTCAAGTTCTTTGCTTTCATTTGTTCAAAGGATCATTTTGGTTTCATCATCTTGTTTTATGTTGTGATCTCACTGCATTCATCCTACAATTATCTAAATAGATAAAATTCAGTGATTTTGTTGCACGACACATTGGGGAGATGGAAGGTATCATATTGGAAGCTGAGACAGGAGACTTCCTTGGCAAGCATCGCGGATTTTGGTTCTACACAATTGGTCAACGCCAGGGTCTACGTCTCCCTGGAGGGCCCTGGTATGCTCTCGTTGTTTTCTCATAGCAATGATGATCACTTCAGCAAAACTTGCTGTACTGCTCTATTGAGATATGTTCCTTTATAATGTTGTGGTCCTAATAACGTATTTTACTAAAATATTCCAGCTTTTGATAACTCGTACGCTTGAAGATACATGTTGTTAACTTGTTATTAGTATTGTTTTAACCATAGATAAGTACAAATTAGGGTTTTGTAATTTTATTCCATGTTAGGTTCATAATCAATTACATTGCTTAAAGGATTTATATGGTAAATTTTGTTATAGTGTTTAAATACTATTGTTCAGCTCTTTCTTATTAGCTGAAGCTTTTAAGTCTAGCTGTTAATGACATGGTATCAGAGCTTTATTATACCAAGGAGTAATTTAAATATGTTTGAATTTATTATTTATTATATGAATTTGTTTTGTATTTGTGTTTGGGCTTAACCGCGTTATTCTTGCATGTGAGGAGGCGTGTTAGAGTGCGTAAATATTATTGTTGGACCCTTTTCTATTAGTTTAAATTTTTAGATCTGTTGGTTACTAACAATTTTTACAGGTATGTTGTTGAGAAGGATGTTAAGAACAATGTAGTGTTTGTGTCACGAAATTATTATTCATTTGACAAGAAAAGGCGCCTATTTCGTGTTGGCTCTTTGAAATGGCTTAGTGGATTGTCTCCGAATGAGATTAGTCAGCTTCAGTGTAAGGTAGAAAAATGTTTTCTCTTGATTGATTGGTATATATGTTTGTATTTCCTTCTGGTTGAGCAGAAACAGTAATGGATTAAGATGATGGTTTAACAAGTTTTTTACGGTGAAGAAGATTTAGAAGACCAATGATTGCCACATCCGGGTTCTGAGAAGATCAAATTTACCACAGTGAATTTTAAGTAGTTCAATTTTAAGTAATTTTAGGCATTGATAGTCTCTTAAATGTTATGAGTTTTTGATGCTAACATTTTAAACTTGTGGTGCCCGGAACTCTTCAGGTCAGACATGGCCCCGATTTCTACGATTGCAGTTTGACGTTTGAGCACGGTGAAGATGGTCACAAAGATGTGGTGGTTGTCCACTTATCTAAAGATGATCAAGGACTGGCAGCCGGACAGTTTGCAGCCTTCTACCAGGGAAGAAGAAAATGCACAGGCTCCGGTGTGATATTAGAGTCCTGGGATGACCAGGGTTTTCCAGTATGTGAAAAAGCTCTCAAGATTGCAAGAATGGAAGATAAATCGAACCTCGGGAAACCAGTTAAGATAAAAGTAAAACCAGAGACTCCTGTAAAAGAGTCTTATCATCAAGATGGTGAAATTAATAGAGGTTTGGTCTATGCCAAAAATGGTGTCTCAAAGGAAAGTAAAGAGGCATCCTTAGAAGAAACAGATCATCCTAGTATTTACATGAACTGGTTGCAAAAGCTTAAAGAGAGATGGCAACAGCTACTGTGATTTCCATGATCTCAGATTGTGCATTCAGTGGTTTTTTGTTGTTGAAAAGTTCATGTATCTCACTGTATTTTCATGGGTAGGCTTCAGCTGTGCTTCCATTAATTAGCTGCCCACTAGGTTTCAGCTGTGCTTCCATTAATTAGCTGCCCACTTTATTTATTTTTTCTTTATTTTATGTATTTTTATAAAAACATTTTTTTGAAATTAAATTATAGGTGTTTTTATTTGTTAAATATATGTTTTTTTTTTCAATAATCTTTTAATTCGCTTTTCAAATCCTAGGAAAGGGAGGCGATCGGCAGCAGCTTCTCCGCACCAGAGAAGGCTGCTACCGATTGCTTTTTATTTATTTATTATTTTTTAATTAAATATTAATTATTATTTATTAGAATTAATTGCACTAATAACTTTATTTTAGGTGAAATTGTACTCTCACTTTTTTTTTAATGTACAAATATTTCAGCGTTGACTTAAAAAAGTTATGAACAGTAAAAAAAAATTCTCTTTTATAATTTAGGGCTAACATGATATGAAATTTAAAAAATAAAATTTCATGTTAAATATTTTTTTAAATTCTAAAAAGTATTACTATATTCTTAAAAAATTAAAAAAAAAAAAGATAAAAAAAGGATTGGAGGTATGCTCATCTCCTTTCATGGACGTGACTTTTTTTTTTAAGAAAATTTTAACAAAATATTAGGGTATTTTTTATAATTATTTTAGGTTGAGTTTATAGTTATTGAATGTTTAGGATTATTTTTTTAATTTTTTTTATCATTTTAATTATACTACTGTATAAAAAATTATTTTTATTATTAATTTATTAAATTTTCAATTAATTAACAATCAATAACGATCTCACAAAAAAAAAAATAGTTAGATAATACCATTAAGGAAATGTTTATATAATACAATAAAAAAATTATTTGGGAGTGCAATTTTATCCAACTCAGGAGTATTAACACAATTATTCTATTTTTCATCGTTAATTTATTAGTTTATTTTAAGACTAATTGTAATAAAGTACCTTAATATTTGGTCATATTATAATGAAATCGTGAATTTAGCTATAATTACACGTTAGTATCCTTGACTAATTGGTTGATCAGTAGAGTTAACGGTCAACCAATAGTCAAAGGGTATTTTGATTATTTTAACATTAATTTATTTTAAAAAAAATTATTAAAAATTATAAAAAGATTAAATTAATATCTACCGTCTATCAAGATTGATAAAAAAAAATTAAAATTAAAATTAAAAAATAAAAAAATTTATGTTCTTATTGTTCTTGGTGGAGATCCAGATTAGATCTCCACCACTAAGAACTCAACCCAAAAAAAAAAAAAAATTTTGGTTTCTCTTCAGATCTGCTCCCGTTTGGAGCAGCTATGGAGCGCTGCTCCATCGACGATGGAGCTTCGGCTCCATCTGCGATGGAGTCCATCGTGTGATGGATCATCTGCGACGAAGCAACTGCTCCATCAACGGGAGCAGATCTGCTCCCGTTGATGGAGATTTGGGCAAAATTTTTTTTTTTTTTTTTCTGTTTAGTTTGAGTTTTTGGTAGTAGAGATCTAGATTGGATCTCCACCAAGACCCCAAAAATACTAAAAAAAAAAATTTAATATAAAATAAATTTTTTTTATTTTTTTTAATTGTTTGATTTTAAAATTTTTTTTTTGGAAATATTATCTTCGGATGGTGGAGATTTATTTTAAAAAAAATTAGTTTTTTTTTCATTTTTGTTTAATTTCATTTTTAAACTAAGGGTAGTTTTATTATTTCGCCCATAAGTCAAAGTCAAACCATTAAGTTTGACTGGATCAACTGATAGTAAGGTACTAATGTGTAATTATAGCTAAACTCACAATTTTATTATAATATGATCAAACATCAGGGTATTTTATTGCAATTAGCCCTTTATTTTATAATTTTATTTGTAGTAAATTAGTAATTCAAAAATTATTTGAGGACGTTTTGCAATTTATTTTAGTTTTAGCTTTATTTGTGCAATAAAAAAATAGTTGAATTGTCGTGTAACGTTATCTAAAGCAGGGTTGTTTATATAATTAATCCTAAAATGTATGCCTAAAGAGAAAACCCCTCTAAAATAAAAAAAGAAAAAAACGGATAAAACCTCCTCTTCCCTTCCACTGTTAACCGCCAAACCAGAACAGAAGAGAGAATGAAAATGTCAGCTGTTAGCGGTAGTGCTACTCGCGGGCTCTTTTATCCAAACACACTCTCTCTCCGCAACTTCCATGCTCTTCTTCTCCTCCTTCTTTACTCTCTCCGTCTCCGAATATTCTCCTCTCTCTCTCTCTCCTCCCATTCTCTCCCTCTCTTTCCACCAAAAACCTCTCCCTCTCCTATCTTCTCTCCAAAACGCCGCCGTATCCTCCGCAGACCACGGTGCCGAACTGGTAGACGAGGAGGAGGAGGAGGAGGAAGAGGAGGAGAAATTAGAACAAGACGTTGTTGACGGCGATGATGCTGAAGAATCCGATGGTCAAGCTTACGCGATTGACCTCCACGAGCTTGAGCAGGAGGCCAGACACGCCGCTTTCGAGTACTCCAACTCTCTGTCTCGCCAATTGAGAATCGGTGAGTATCGTTTTGCAACAAGTGTGGTTTTTTTTAATAACATTAAATTATTTGGAACTGGCGACGAAATTCGCAATCTCAATCCACAGCATTGCACCGATACAGCAGCTGGACGATAGGATGACCTATCGTTAATACCATTGGCTGATTTTAATGTTTTCCGTTTTGGTTTATTTTTTGTCTCTCTATTTATTTGGCAAAAATGTATTGGTGTGGAATTATAGTTGATATATTTGTTCTGGCTCTCGATTGTCTACTAATTGCAGAGGATGAGGTAGATGATCTAAAGGATTCTGGTAGAAAGCAGAAGAGGCATGAAAGTACAATAGGAAATGTAGTAAGCATAATTGTTCGAGTCATTTTCATTTCTTATTTACTTGGGTTGAATTTTTATCTCACACAAATTGGGTGGACTTAGAATCAGAGTTATTTCTTCTGAACACGATAGTATTTTAACTATTAAATTAAAACAGTGGATGGTTTAACAAGTAAATGGATGGTTTAACAAGTAAAAATTTAGTTGCTTTATTTAAAATCAATACTATTGAACACATGATAATAAAAGAAGCGTAAGAGAGTCTATAATCCATTCATTCTGTTTCAATTGCAATACGTTCCTCTATACGGGGTTCATGAGCCGTACAAGCCTTCAATGTAAGCTTGTAAATATCTGTCATCGTATGAACCAATCATGCTTTGTTCTCACAACCAAATGGCAATTTTCCTTTCCACCAGCCAGTAATATCTGCCTTTCAATGGAATAAATGAAAACGGTTTACCCATCATACTTAACTCTGTTGGCCAAATGGTGGAAAATGTACTAATAGTTTCACAATACTCCACCTTGAAGCCCACCATTTGTCAGATAATTGTTTACAAACTTTGCTAGAAAAGACCTAGTGGGATAGAATCGTAAGCATAAGAAATACAATAATATGATGAGTCTGCACATGATGGCAGTTGATTTTCATTTGTTTTATTAGAAGGTAGATATTATTTGCTTATGAAATTGGAAGTTTTCATTTACAAGTGAGGAGGCAAGTATCTTGGGCTCATCGGATGGCAGATTTTTATTGGCTTTGGTGGGGGGCTTTCACGACTTATGAACATTAAGGGATGTATTACAAAAGAAACAAAATGAATAAAATATAGACTATCTCGTCCTCTTCTTTCATTTTACTTCTCTCTTCTTTATATATATTTACAATTTATTTATTACAAGTTATCATGTTGAGATTATGGAACACTCAGATATAATGAATTATACGAGTTTAAAGTTTTGAGTCTAATTAATATTTCTTTCTAATGTGAATTGAGGTCTTTGTTGTTTGAAAAGAAAACAATTCTGTAGTTACCACTCCTGTGAAATTCCTTCTGCAGATCCCTGATCATCTTCTGCCAAGAGTTGCAATTGTTGGAAGGCCAAACGTTGGGAAATCAGCACTATTTAACCGTCTTGTTGGGGTATTTAGTCATGAAATTTGCCCTTTGTTATTGTAACCTTTACTCCAAATTCACTTTCCAGTTCTCAGGAAATCAAATTTGAGAATTACAAATGTACATATACTCTAAGTTTCTACATTGAGGATTATTGACTATTCTTTTATTTAATATATGTGGCAGGGTAATAGAGCTATTGTGGTGGATGAACCTGGGGTAACTAGGGATCGATTGTATGGTAGATCGTTTTGGGGAGACCATGAGTTTATGGTGGTTGATACTGGAGGAGTTCTCAATGTGTCAAAGTCACAAGCTAATGTTATGGAAGATTTAGCTATTACCACAACCATTGGTATGGATGGGATTCCGCTTGCCTCTCGGGAGGCAGCCGTTGCTAGGATGCCCTCAATGATTGAGAGACAAGCTACTGCTGCTGTGGAAGAATCATCTGTAATTATATTCCTTGTTGATGGCCAGGTGCAGTTTGTTGTCTTGTAACTTGTATGTGATGAATAGCAATTCTTTGATTTCTAGTACTCTTTAAGTGTTTAAACTGTGGTGTGGGGAAGTTATGTCTATCTTGGTGGGTTTATATGTTTTATTGTTAGGAATTTAGGAACTTTGCAGTACTTCCGTGCTTAAATTTGTATGTGCCTTGAAAATTTTTGGCATCAACTGAAATGCAGAAGATCCATCCTGCTGGGGAAAAAAGAAAAAGTTAAAAGAATGAACCTAAAGGTCTAGAAATTTTACTAATAAAGCATTTCCCTGTGTTGGAGAAATCCTTTTAAGGTTCCTTTATGTTAAGTAGTCTCAGTTGGATACTACTTGCAATGCTTGAAGATTATGGAGGGAGTAAAGCTGTAGATCCATCTGAGGGAAGGCTTAACCTTTTTGTTTTGTTTTGTTATATACTATATATTACATTTTATATATTATTTTTTAGTTTTTTACTAATTTTTTTTTAATATTTCTTTTATGTGCTTTGGGTGGGGGAGGGAGGGGAGGGGTGTGGTTGAGGGAAGTACTGCTGTTATGGTAATAATGAGGTTGCATATAGTGGATATGTGATAGTGAAGAACAAAAAATAGGTTTGGAATGTGGTTGGTTGAATCATGAAAGAGTTACATTTTTTAGAGTACTATACAGAATTTGAAATTTTGATGTTATTATCTCACCAAAATCATAGCTAGGATTTTTAGAAGACCATAGAGCTGGGAGGATCAGTCCTATGGTTGGGCTGGTTGAACCCCTAGGTTGTTTAGGAAGGATGAAAGTTTAGATTATTGAAGTCAGGATTGTGAGACTGGAGAATAATATTTTTGCTTCTGATTTAACTATGTATCAGAATCTTTCCCTTTTCTCCTGATCATGTTAATTGGAGGTTCTTCGGGGTGGGACCATTCTTTTTGAAGATTTGTCTATGTAAAATTTCTGTGTTTTATTAAATTATTCTTTGTAAACCTCTATTAGGTGTAAGTAATCACTGACAGGCAAACATATCTGGTTTCATAGTTCTAAGAGATATTGTAATCACTGACAGGCCGGTCTAACGGCAATTGATGTGGAGATAGCAGACTGGCTGCGTAAGAACTACATGAATAAGTTTATTATTCTTGCTGTGAACAAGTATGAATCTCCACGTAAAGGGATTTTGTAAGTGTCAGAATTTTGGTCCATGGGGTGAAATATTCTCTCTTTACTTGAAAATTCTTGGCCTTCAATTGTATGTGAATACATGTCCCTGTGAGTTCTCTAATTACGTAAGACAATTTACTTTTAGATCATATGTCAGTTTTAAGTTAGACATACTTGAAATGACATTAAGCTTTCTGTATTCTCTATTGTAGTATTTTTTTTTTCTCTCTGAATTTTTGCTAATTGTGGTGGTCCATGTCTAGGTTTATGCAGTCTTTTAGGTAAAGTTCAGGCCAATGATTTGGAGATTATTTTTGTTCAGTATTCAAATAAAGCTTTCAACAAAAAAAAAAAAGATATAAAATTTCTTTCTAATGCATGTACTCTTTCTTCTTTATTTATAATTTTATGATTCTGATTGGTGCCACCCTTTTTTAAGAGCTTTGCAAGTTTGGTCCAAGTCAAGGCAAGAGTGTATACACATAAGACACGTGCCTCAATATTGGGTTTGATAGTTATGATAATCAAATTAGTGGCTTTTTGCTCATGGAGATTTACATATCTGTATCCATATGTCAACCTAAGTCCTAATTTTATTAATTGTCTATAGGATATGATATCTCAGATTCTGTGTAACCTTTTCTTTAACAGTTCAATGTTATCTTCTATCATAAACAAAAGTTGGCTTTGTTTATAGATTTTGCAAATGTGGTAGACTAGTTGGTTTGTTCCTCTTACGTATCTGTTTTGATCACACTTTTTGGTTGATTAAAGGTTCTCGTCGCTTCCTATTTCTGCCATATATGGGACTGGAACTGGAGAGCTCCTTGATCTTGTTTGTTCGGAACTGAAAAAAGCAGAGGTTTGTAATTACAGAGTTGGAACTTTAGCATTTCTGTTTCTTGCTTTGACTGAAATTTTGCAATTCGTTGCTAAGTTTTAATTAAACTGGTTATCCACTTCTCATTCATTAATAATTTATTTTTGTTTCCTAAAAAACAAAATTGAATCAAATTGGCTATCAATTTAACTCTTTCCTACTAATTAATTACTTTTGAATGTTACCCAATCAAATGCCCGCATCTACATTATACTGATTGATGCTGCTCTAATTTGCAACTTTGATGGGCATTTGTGAAAAGAAGCTTTTGTAACCTGATTATTTGTCTTTTATTAATTGCAATTTGAAGGGTATACAGAATCCAAATGAAGAAGCAAATCATGTTCCTGCAATTGCAATTTTTGGCCGGCCAAATGTTGGTAAAAGTAGCCTTTTGAATGCATTGGTTGGAGAAGATAGAACGATTGTTAGCCCTATCAGTGGTACTACTCATGATGCTATTGACAGTGAATTTACACGACCTGATGGCCAGGTAAGGCTAGTTGCAAATTTTACATACTTTTGTTTCAATTGTTTATCGGGTATCAGTTCTACCACACGGTTTATTGATCTATAAATAATACTTGTTGAGTTTGATCAGCTGAGAGATTCAACAAAGCATCAAATGAATGGGTTGAATAGTTTATAGGAAAGCTATAGCTAGAAAGGACATGTGGACGAGGCATTTACTCATTTTAGTCATGTTGTGTTTGCTTTCTGGCTTTTGATTACTCATGGAACTAATATAATAGTGTTGTTTCTTGCAAAAGTTCCGACTTATTGATACAGCTGGAATTAGAAGAAGGGCAGCTATAGCTTCATCAGGTAGTACTACAGAGGCTTTGTCAGTGAACCAAGCATTTCATGCCATTCGTCGTTCTGATGTTGTTGCTCTTGTCATTGAGGCCTTGGCTTGTATCACAGAACAGGTACTTCATCTGCAGCTTTTATGGGGCCACCTAATGTTCTTTACTTTTGGCTTCAGATCCTCTGTAGATGCAGTCTGGAATTTTGTTGTCTAACTAGGTGTTCTGTACTGTTTGAGCACATGACATGTATCCGTGTCAAAACATTCCTTAGGAGATTACTTCGTTAAGTTGATTGTGCTGCCCTGACATGTTGTCATTGATGATCTGAGTCTGAGCTTTACCCAATGAAATATACAATGATTTCGTTAAGTTGCTGGATGTTTTCTTTCCATTGATGATCTCTCATTTAGTTATATTGTATTATGTTTCCTGATTGTCTTAGGATTTCAGGATTGCCGAAAGGATTGAAAAAGAAGGAAATGGTTGTTTGATTGTTGTGAACAAATGGGATACCATACCAAACAAAAACCAGCAGACTGCAACATACTATGAGCAAGATGTTAGAGAGAAGCTTCACAGTCTTGACTGGGCACCTATAGTGTATTCAACCGCGATAGCTGGTTGTAGTGTCGATAAGTATGTTTTTTACCTAGCAGTGTCATTTTGTTTATTGTTTTTAAGTTATTTACCTGACATTACAGTTTGAAGAATTTGAGAGAAAAGAGTGAATACTCTTATATTTCATGAATACAAAACAATGAATATATATACAAAGAAGGGAAAAACATAATCCCTAAAAAATAGAAAAAACTATTGACTAATTAACCACCTAACTCACCAACCACTAATTTACCACCTAACTCACCAACCATTGACTACTTATATTTCAACATACACCAACCATTGACTACTCATATTTCAACACTTACCAACCATTGAATACACATATTTCAACACCCCCCCTCAAGCTGGGCAGTATATGTTGATCATACCCAGCTTGGAACACAATCCTTCAAAAGATGCTCTAGGTAGAGCCTTAGTAAACACATCAGCGGTTTGAGAATTGGTAGGTGTGTAACTTATCTTAACAGACCCTGCTTCTATTTTTTCTTTGATAAAATGCCGATCTATCTCCACATGTTTTGTTCTGTCATGGTGAACTGGATTCTTTGCGATGCTAATGGTGGCTTGATTATCGCACAACAGTTCCATTGGCTTAACCATAGGAACTTTGAGTTCATTTAGTAGTCTTTGCAACCAAATTCCCTCACAAATTCCATGAGCCATTGCTCGAAATTCCGCTTCAGCACTGCTACGAGAGACCACCGACTGTTTCTTGCTTCGCCAAGTGACCAAATTACCCCAAACATAAGAACAGTACCCTGATGTAGACCTCCTGTCTACCACTGAACCAGCCCAATCTGCATCTGTGAAGATTCTAACATCTCTATCCTCACTTTTCTTGAAGCATATACCTTGTCCTGGTGTCATCTTCAAATACCTTAGAATTCTCAAAACTGCTCCCATATGTTCTTCATTCGGACTGTTCATGAATTGGCTAACAGTGCTCACGGGGAATGCAATAACTGGTCTGGTGTGGGATAAATAGATCAGTTTCCCCACCAACCGTTGATACCTTCCTTTGTCTACAGGCGGACTTTCTTCTATGAGACCCAACTTCGTCGTATAGTCCATGGGTGTATCAGCCGGCTTACATTCTGTCATCCCAGTTTCTTTGAGAAGATCCAGGATATATTTCCTCTGATTTATGCAAATCCCTGCTTTTGATCTTGCAACTTCCATTCCTAAGAAGTATTTCATACTTCCTAGATCCTTGATTTCAAATTCCTTGGCTAGAAAGGATTTTAACTTCTGAATTTCCTCCTCACTGTTACCAGTCATAATTATATCATCCACATACACAATGAGTATAGTAATAACACCTGTGGCATGATGAACAAACAAGGTATGGTCAGCTTGACATTGAGTATAACCAAACCTTTTTACGGCTTTCGTGAACCTTTCAAACCATGCTCTGGGAGACTGTTTTAACCCATAGAGAGACTTTTTCAACTTACAGACTTTGTCTCCATAATCATTTTCCAAACCTGGAGGACCTTTCATATAAACTTCCTCAGCTAACTCTCCATTCAGGAAAGCATTCTTTACATCCATTTGGTGAAGCTTCCAGTTGAGATTAACTGCTAGGGACAGAAGAACTCTGATTGTATTCAGTTTAGCAACAGGAGCAAAAGTCTCCTCGTAGTCGATCCCATAAGTCTGTGTAAATCCTTTAGCCACCAGTCTGGCCTTGTAACGTTCTACACTGCCATCCGCTTTATGCTTCACTGTGAAGACCCATTTGCACCCCACAGCCTGCTTACCCTTTGGCAATTCTGTGATATCCCAGGTTTTATTTCTCTGAAGGGCTCCTAACTCCTCCATAACTGCATTTTTCCACTCTGGAATTGACATGGCCTCTTGGATGTTTGCTGGAACAGACACTAGTGAAATATTGTGAGCAAAAGTTTTGTAACTAGATGAAAGACCCTCATAGGATATGTACTTACTCAAAGGGTAAAGGGGTCTCTCTCTACACATTCTTACCGGTCTCCTCAGGGCGATAGGTATTTCAGTATCTGAAGGAACTTCCTCACTTGTCTGGTTAGTATCTGGGCTGGTGCTAGGATCACTCAGGGGTTCAGTGTTTGGATAAGATATGTGGACCAATTCCGGTTGAGACTCCTGGTCTTGTTGAGGTACAATCTTGTCTGGTCCATCTTTAGTTGCAATCGGCTTCCTCGAGTATACAATAGGTTCTGCTTTGAATTTATTTATCATGTCTGGAGGGTCAGAAGGAGACACATTTGACTCACAATGAGGAATTTCAGGCACATTAGGATGATGGGACTTACTGTTGGGACTAGAAGACTCATAATGAGGAATTTCATGAAAAACGTGACTATGGCTATGATCAAAAAACTGAAATTCATTCTCACTCCCCCCCTGAATTTGAGTTTGTGGGAAAAAAGGTTGATCTTCAACAAAGGTAACATCTAGAGAAATATGAATCTTTCGGGTGTCTGGGTTGTAGCATCGATATCCTTTTTGAGTAGGAGAATAACCCAAAAACAAACACCTAACAGCTCTAGGATCAAGTTTACCCCTGTAATGTGGTTGAACATGCACAAACACTGTGCAACCGAAGACGCGGAGAGGAATAGTGGATATAAGTTTGGTATGAGGATAAGTTTCAAGTAGGGTTTGACATGGACTTTTGAAGTGTAATACTCGAGAAGGTTGCCTATTAATCAGATGTACAACAGTGAGGACAGCTTCACCCCAAAAACGACTTGGCACCCTCATACAAAACAACAAAGATCTAGTAACCTCTAATAGGTGACGGTTTTTCCTCTCAGAAATCCCATTTTGTTGAGGTGTGTCAACACATGAGGTTTGGTGGACAATCCCCTTACTACAAAGATACTCTCTCAACCCTTGGTTTACAAATTCTCTCCCATTATCTGATCTGAATACTTGAATATTTGTTTGAAACTGATTTTTGATCAAAGAATGAAAATTTTTGAAGATATTGGTGACCTCAGACTTTTCTTTCATGAGAAAGACCCATGTGACTCTGGTATGATCGTCAATAAATGAAACAAACCATTTTGCCCCAGTAATATTAGGGACTCTGGAAGGGCCCCAAACATCACTATGAATCAAAGCAAATGGTTTGGAGGCTTTGTAACTAGTAAGATGGAACACAGAACGAGTATGTTTTGATAACTCGCAGAAATCACAATGAAAATCTTTTGGACTGTGATTAAGAAATAAGTCAGGAAACAGTTTCTCTAGATATAGGAAACTAGGATGTCCTAACCTATAGTGCCAACGCATAATAGAATTCTCTTTATTGGACTTAGACATAGACTCAGACATTGACTCAAGAGAAAAATTATTGGACTTAGTAGAATGACCTTGTATACCCTTTGAAGCTTCGGCCTTAATGACATAGAGACCAGATTGTATCTCAGCAGTTCCAATCATCTTTCCCGAAATCATGTCCTGAAACACACAATAAGTGGGAAAAAATTTAAACACGCACTTTTCATCATAAGTGAGTTTGGAGATAGATAGAAGATTACAATCTAAAGTGGGAACATATAACACAGACTGCAGGGTTAGAGTTTTTGAAATAATAACAGTACCACACCCTGTGACCTTGGACAGAGAACCATCTGCAATTTTGACATTATAGTTACCTTGACTCGGCTCAAAGGTACTAAACACCCTAGCATCACCTGTCATGTGGTCAGTTGCTCCGGAATCCACAATCCATGTTCCTGATATCTCCTTTTGCACATTCAAAACAGTGGAGAAGGTACCTTTAGTAGCAACAGACCCAACACCAAACACTGAGGTATTTAAACCAGAAAACGGTTTTTGTAGCTGATCCAATTGCTCATGAATGTGTGCAACTGAATCTGTTCCAACACCGTTTTTTCCACTGGCCGTGTAACCTTTTTCCTCTGTATCCCCATTGTTGTTTGAGTTGATCGGATCTAAATCAGAGACAAGTTCGGAAGAGGATTCGTGAGACATGCTGATTTTTTTTTTTTGTTTTTTTTTTTAAAAACAGGGGCGGAAACTGTAATTAATCAACTGAGGGTAATACTGTAATTAAACAGAAGATATTCGCTGGCAATAGGCGAGATCAGAGGAGAAACGGCAGAGGTGGCAAAAACACCTTTTGCAAACTTCGATTAGCCTTTTGATTACTCAAACGGCCTCCGTTGGCGACGAGCCTTTGAAAGATTTTGCTAATCGGTACTGTTCTTACTTTCTGGTGCCGGTGGTGTCAACCGACTCGCAGCAGCCCGTGAACAGTACGCGCGTGAATAGTACTGTTTCGGAATCCTCCGATCTGCGAAGAAGAAAACAGATCGGCTCGGATTTAGGCCGAAAAATACTGGTTTGATGGCTGATTTGTCTCGGAAACCACCAAGAGAGGAGAACAAATCTGTTATCACCAAAATAATACTCCGCTTGCTGATGATTTCTTTCGCGGAAGTGATGACGAAGCATACAAAGCTTCGGATTCTGGCTGCCGGAATGAGCAGCGGAAATCGCTGGAATAAGCAGCGAGGACGATGGTGGCTGTCGGAAAAAAAATCTCAAATTGAGAGACGCTCTGATACCAGAAGAATTTGAGAGAAAAGAGTGAATACTCTTATATTTCATGAATACAAAACAATGAATATATATACAAAGAAGGAAAAAACATAATCCCTAAAAAATAGAAAAAACTATTGACTAATTAACCACCTAACTCACCAACCACTAATTTACCACCTAACTCACCAACCATTGACTACTTATATTTCAACATACACCAACCATTGACTACTCATATTTCAACACTCACCAACCATTGAATACACATATTTCAACACAGTTTTATTATCATTAACAACGAATTCATTTTATTTGGACTGTTATCCTGATTTCCAAAGAAATAGCTGTGGAAGAAAAGACTTTTGTGTTCTCTTTACCACTCCTGAAATAGAATTAATAGAAATATCATCCGTTGGCTTGATGTGAAAGCATCTATATTAATAAGATTGGTTTGCTTGCATGTACTCGTGCTCCTTGTATTATGCATGATTCCTTTATTTTTATTTATTTATTTATTTTTTAATATTGCACCCCATCCAACCCCCATAAATGTAATAATTCAAATCCCCCAAATTCTAATGTGAGTAGGGTTTGAATGCCAGACCAACTGTATTGAGATTTACTAGCTGAACTACTTTGCTCTTACAATTCCATTGCCTCTCACTTAAGAGAATGGAAATAGCAATTCTAAAGACAATCTTATAGTCTTGTTACATAAAAAGTATATATAAACAATAAGTTATATTGCCATTGTTTCTGGTCAGGATCATTGTTGCTGCTAGCACGGTGGAAAAGGAGAGATCTAGAAGGCTAAGTACTGCCATATTAAATCAAGTGGTGCAAGAAGCACTAGCTTTTAAATCGCCTCCTAGGACAAGAGGTGGCAAGAGAGGACGTGTATATTATTGCACTCAGGTATTTTTGTCATTCCAAAAAATAATTATTACGCTGTTTCTTCTTGATAATTTTTTTGCTGCTTCTATGGTAGTCAGGTTCTTATGGGTTATTTGGCAAATGAACTCGTGACCTTTTTCATGTTTTATTAAATGGATTTGTTCTTTTACTAATTTACGTTGAAGCCAAAGCAGTTTTCATTAAATTGTACTTTCAACTGTTTTTATTTCTCTTTTTAATATTGATATCTATACAACTTTAATCCTATGATAGGAATCATGTGGTCCTACATAATCACTCAATAAACACATTTTCCATTTCCTTTTGCAGGCTGCCATCAGGCCACCCACATTTGTTTTCTTTGTAAATGATGCAAAACTATTTCGTGAGACTTGCCGGCGTTACATGGAGAAGCAGCTGCGTACAGATGCTGGGTTTGCCGGTACTCCAATTCGACTGCTTTGACAAAGCAGAAGAAAAATGGAAAAGAATGAAGGTCAGTATAAGCTCTTGCAGTTCAACCGTGTCTTAAACATTATATTTATCAGTTTTGTTAGCTCAAGAATGCATTTGCTTGTTTGAAGATTATTCACTTCACATGGTTGCACTGCAGGCATACAATTTTATATTTATTTATTAAAATGCTACCAATTATCTATATTAGAAAGTTGACATTTTTCTCAAAATTATTTTGTAAATCTATACACACCGCGAGGTGTTCAAGGCAGGGACATACCCAGGATATTTTGCTAGGGTGGGCTTAAACAATACTAAAAAATTTTTTAGCGAACATTAACTATTTGAAGAAATTTAATTCATTAAAAACCAAAGAAAAAGCAAAATCCCCTCAAAATGTATATATTAAACAAAGTATATTTATTTTAAATAAGATGATAATAATAAAAAAGAACATACAATTAAATACAATAAGTCTTATTTAAATTTTTTCTTGCGAGATTTGATACAGTGAAATTCATCTATTATATGTTCTAAGTCAATAGTATCAGCAATCTCCCTTTCAATATATATGACCATGCAATCTGTCAGAAAATCATCCTCCATCTTACTACGAAGTGGTGTTTTGACAAGCTTCATAGCAAAAAATGCTCGTTCCGTAGTTGCTGTGGATACAGGAAGAGTTAAGACTAAACGGATCAATTTATCAATCAAAGTGTAATGTTCTGACTTTTTTGTTTCCACCAAACATTGACATAATTCCGAGAGAGAAGCCAAATTCTGAAATTCTGGGGAGCATAGAACATCAAACCTGTAGTGGTTCAATTGTCTTCTCAAATGTTCAATGTCATTTTTATCGAAATCTTGAGAGTAGAACTTTGTAGCAAGAGTACAAATGTCATCAACATTAAATGATTTAAACCCATCCACGGGGCTCAAAGTCATGCTTAGAGTAAGGAGTTCTATTGTTTGCTCTGGAAATCTATTATTTAACTCCATCATTTGAAAATCTATCACAGCATTAAATATATTGAAGTGAAAATAATGCTCAACTGTGATATTATCTTTCTGCTGACAAGATCGCTTTGTTCCTTCCATATGACGTGCATTCATATCAGGCATATCAATTTCATACTTTTCGAAAAATGACACTACACTTTTAAGAAACGAATCCCATGTAGTCTCCCTTAACTCTAGAAGGAGCATTTTTGTACTTGACACCAAACTCATAGCATTTAAGATTTCTTGAGATTTCAATTGCAAAACTTGACAAAGAATATCAGAGATTCCCAAAATCTTATGCATCAATAATAAGATAAACACAAATTCAAAGGATCTCAAATCTTTATACACACCTTTCGCTTCCTCGCGTATATTATTATTCTGTCCATTGTCAATCAAATTTCCAAGAAGAGTAGAAGTTGAATCAAACATCTGAATCAATCTACTAATAGAAGTAAAATAAGAGCTCCAACGAGTAACTCCAGGTCGTTGCAAAGTGCGAATTTGATTAGCCCCTGTAGCAGTCTCAAGTTCGCCTAAAGTGATCAACTCTTTAATTTCATCTTCTCGAATAGATTTCAACTGAGAATGGCGCTTGAAAGAAGCACTCACAAAGTTGATAATATAATTCAATTTCGAAAAAAATAACCATATATCATGCACATCTTTAGCTACCGCAATTAAAGCAAGCTGAAGTCTATGTGCAAAGCAATGTATGTAGTAAGCAGATGGACAATCTTTGAGAAATAAGGCTTGTAAACCATTCCATTCACCCTTCATGTTGCTAGCACCATCATATCCTTGACCTCGCAAGTTTTCAACCGATAAATTGTATCGAGTAAGGACATTACATATCTCTTTTTTAAGAGTTGAAGAATTTGTGTCAGTTACACTCATAACTTGAAAAAAGCGTTCTCTAACAAATCCCTTCAAATCAACATACCTCAAAATAATTGCCATTTGTTCCTTGTTGGATTCATCAACTGCTTCATCAACAAGAATACAGAATTTGGCATCCCCGACTTCCTCACGGATCTTAGCTCGCACTTCATTAGCTAGAATATTCAACAACTCCTTTTGAATCCAAAGTAATGTGTACTTAGCATTTTGTGGAGAATTTTCTAGAACAATCCCAGCAATTTCATGATTCATTCTTCCTGCACACTTTATCATCTCAATAAAGTTCCCACGATTGGTAGAATTGATGGACTCATCATTACCTCGAAAAGCACACCCCTGCATAGCTAGCCACTTTACCGTCTCTAGTGAGGTCCTGAGTCGTAACCGATTCCCTAAAATTTCTTGTTAAGAAAGTGTATTCATGACTTTATCGATATGCCGAGATGAATCTTTCAAGGTATACCAATTTTGAATGGCAGAACTATGATGTGAATTATATACCCCTTCATGTTGTACAAATGGACATTTGATTCCACATTTGATTCTTTTCCAATTATGGAAACCATCAATTGTAAATGTGGGATACTTTGACGGAACATTATCAAAAAGATAGCATGGAAAACAAAATGCTTCGTTTTTTTCTATTGAATATTCAAGCCAAGAAAATCGCTCAAACCAAGATTTTTGAAAGCTTCGATTTTGTTTACCATCTGAAGTGAGTGGATATTTATCCAACATAGGTTGAAACGATCCCATTTGTATGTATGCTTTTCGAATATCATCACGCTTGTCCGCAGGGTAAGCTCCTATTTGGAGACGTAATCCAGGATCACGTTCATAATAAGGAGTATTAATATCTGTTGGAGTGCAAAAATTCCTAACTTCAAGATTTTCAGACGGAGAAGGCAAACTTGAACCGCTAACATCACACGGAGAACCTAAACCACTAGATGATTGATAATCTTCCTTTTTTCCAAAGTATGAAAGAAGAGTTTTTCTTGGCTTAGATGAATGATTGTTTGACATTGTTACCTAAAATTATCACTCTTCGGTTAAATCAACAGAAGAAATAAAGAAAAGATAAAATAAGGAACTACTTATAAAGAAACGGATAGAGAAAAGCTGATCGGAAGATTGCTTGGTGGACTGACTTATAAATCAACACATAAATTTAAAGCATAAAAAATAGAATCCTTATTCAAGAAAAAATATAATTAAAAAATCTAAGAATCATAATATTTATTAAATTAATATATATTTTTATATTATTTTTCGATAAAACTATACACGTCTTGCAAGTTGCATGCATCTTATTTTTAACAATTGTTTTAAAATTATAAATCAATATTCGGTAATTTTTTTAGGTAAATAATAATTAAATAAGAACAAATGAACAAAGTTTGGAATCCTAATAGCTAGATTTAGAATTCTGATTAGAAATATACAATCAACTTAACTATGTGTGCATGAGACACTATGTTCTTTTTATTCGGTCAAAAAAAAAAAACAACTTATATAATTAATTAATCTACTCATTCTTGAATCTTGAACAAATCTTCCCCATATCCGAAACTATTTCCCATTCATATGATATATAATTGTGCCCGGAGTACATATATAAATATATACACACAATTTTTTTTAAGGGATTATTACTACAACATTAATAAATCCAAAAAACCTAATATTTATTAATCTTTATTCTTCCAAAACCTAAAATATCAAAAAATTCAAAAATCCTAATATTTATTAGACAGCTATTTCTGTTGTAATTTCAAGAACCCAAGATATCAAAGTACACATTACTAAATTTATTCTTTATTCATAAAAAATAAAATTTAATAAATAAATAAAATATCAATAAATAAATTAAAGATAGAAAATATTAAATAAAATGAAAAAAATTATCTAAACTTGGAGAAGAAAAATTCAGACCTCCACGGTTCGGCTGCACTTGAACTTGATCACTTGAACTTGAGCACTTGAAATTAAAAAAGAGAAGTTGAAATTAAAGAAGAGAAGTTAGACGAATAAAGAAGAAAACAGAACAATAAATGAGAAAAAATTAGTAAAGTTATTTTAATAAATTAAATAGTAAAAGTTTTTAAAAAATTTTCTTTAATAAAGTTTTAAACCGTTTGATATGCTTTAATAAAATTTTAAACGTTATGACATTCTTTAATAAAGTTTTTTAAATAGTAAAAACTTTTTTTTTTAAAAAAAAAATAGTAAAAACTTTTTAAATAGTAAAAATTTTAAATTTTTTTTTAAAAATTTATCCCGGGTTGGAGCCCAAGCTAGCCCCCCACGTGGGTCCGTCTCTGATTCGGATTCGGTATAGCTACAATTTGAATCTAAGAGATGATCATCAATCACTTTTATTTTTCTCCATTATTTGAAATTTTTTTGCAATGAATTGAAGTGAAACTTCTTATAACATAGTACTTCTTTAAGATTGTTATTTATTTATTTTTTTCTTATTGTAAACATAGCACTTCTTTAAGATTGTTATTATTATTATTATTTTACTAATACAGTGTTATTTCCCATATCATATTATTATCAATTTTAGTTTATATAGTCCATATGTTGATTTTCTCGATTTTCTCATTCTGTCTCGAATATTCCGTTATGTAATATATCTTCTACATGGAATATAAAATATGCGGAAACGTAAAACAATTGCTTGAAATGAAAAGTTGATCTCTCTCACATGAACTTGACTGGTACAAGGTTTGCCTTGAACCAGAGACGGACCCACGTGGGGGGCTAGTCTGGGCTCCAGTCCGGGCTAGATTTTTAAATTTTTTTTTAAAGTTTTTTACTATTTTTTTTAAAAAAAAGTTTTTACTATTTAAAAAACTTTATTAAAGAATGTCATAACGTTTAAAATTTTATTAAAGCATATCAAATGGTTTAAAACTTTATTAAAGAAATTTTTTTAAAAACTTTTACTATTTACTTTATTAAAATAACTTTACTAATTTTTTCTCATTTATTGTTCTGTTTTCTTCTTCATTCGTCTAATTTCTCTTCTTTAATTTCAACTTCTCTTTTTTAATTTCAAGTGCTCAAGTTCAAGTGCAGCCGAACCGTGGAGGTCTGAATTTTTCTTCTCCAAGTTTAGGTAATTTTTTTCATTTTATTTAATATTTTCTATCTTTAATTTATTTTATTGATATTTTATTTATTTATTAAATTTTATTTTTTATGAATAAAGAATAAATTTAGTAATGTGTACTTTGATATCTTGGGTTCTTGAAATTACAACAGAAATAGCTGTCTAATAAATATTAGGATTTTTGAATTTTTTGATATTTTAGGTTTTGGAAGAATAAAGATTAATAAATATTAGGTTTTTTGGATTTATTAATGTTGTAGTAATAATCCCTTAAAAAAAATTGTGTGTATATATTTATATATGTACTCCGGGCACAATTATATATCATATGAATGGGAAATAGTTTCGGATATGGGGAAGATTTGTTCAAGATTCAAGAATGAGTAGATTAATTAATTATATAAGTTGTTTTTTTTTTGACCGAATAAAAAGAACATAGTGTCTCATGCACATGGTTAAGTTGATTGTATATTTCTAATCAGAATTCTAAATCTAGCTATTAGGATTCCAAACTTTGTTCATTTGTTCTTATTTAATTATTATTTACCTAAAAAAATTACCGAATATTGATTTATAATTTTAAAACAATTGTTAAAAATAAGATGCATGCAACTTGCAAGACGTGTATAGTTTTATCGAAAAATAATATAAAAATATATATTAATTTAATAAATATTAGGATTCTTAGATTTTTTAATTATATTTTTTCATGAATAAGGATTCTATTTTTTATGCTTTAAATTTATGTGTTGATTTATAAGTCAGTCCACCAAGCAATCTTCCGATCAGCTTTTCTCTATCCGTTTCTTTATAAGTAGTTCCTTATTTTATGTCTTTTCTTTATTTCTTATGTTGATTTAACCGAAGAGTGATAATTTTAGGTAATAATGTCAAACAATCATTCATCTAAGCCAAGAAAAACTCTTCTTTCATACTTTGGAAAAAAGGAAGATTATCAATCATCTAGTGGTTTAGGTTCTCGTGTGATGTTAGCGGTTCAAGTTTGCCTTCTCCGTCTGAAAATCTTGAAGTTAGGAATTTTTGCACTCCAACAGATATTAATACTCCTTATTATGAACGTGATCCTGGATTACGTCTCCAAATAGGAGCTTACCCTGCGGACAAACGTGATGATATTCGAAAAGCATACATACAAATGGGACCGTTTCAACCTATGTTGGATAAATATCCACTCACTTCAGATGGTAAACAAAATCGAAGCTTTCAAAAATCTTGGTTTGAGCGATTTTCTTGGCTTGAATATTCAATAGAAAAAAACGAAGCATTTTGTTTTCCATGCTATCTTTTTGATAATGTTCCGTCAAAGTATCCCACATTTACAATTGATGGTTTCCATAATTGGAAAAGAATCAAATGTGGAATCAAATGTCCATTTGTACAACATGAAGGGGTATATAATTCACATCATAGTTCTGCCATTCAAAATTGGTATACCTTGAAAGATTCATCTCGGCATATCGATAAAGTCATGAATACACTTTCTTAACAAGAAATTTTAGGGAATCGGTTACGACTCAGGACCTCACTAGAGACGGTAAAGTGGCTAGCTATGCAGGGGTGTGCTTTTCGAGGTAATGATGAGTCCATCAATTCTACCAATCGTGGGAACTTTATTGAGATGATAAAGTGTGCAGGAAGAATGAATCATGAAATTGCTGGGATTGTTCTAGAAAATTCTCCACAAAATGCTAAGTACACATTACTTTGGATTCAAAAGGAGTTGTTGAATATTCTAGCTAATGAAGTGCGAGCTAAGATCCGTGAGGAAGTCGGGGATGCCAAATTCTGTATTCTTGTTGATGAAGCAGTTGATGAATCCAACAAGGAACAAATGGCAATTATTTTGAGGTATGTTGATTTGAAGGGATTTGTTAGAGAACGCTTTTTTCAAGTTATGAGTGTAACTGACACAAATTCTTCAACTCTTAAAAAAGAGATATGTAATGTCCTTACTCGATACAATTTATCGGTTGAAAACTTGCGAGGTCAAGGATATGATGGTGCTAGCAACATGAAGGGTGAATGGAATGGTTTACAAGCCTTATTTCTCAAAGATTGTCCATCTGCTTACTACATACATTGCTTTGCACATAGACTTCAGCTTGCTTTAATTGCGGTAGCTAAAGATGTGCATGATATATGGTTATTTTTTTCGAAATTGAATTATATTATCAACTTTGTGAGTGCTTCTTTCAAGCGCCATTCTCAGTTGAAATCTATTCGAGAAGATGAAATTAAAGAGTTGATCACTTTAGGCGAACTTGAGACTGCTACAGGGGCTAATCAAATTCGCACTTTGCAACGACCTGGAGTTACTCGTTGGAGCTCTTATTTTACTTCTATTAGTAGATTGATTCAGATGTTTGATTCAACTTCTACTCTTCTTGGAAATTTGATTGACAATGGGCAGAACAATAATATACGCGAGGAAGCGAAAGGTGTGTATAAAGATTTGAGATCCTTTGAATTTGTGTTTATCTTATTATTGATGCATAAGATTTTGGGAATCTATGATATTCTTTGTCAAGCTTTGCAATTGAAATTTCAAGAAATCTTAAATGCTATGAGTTTGGTGTCAAGTACAAAAATGCTCCTTCTAGAGTTAAGGGAGACTGCATGGGATTCGTTTATTAAAAGTGTAGTGTCATTTTCCGAAAAGTATGAAATTGATATGCCTGATATGAATGCACGTCATATGGAAGGAACAAAGCGATCTTGTCAGCAGAAAGATAATATCACAGTTGAGCATTATTTTCACTTCAATATATTTAATGCTGTGATAGATTTTCAAATGATGGAGTTGAATAATAGATTTCCAGAGCAAACAATAGAACTCCTTACTCTAAGCATGACTTTGAGCCCCGTGGATGGGTTTAAATCATTTAATGTTGATGACATTTGTACTCTTGCTACAAAGTTCTACTTTCAAGATTTCGATAAAAATGACATTGAACATTTGAGAAGACAATTGAACCACTACAGGTTTGATGTTCTATGCTCCCCAGAATTTCAGAATTTGGCTTCTCTCTTGGAATTATGTCAATGTTTGGTGGAAACAAAAAAGTCAGAACACTACACTTTGATTGATAAATTGATCCGTTTAGTCTTAACTCTTCCTGTATCCACAGCAACTACGGAACTAGCATTTTTTGCTATGAAGCTTGTCAAAACACCACTTCGTAGTAAGATGGAGGATGATTTTCTGACAGATTGCATGGTCATATATATTGAAAGGGAGATTGCTGATACTATTGACTTAGAACATATAATAGATGAATTTCACTGTATCAAATCTCGCAAGAAAAAATTTAAATAAGATTTATTGTATTTAATTGTATGTTTTTTTTTATTATTATCATCTTATTTAAAGTAAAAGTACTTTGTTTAATATATACATTTTGAGGGGATTTTGCTTTTTCTTTGGTTTTTAATGAATTAAATTTCTTCAAATAGTTAATGTTCGCTAAAAAATTTTTTAGTATTGTTTAAGCCCACCCTAGCAAAATATCCTGGGTACGTCCCTGATCCGAATGGAATCTATTTCATTGTCATTGATGGATCGTAAAAGAGTTTAATTATTGTTGGTTAATGGTAGAAAGTTGGCTAAGAAAAACATGAAAAGGGCGACGTTCAAAAAAATCATCAAGAAAGAGATCTTCCTCCAGTTCACTCTGTCTTCTTCATCTTTGTTTTCTTTCAAGATTCTCTAGCTGATCAACATTAGTATTGAGGTGTTCTTGTTGTGATTCTTTCTTTCTAATTTTGTCAATAATTAATAAAACATACCTGATTAGATCATCATTACCTCCATCATATTCAAACTCAATTCCATCTTCTAAAAATACTACATCATAAATAATGTTTCTTTCATAACACTCAGCGTCGTCGCATTTCTTGCTACTTATCTTTAAAGATCGAAAAGAAACAAAAATAAATGTGAAAACTCAAAGAGAAAAGTACTCTAAAACTTCTGTAGAAGTTGAAGAACCACTCAAAGAAAGATAGAGCTATGGTTTCTTGTGTGTGCTTATATATAGAGAGATTAGCTTGAAGTAGGTACGTGGGTTTTTTACATCTCAAAATAGGAAATGGTTTCTTAATTTATATAATGTGATAATGTTTACTACTAATTATACATGAAATAGGATTCTATTTTGTCTTAAATCAAATGTTTACTCCTAATTGTACATGAAATAAGATTATATTTTTGTCTTAAATCAAATGTATAAATAATTATTTCTGCATGTAATAGGAAAACATTAATAGTTATATGCATAAAAACTTCTTGAAGATATATATATATATATATATATATATATATATATATTATTTTAACGTTGTAATATCAAACTCATTTAAGTTTTTTTTTTTTTGAAAAAAACGAATATATTGTACGAAGAAAAATTATCCTGAAAAATCATCCTGGACCAACAATCCACGTCAGAAGGACACGATTCAATCCAAAATAAATCAAAATCAAAAGCAAAAGAAAAGGTTGCCTTTGCAAGAGAATCAACCACCCTATTAGCAATTCTAGGAACAAAAGAAAAGCCTAAAACATTCAACTCACGAGCTAAAATAAAAATATTCGAAATAATCAAACCCAAATCCAAGCAATGAACCGTGCCGGGATTAATGGATTGAATAACCCCCTTATCATCAGACTCTACGTAAAGGGAAGCCACACCAATCTCTTTGGCCAGCTGAAGACCATGCAAAACAGCCATTACCTTAGCCATAAGAGGACTGAAATTTGCTATCAACCTAAGAGAAGCAGCAGCTATAACCAAACCAGCATCATTCTGAATCACCAACCCCACTCTCACCAGACCAGAATTCTCCACCATACTGGCATCGACATTCATCTTGAAATACTCAGCAGGGGAAGACCGCCAACCAGCACTGAACTGTGATACATCCGCACCTATAACTGAACGTCTAGCGAAACAGAACTTGGTAAGAAACGATTGCGACAAGTCCACTATCTCACCAGCTAGGAGCAAGACCTGACCATAGATGAATTTATTCCTCCTAAACCACGACCGCCACAGAACCATGCATAACAACTCAAATTCAACCTCTACCAATTGAGCTCGTGTAAAAATCAAGCTATTATCCGTAAAAAATCAGGTGCGTAATCTTCGGTCCTTACCGACTACACCGAATACCAGAAAATAGCCTATGATTTTTAGCCGTACTGATCAGACTCAACAACTCTTCAGCACAAAGCAGAAACAAATATAGGGACAACGGATCCCCCAGCCTTAAACCCCTAGAAGGTCTAACCAAACCAATCGACTCTCCATTGACCAGAAAAGAACACTGAACCGAAGAAATACAATCCATAACAGTATGAATCCAGGAAGGAGGAAACCTCATCCTCTGAAACATGGCCTCCACAAAACACCACTCAACCCTATCGTACGCCTTAGCCATGTCCAACTTCAGCCCTAGGAAGCCAACTTGCCCCTTACGTTTCCGCTTAAGAGCATGCAAGCACTCGAAACCAACGATAACATTATCCGAAATAAGGCGCCCTGGGATAAATGCACTATGAGATTCTGAAATCAAATCCCTTAAAACGTTCCGTAGTCAATTTGCCAAAGTCTTCACAATGATCTTATAAATCACATTGCAAAGACTAATAGGCTTAAAATCCTTCATCCGAATCGTCTTATCAATCTTGGAAATGAGAACAATCAACATTCGATTAATATCTGCAACCAAACAATGGCCATTAAGGATACTCAAGCAAGCCGAGGACACCTTCTCCCATACAATGTCCCAGAACTTCTGATAAAATCCTGCATTAAAACCATCCACCCCAGGAGCCTTGGACGAGGCCATCATGAAAAGCGCCTAGCGAACCTCTTCCCTAGAAAACTGACCTTTAAGAAACTGGAAAGACGCCATGAATATGTGCTGCTCGACATCACCCAAGATCGCCTCCAACTCCTTATGCGAAGGCTGCTGAGAAGTGAAAATATTGTTAAAATAATTCTCAATTATATTGTCAATGTCACTACCATCTTCTGTCCAAACACCCCCCGAATCAACCAGCCCCTCAATAGCATTTATTTTCTTGCGTTTTGAGGCTTGAGAATGAAAGAATCGAGAGTTCCAATCTCCACTCCGAAGCCAAGCAACCTGAGACCGTTGACGCCAATAATCCTCCTCTTGATACAATAAATCATCCAGCTGCCTTTCAGCAGCATTAATATGATGCCAAGAAGCCATCACCCGAGACTCAGTAAGCCTGCGCAGGATGTTCTTCTTTTTTGAGATATGCCGCCTAAGTCTCCCACGTTGCTGCATCCTCCAAACCTTCAACCTTGCTACACAGCTATCACTAGAAGAAACGACCTCACCGAGACTACCCTGCACCATTGGCCCCCCCATCCACACCTCCTCAACAATATGACGACAACCTTCCAATTCCAGCAGTCCTCGAATTGGAAATGCTGAGGCTTACGCTGCCATCGTCGACCAGCCCTATCGCCCGCTTCTAGCACCTCCAACAAGATTGGATGATGGTCCGACCGCCACAAACTAAGATTCCGAACTATCAACTTCGGAAAAAGTTGGTTCCAACCTCAGCTCCCAACACCACCGATCAAGCCTTTCTTGCACACCATTAGCCCCTACATGCTTATAATATTAGCTTTTAAAATTATTTTTTTAGTTTTTGGAAAAAAAAAAATTTGTCTACGTCTACTTATTCACTTAAAAGTACAATTAAAACAAACTCTTTTTTTTTTTAAAGAAAAAAAGAAAAAAACTCGTTATAATTAAAAATAGTCATGGCTACGGTTCCAGAATCGATGGTTTCGGTTCTAGAATTGACAATTCTGGTCCTCTTGGAAGGAGAATCGAAACCGGAACTAGGGGGTACCGGTTCCAATTCCGAAACCGAAGAGGATCCGCCGATTGCGGTTCCTCCAAAAAAAATAAATAATTAAACCAGACCAATTTTTTTATCTTCAATATTTGAGAAAAAATAATTCAAAATATTATTAGTATTTATTTTGTTATCTAAAAATTAGTATTTATAGCTGATGGTAGAAGATAATTAATAAATTTAATTATATCTATTTTTATATTTAAACTAAAGGAAAAATAAATACACACGTATCATGTTCATGCAGCGATGTTATTTGAATGCTTGTATATTGTTTTTAATGCGCGCACATATATATATGTCATGTTCATGCACCAATATTATTTGAAAGCTTGCATTTTCTTTTTATTATGTTGAAAGTTAAAATACACAACGACGATCATTCAATCACTTAAAGTTGCCTGACTCTGAAGCTATTAAAAGCGAGAGGTATGACTCTTTTACGTGTTGAAATAATTATTTTAATGTTAAAAGGTCTTATGATATTTGTTTTTAATCATTTCTTATCCATTTAAAAAGAAACAAAGATTTTTTTATCCGTCGGAAGAAGTTTTAAATTTTTTTTTATCCATCGGGAGAAGTTCAAAATTTGAACTTCTTTGATAAGCTTTTTTTTTCTTCTTAAAATAAATAAATTGACTTAAATGCCTACACAATATGTTAGATATTTTACTTTATCATTTTTTTCTTAAAATTTTATTTTATTTATTTTCCGTAATTCATCTATCAAAACATTTTTATAGAGAATGAAATGATGTTAACGCAGTAGTATATTCATCACACCTAAACTATGAGGTTGTAGGTTCGAGTCGTATTCTCCTTCTTCAAATCTCGAATTTGTTGTAATAGTTCAAAAAAAAAAAATTTCATAGATATATTATCAAACAATATATTAACCTAGAATTATTTTTAATTGAATACTAAACATTGTAGAGCTTTTTGGTAATTTTATGTATTTAGCAAGCTTATTAATTTAGTACACTCGCAAGAATTGAGACCGAAAAATTTTATTTTTTATTAAGTAAGGTAATTAATTTATTGAACATTCATTTTTTAAGATTATTTTCTTTATATTTTTTCAATATGAGATTCAGTCTATTTCTAGTAGTTTTGCAAGTGGGTTTACTAATATTCCTCCTCATATGAGCTTTGTTGGCTTCAATTGGCTACTATTATTTTTAAAATTTGAGTTGCCATCTTTGGTAAAGCTCCACGCGGACCTGGTATCACCTATATCAATAATATGTAAATATTGCTATAATGAAAGTGTATGTGGAAAGTAAACAAAGGAGAAAAATTTAGTGAGCTCAAGAGAGCTATTCAATTTATCATCCATTAAACTTATCTTATCAAAATTCATTAAATTAACAAGCATTCTCATATATTTTTATATGATCAAACTAATTTATCGAGACAAAATTCGGAAGTGCGGATAAGAATTGTTCTGAATCTGTGCCAAGCAAGCATTGTTCTATATAGAATGAGAGCATATAAAGACAAACATTATATCAGCTAGATCATAACACTCAATATAAACTTGCACTATATATTTGCAATGAAAATGAGTAAGGTTAGCTTTTTATCCTTTATATTAAATTAATAATTGAATTAAACTAATATAATTTGCTTATAATCTCTTTCGTAAATCCATTTGTCATATGATATTTGCAATTTAACATTAATCCGAACCTCCACTTAAACTGTTAGATGAATCTAGTGACTAAACGAAAATTATCTCTAATCATTTATAATTAGCTAGTTTGTTTTTCACCGAAGAATGTTTGTTCTATGGTTGTTCAAATTTTAAGAGGTTTGGAATTTCCATATAAGAGAATTCTATGATACAAAAAAAAAAAAAATATAAGTCTTTAAATTGTACTATAAAAAGGGGATATTTTGTGCAGGGAAAATATTGTAATCCGCAGTAAAAGGGGTTGCAAATACTCTGTGATAAAAAATTTTGCAACGGATAATAACTGTTGTAAAAATATTTTTGCTGCAGAGTATTCGCGGTAAAAGGACTTCAAATATGTGGTAGAAACTTTAAAATTTTTAATATTTACCACTGATTAGTATCCGCGACTAAAAAATCGCGGCATTTGTAATATATTTTTTGTAGTGTGTGATTGTTGTATTGTCTCTAAAATCCAAAATACTTGAAGAAAATTCTAAGATTTTGAATGTAGCAATGGAAAAAAAAATAAACAAAATCAAAGTCTACAAGTCATGATAGGAAAAATACAATAAATTCTAAAACGTTTAGAAAGTTTTGATAGATTTTGAATGGATATAACTCTTAATAACAAGTCTTGATAGAAAAAATACAATAAATTCTAAAACGTTTAGAAAGGTGCTTTCACCATTCAACATTTTTAAGCACATCCTATCGATGTCCTTTTCCTCAATTAAACACTATTTTTTTCATGTTTTGTAACTTTTTTCTTTCTTTCTTTCACTTTTGATAGAAAACAACAAAGAAAGGGAGTAAATTTAGAAAATGTTAGAACATACTAATATGATTAACTTAGAAAAGACTAATACTTAAAACAATTCAATTTTTTTTAAAAGTATATTTCAGTTTCTTATCACTCACAAAATAAATAATTAAATTAAATTAATATAATTTACTTACAGTCACTTTCATAACAAGACCAATATGGTTCTAATACTTAAAACAATTCAACTTTTTTTTAAAAGTATATTTTAGTTTTCTTATTATTCACAAAATAAATAATTAAATTAAACAAATATAATTTACTTAAGAGTACAAGACCAATATGGTCTTCGATTAAACATTGATTTTCTTCTTTTTTCTTTAATTATGTTTGAAGTAGACATGCCAAAAGATAGATGGCTGGTGTGGCAAACAACTTTGATCAAGATTTAGATAGTCTCATAATAGTAAGGATAATGGTCTATGTGATATTATCAGGCTGAATTAATATTTTTACTATTAAACTACATTGGGCGGTGGTCATTGCCTATTTCTTATATCTGTGAGCAAAATTTTGATCACCAAATTAAAAACTGTAAGGAAGGCTTTACCAGAATTTTTATTTGTTCTCAATTGCAGAAGGTCCTTTGTTCTTTGCTAGTAACACATAAATAGAAAATATCATTGCTTGAGATTTCATTGATTTAAGATTGTTGAAAGAGCTTAGCATAAGCTCTAGTTTGGTTATCAGAAGCTTAGGATGAATTTTCAATTGTGCATTTAATTGCAGGAACAAATAGTTATGATTTTTATATAGAGTTTGGATCTTTATACTATATTATGATTCTGATTACACAATAAAAAAATGCGAAACTAGTCATAATTGGGGAAAAATAAAGAAACATTAATGATGGAAAACTCAAATTATTAGCACTAACAGAACTTCTTACATGCTCATAAAAAGTGACATTCACCAAAGAGAATTATTCAGAAAGACTAAGTTATTCTTCCTTTGCGTCGGTTATTTAGTCTTCTCGCAATTCTGCTATTTTCCTTCTCAACAATTCTTACAAGCCACCAAGGCTTTCCTGTTGAGAAAACAAGATATCCCATTGTCATTCCAAGCACTGTTCCAGATCCATAACCCATCAACACAACTTTCCAACCAAATGCAAATGCACTCTCCGTATCATCTTCTGGTATTCGAGATGGTTGTGGTGTCTCACCTCTATGACAATCATTTGAAAGCGAAAGTCCACATAATCCCAAGTTATCACTGTAAGAATCACTTCCAAACGTATCAAGTTGGCTGCCTCGAGGTATAGGTCCGGAGAGTTGATTTCGCGACAGGTTTAGAACTTCCAGAAAATTCAAACTTGCCAACTGCCTTGGAATCTCTCCAACAAGCTTGTTTGAAGAGAGGTCTAAGGATTCAAGTGCTGTCAAATTTCCTAGGGATGAAGGGAGATGCCCCGTCAGGAGATTTTGAGAAAGGTTAAAAAGATGAAGTGACTGTAGCTTCCCAATTTCTTCTGGAATCTCTCCACTGAAGCTATTATTTGAAAAATCTATGGTTGTGAAAATATTAAGTATTCTCTCCATTTCAATGTCATTTCGTTTTATTGTCACCGATATGGAATCGTGGTAGTTGTAGTAGTAGTTGTAGTTCCCCATATATTCCAACTTACTTTTAGCTACATCTGCATTCATCATAATCTTAAGACTTGCAAAGTACCCTGCCGGCAAAAAACCACTGAAATTGTTGTTCGAGAGATCAATTATTCGCAACTTAGAGAATGAGTTATTGGCCTCAGAATCTCTTACAAATCCGAAAAACTTATTGGACCGAAGAACAAGAACTTGCAACTTTGGAAGAGTTCCCAACCAATATGGGAAAGTATATGTTAGCTTATTGTTTCCAGTATCTAGAACTTCAAGCATCCTACAATGGACCAAAGATCGTGGGACTAGCCCTTCAAATCCGTTGCCATTGAAGTTAAGGGTTCGCAATTGATTGTCCTTTGCAAATGATCCAGGAATGGTGCCATGAAATCTGTTCTTCTGTAGATCCAACACAGAGAGCTTGCTGCTAAAATGTTCAATGCATTCTGGAACAGTGCCACTAAAGTTGTTATGAGAAAGAACAAGAACTTGAAGGGTTCTTAAATTGCAGATTGAATGAGGGATCTCCCCAGTTAATTGATTGTTTGAGATAAGAAGATATTCCAAGGTTGGTGGTGGAACTGGAAGGGGTCCTTGAAGCAAGTTGAATCCAAGATCAAGTGATCGAAGCTTCTTCCATGGGAGTTGCTCTTTGCCTGTGAGAAAACTATGGGAGAGATTTTCTATTTCTTGAGGAATGGAACCAATAAGATTGTTTTTGCTGAGATACAGATATTCTAGATTAATCAAATTATAAAAGGAATTAGGGATCTCCCCAGTCAATTGATTGTCGTTCAACTCTAGATCAGTTAGAGATGTCAAGTTTCCTAATTCTTTAAGAATGGGGCCTGAAAGTTTATTTTCTTGAAGGTAAAGAAGAGTAAGGCTTCCCAAACCACCAAATGATGGTGGAATTGAACCAGAAAGATTATTCGAAGCAAGACTTAGGTAGACAAGAGACTTCAAATTTCCAATTTCATGGGGGATTGGACCAGAAAGGTTATTGTTGAATGCGTAAAACAGATTTAGTTTATTCAAGTTTCCAAAAGTGGAAGGAATGATGCCAGTGAGCTTGTTGATATTCATGTTAAGTTCAACCAAATTTTTTAGGTTTCCTAATTCTGGAGGAATGGAACCTGAAAGTGAATTGCTATAGAGATATAGAAAAGCCAAGTTGTTAAGATTACCTAGAGAAGCAGGAATTGGACCAGAAAGGTTATTGTCGAATGCGTAAAACACACTTAGTTTATTCAAGTTTCCAAAAGTGGAAGGAATGGGGCCAGTGAGCTTGTTGGTATCCATGTCAAGTTCAACCAAATTTTCTAGGTTTCCTAATTCTGGAGGAATGGAACCTGAAAGCGAATTGTTATAGAGGTATAGAAAAGCCAAGTTGTTAAGATTACCTAGAGAAGCAGGAATTGTACCATGTAGATGGTTTTTATACAAGCTAAGCCCACTAAGAGACCTTAAACTACCTATTTCATGAGGAATCGATCCATTTAACTGATTCCTGGAAAGATACAGGACTTGAAGATTTGTAAGAAGACCAATTTCTGAAGGGATTTCTCCAGAAAATTGATTAGCAGATAGAACGAGATATTCGAGTTTAGAAAGGCATGCAATCTGAGATGGGATGGTACCTGAGAGTGAGTTCATAGAAAGATTTATATATTTAAGATTAGGAAAAGATGAGAAGGAAAATTCATCAAGTGTACCAATCAAACCGAAACCGGTAATGTTTATTCTGATGACGCTTCCGGCACGGTTACAAGAAATACCGAACCAAGTGCATGGGCTTGTGGTTGGTTTGGAAGTGGAGGCATTGTGAGAAAGCAGATTCCAAGTAGGTAGCTGAGACTGAGTTTGGTTTGCAAAGCTGGCTTTCCATTTGAGAAGAGCATTTGCCTCAGCAGTAGAAGCAAAAACAGGATATGGTTTTGAAGAAAATATGTTAAAAAAGAGGACGATGAAAACAGGGGAGAGTAACTTATCCATGTTTAAGAAAAATATGGGTTTTGGTTTTGTTTAGTGCAGTGATGATTTACAATATTGTGTTAATATATATAGAACAAGAATCCTATTGGTTTTCTATTAATTGGGTCAAGTCTCTGCTGTTGTTTAGTGCAGTGATAGCAGACTTTTGAGACTTAATTAAAAGTTGAATTTAAGCAAAGATTGCTACTCGAAGAATTTAATTGTCGTCACATCCCTCAGCTAATCCTCAACTAACTAATCAATTCCTCAACTAACTAACCCTCAACTAACTGGAACAAATAAATAATGCCAACTAAATAGGAGCCACTATCCAGCTCCACTCTTATTTGCTAAGAGTAATTGAGCATTTATTGAGACAGATTCAGCGGTCGCACCCATTCATCTATTACAAGACCTTCCCCAACAACCCGCGGACCAGTGTCTGGTGGAGGTTTTTTACGTGCTTCAACCGCAGCCTCAGCTTCATCTAACAGACGCTTCAATTTTTCCAAGGCCTAGTGCAAAAAGAATCGTGAAATAAGAACTAGATCATTTTATTGTGTACATTGAAAATGAAGGCAATATGCACAAAACTAAGCAAACTATCAGAACCAGTATCATACTTACAGAACTAGGACGTTGTACGTCTAGAAATACAACCCGCAAAATTAGCTCTACCGTTACCTGCTCCCTTTGTTCTTCAAACTATAAAACAATAGGTCGAGCAAGAAATTTTGGATCAAATTAATACCACCTGGAGGTACACTTGAGACTACCATCACCAAACCTCAGAAAAGTCTTTTCCATTTGTTTATCAAAATTGGAAATTAACACACAACAAGGTTCCAAGAAATAACTTAATTTAAATATTTTTTAATAAGTTTTTATAATTTAGTTTAATATTATTTTATTAATTTTTTCTATTTAATTATTTTTATTATATTTTAATTAGAAGGTAAAATTGTAATTTTATTAATTGAATTCTTTAAGGGTAAAATTGTTTTTTAGAAAATTTTATTATGTTTGATGATCAAAAAGTTGGCTAGAATGACCAATTTAATCTGTTTAGGAAATGTCAGGGACCACACGAACCAAAAAAAAGAAACGCAAGTAAAAAAAATAATGTTTCATAAAAAAGTAGGAACTAAATTAAAATTACCCTTATTTTAATTATATTTGAAATAGACATGCCAAAAGATAAATTTAAGCAAAGATTGCAACTAGAAGAATTTAAGTTGTAGCTGAGGGTAGTAATTAATGGAAATTAACAAACAAATTGACTAAATCTCTAGCTGAAACTAAACCATGCCGACATCCCAAACGGTATTAACCCTATTAGGTGGTGTATGTATTGTAAGTTGTAACTGTTTCTTCAGAAGAGGCAATTCAAGCGGCAGTGACCCTAATAATTTACTTGCTACAAAATTGGAAATATATATATATATATATATATATATATATATATATATATATATGGTGAAAAAAAAAATTAAGGATGAGGTTAAATACAGTTTACGTACAGGTAAACGACAATTATATGTATAATTTTTAGAAATAGCTGAATTGAGAAATAAAAATTGTTAAGTAAAAAATTTCTCAATATTTATTATGAATTTTTATGTGCTATTTCTTTATGTATTAACCAACTATTAATTTATATATTAGTTGGGCCCCAAAGAATTTTTTAAAAAATAATTATTTTATGTATTTAGCGAGGTTATTAATTTAGTACACTAGCAGGAGTTGAGACCAAAAGATTTTATTATTTATTTAGTGAGGTAATTAATTTATCGAACATTTATTTTCGAGGATTATTTTCTTTATATTTTTTCAATGTGAGATTCAATCTATTTTTATTACTTTCACAAGTGAGTTTACTGACATTCCTCCTCACATAAGCTTTGTTGGCTTCGATTGGCTACTATTTTTTTTTAAATTTGAGTTGCCATTTTTAGTAAAGTTCCGCAGGGATCTGGTATGACGTATATCAATAACATGTTAATATTGCTATATTGAAAGTGTTTGTGAAAAGTACACACAAAGGAGAAAAATTTAGTGAGCTCAAGAGAGCTATTTAATTTATCATCCATTAAACTTATCTTATCAAAATTCATTAAATTAACGAGCATCCTTATATATTTTTATATGATCAAACTAATTTATCGAGACAAAGTTCGGAGTTCTAAATCTATGCCAAGCAACTATTGTTCTATATAAATGAGAGTATATAAAGATAAACATTATATAAGGTAGATCATAAAGCTCAATATAAACTTGCACTATATATTTGCAATGAAAATGAGTAACATTAGCTTTTTGTCCTTTAAATTAAATAAATAATTGAATTAAACTAATATAATTTGGTCATAGTCTCTTTCGTAAATTCTTTTGTCATATGATGTTTGCAATTTAACATTAATCCGAACTTCTACTTAAGTTGTTAGATGAATCTAATGACTAAACGAAAATTATCTCCAATCATTTATAATTAGCAAGTTTGTTTTTCACCAAAGAATGCTTGTTCTATGGTTGTTCAAATTTTAAGAGGTTTGGACTTTCCACATAAGAGAATTCTATGATACAAAAAAACAAAGTCTTAATTAAATTGTACTAAAAAAAAGTGATACTTTGTCGGTAATCTGCGGCCAAAAGTGTTGTAAATACTTCGTGATAAAAAACTTTGTAACGGATAATAACTATTGTAAAAGTTTTTTTGCTGTAGATTATTCGAGGTAAAAGGACTTCAAATTTGTGGTAGAAAATTTAAAATTTAAAATATGTATCACTGACTAGTATCTGCGACTAAAAAAATCATAGCAATTGTAATATTTTCTTTTTGTAGTGTGTTATTGTTGTATTGTCTATAATATCCAAAATACTTAAGAAAATTCTAAGATTTTTAGTATAGCAATGGCAAATAATAAATAAAATCAAAGTCTACAAGTCGTGATAGGAATAATGCAATAAATTTCAAAACTTTTAGAAAGTTTTGAACAAGTCTTGTTATGAAAAATACAATAAATTTCAAATCGTTTCGAAAGGTTGGATAAATTTTGAATGAATACAACTCTTAATAACGCGTCGTGATAAGAAAAAAACAATAAATTCCAAAACGTTTAGAAATATTTGATAGAAAAAACTTGTAAGTGGCTACATATTCTCACACTTGACTTGTGTACCTAGTTGATATCGATCAAAACCTTTTGAATTGACGTAATTTGAATTATGATATAGGTTCATGATGCAAGAAGAAAAAATCAAAGATATTTTAGGGTGTGTTTAGAATTACTGTACCTTGAAAAATAATTATTTATTTTATAAGTTGAGATAAAAAAAATTGTTTAGTAAACTTCTCAAAATCTGTTTATTTCATAATATGTTTCTCCCATAATTAATGAGAAAATCATTTTATTGAATAAATGGATTTTTAAAAGTTTAGCATATCTTCTTTTTTTATGATTATTTATCAAATTGAAGTAATTCCAAACACACACTTAATCTTTTTTGAGCTTTTACATTCTATTGGTACGTAATAGGAAGAAAGAAAAGAAGGGTTTTAATGTCATTAAATTCACCATTAACTCGAGAAGAACTAACATATTATCAAAAATCAACTTTTTTATTTTAAGGGAGAACTTTAATTTAGTCCCTACTTTTTAATAAAACATCATTTTTTTTTATTTATATTTTCCTTTTTAGTTCGTGTGGTTCCTGATGTTTTATAAATAGATTAAATTGGTCATTTAATCAACTATTTGACGGTCAACCATCATTATTTGACAGTTTTACCCATGCAGAATTAATAGAATTACAATTTGACCTTTCAATTAAAATATAATAAAAATAAATAAATAGAAAAATAAATAAAATAATATTAAATTAAATTATAAAAAATTTAAAAATATAAAACTTATTAAAAAATAATCAAATTTAATTATATTATTAGAAAAAATTAATATTTAAAAAATTAAAGAATAAAAAAGGTTAAAAATTGCTATAATTTTTCTAATTAAATAATTTAATTTGAATATTTTTTAATTTTTTTAATTCTCCATTTTTTAATTTTATTCTTTAATTTTGTAAATGTTAATTGTTTTTAATAAAATAACTTAATTTAATATTATTTTATTAATTTTTTCTATTTAATTATTTTTATTATATTTTAATTAGAATATAAAATTATAATTCTATTGAATTCTTTAAGGGTAAAATTATCTTTTAGAAAATTTTATTACCATTAAAAAGTTGGTTAGATGGATCAATTTGATATGTTTAGGAAACGTTAGAAACCATACGAACCAAAAAAAGAAACATAAGAAAAAAATAATATTTCATAAAAAAGTAAGGATTAAATTGAAGTTACTTTTATTTTAATTATGTTTGAAGTAGACAGGACAAAAGATGAATTTAAGATTGCAACTCCAAAGAATTTAAGTTGTTGTCACATCCCTTAACTAACTAACTAATCAATTCCTCAACTAACTAACCCTCAACTAACTGGAACAAATAAACAATGCCAACTAAATGGGAGCCACTATCCAGCTCCACTCTTATTTGCAATCGAATGGAAACAAACAAATAAACTCCAAAATATTTAGAAAGTTTTGAACAATTTTTGATAGGAAAAATATAATAAATTTCAAATCGTGATAGAAAAATATAATAAATTCTAAAATGTTTAGAAAGGTTTGATAATTTTTAAACGAAAAAGGAAAAATGTAATAAATTTCAAAACGAATATAAATTTTGTTTAACGTGTAAGTAGGAAGAAGGTAGTTGACTTAGTTGATGTCCATCCAAAATAAATATATGGAAAAATAAATAAATAAATAAATACACTCCAAAACATTAAAAATTTTGATTAACTTGTAAATGGGTACATGTTCTTATACTTGACTTGTATGCCTAGTTAAAAGCCATCCAAACTTTTTAAATTGACCTAATTTGAATTATGATATAAGTTTATGATATAAGAAGAAAAAACTAAATATATTTTCGAGTGTGTTTAGAATTGCTGTACCTTGAGAGTTAATTATTTATTTTATAAGTTGAGATAAAAAAAATGACAAAATTAAAAATGATCTAAAATTTATTAGAAAATTGTTTTATTTGTATTTTCCTGATAGAAATCTCTCTTTGTCTCTCAGTTTTATTGTCGCGGGATTTCGATTATGTTTCGAAAAGAGACAAAAAAAAGACCAAGGGAAGGGGGATTTCGATTCAGTTTCCAAAAAAAAAAGAGAAATCTCTCTCTGTCTCTTGATTTGTTTAGTATGATACTATATATGCATTCTTTATCCATGCTAAATAAATTTTAGTTATTGCTTTGCTAAGTTATAATCTAAATTACTGCAGTGAAACAGGGTGGAGGGGGAGGGTTGAAGGGGTTCTTCAACGCCATAATGACTTTTCCTGACAATTATCCAGTTAGCCCTCCAACTGTGAAGTTTACATCCGAGATTTGGCATCCTACTACTTGGCTTTTGCACCTAAAATTTTGAACTACTTATCATGTTTCAAGTTTTGCAAACAACTAAAATGTTGCTGTTCAAACTACAGTTTATCCTGATGGAAGAGTTTGCATATTGATTCTTCATCCCTCCGGCGATGATCCAAATGGTTATGAGCTTGCAATGGAGCGCTGGAATCCAGTCCACACAGTACTGTAATTCGATTTTTTTTATAATATCTTATGTTTGTCATCATGAATATATTCGGGTTGAATTTAACTTTGAATATTCAATTGGAAACATGAGATCACTGCAGCTCTGACGGGCTCAAGCTCTGGCCCAGATTAAAACATACTAATTTAAAAAATTATATATATATATATATATATATATTTATTTGACATGCTCCTAACCTACTATCTCTCATTAGGTAGTCTACCGGCATTCCACGGTAGCTCCCCAGTCGAGGCTTGCTGAAAGGCTTCCGTGAAGCTAAACCTTTTCTTATAACTGGAAATCTGAGTAGGAAATTTTTTTTTTTATATACAAAACTATTTTATAAAAATTTTAGCAGAGTCTCCTCTGTTTTTTTGAAATTACCAAATCTTAGAGACATGCATAAAAACTTGAACACTTCTATAACCTTTCAAATCTCAACTACTGTGGACTTCTGGTCCATCTCAACAAATCACACTCAAACAGTTTAAATATCAAAATAAACAGTTATCAAAGAATAATAAATCAAATCTTTAAATAAAATACTTATACACTTAAAACAATATTAAAATACAAACTTAACAACTAAAGCATTATATCTCTTTATAAAACAGTCACAGCATCCTCTGACTAGTCCTGCTAGTCTTCGGCATCCCTGAAATGTCTGTACCTGTACCTGCGAGGTTGATTTAAAAACATAAAGAGAAATTAGAGTGAGCTAAAGGAGCTCAGTGAGTGCGTTTCTAATTTACTGAAAGATCTTAAAAATAATAAAATTAACTTTGAATTTAACTGAAACTCTTCAAACTTATTACTATTACTGAAAACTGATAAACTGAAAACTCTCTCCTATTGCTGAAAACTGATAAACTAATATACTTTTTAAATACAAGCTAAGAATGTTTAATTGATAAAATCTGATGGCCAAGCCTAAATAATTACTTTTAATTTACAATTGAAATACTTAAAATTCTATTATAACTATTTACTTGGCCACTTTTCTGAAAACTGAAAAGCTGAAATAATATACTGATCTAAAAACTGAAAAGCTGGAATAATATATTTTCCTGAAAACTGAAATACTGAGATAATATATTTTTCTGAAAACTGATATCATATACTTTTCTGAAAACTAATAAACTAATATAATATACTTTTATGAAAACTAATAAACTAATATAATATACTTTTCTGAAATCTGATAAACTGAAATAATATTCCTTTATATTTCTGAAACTGAAAAGCTAATATGATATTCTTTTCTGAAAACTGAAATACTGATATAATATATTTCTCTAAAAACTATACTGAAATCTATTTTCTGGAAACTGTTATGAAATTTATAACAAAGGAGAAAAATTTAGTGAGCTCAAGAGAGCTATTTAATTTATCATCCATTAAACTTATCTTATCAAAATTTATTAAATTAACGAGCATCCTCACATATTTTTATATGATTAAACTGTTGAAGTATAAACTTGTTTTAGGCCCAAACTATGTGAAGGCCCGAACCATTATGGGAGCCCAAACCCAAACCCAAATAAATTAGAGTCCAAGTCCATAAATAAGGTTCAAGCCCTTTATCTAGAATTCTCTAGGGTTTGGTAATTAGGCATAAAAATCATATGGTCAATTGGAAGGATGTGGAAGGATGTAGAAGGATGAGGTGTATGGTTATTATAATTTTGGATTAGTTTATATGTGTGGTCTAAAATGATTTGTAATTAGTATAAATACCTTTCACCATTTTGGTTTAGACATCAAGGAGAAGCAAAGCTTCTAAGTGAGTGAAGAAGAAGCAAAAGAGTGAGTGAACTCTTGAGTGAGAGTGTTTTTGTAATATTTGTTTTGAGTTTAAATAGAAGTTGTTTGAGTATTTTATTTCCAACAAAGTGGTATCAGAGTCGAGTTGTAAAGTGTGCACTATAGCATATCAAAATCGAAGTTCTTGACGAGACGAAGCCGACGCCATAAAAATTGCCCCGATCGGAGTTCAAACGAGCCGCCACGGGCCACCGGAAGTTTGCTGTGAGAGAGCGAGTTAACTCACTGAGTTCAAGCCTAGTCAGCGGAGTTGGAAGTAGAGTCCAGCCGAGTTGGAGCCGAGTTGACCAAGCCATCAAAAATGTTGACTGTTGACCAGGTTAGGTTGACCGTTGACTTTGACTTTGACAAAAAAAATTGATTTTTTGTCTGAGTTCATCTTAAGGTTTTTCGACGTTCTGAGTTCATCCGTGTAGTCAGAATTTCGAAATTCTCACCATATTGAGAGTTATGGCTAATGATATGGCGGCATTTCAAGTTCCAACACTCAAGAACGAAAACTATGATAATTGGAGTATCAAGATAAAGTGTAACGCCCCAACTTTTCCGTAATTATGAAAAGTATATTATTTTTATGGTGCATTTGGATGATAATGATTCCAATTGAATATTGGTAAAGTAAATTTGGTAATTGGATAAGTATGGAATATTTTTGGAATAATTATTGAGATGAAATGTGATTATGAATAAATTTGTGCCATTGGAGAATTTTAAGAAGTTCAAGGGAGCATATGGTAATTAGAAAGATATTTATATATATATATATATATATATGAGTATGTGTGTGAGTGTTTACACACAAGGAAAGTTAAAAAAAACAAAAAAATAGAAAACAAAAAGAGAATACTTGAGTGGCACAGCACAAAAACATTCTCTAAATCAAAAATAAAACAAATGAAGACCAGAGAGTGAAATTGGCGAGAGAGAAGAAAGAAAGAGGAGAGATGGCGTGAGAGAGGAGAGAGAAAGAAAAGAGAAGAAGAAGGAGAAGGAAATTGGCGTTGGTCCAGAAGAGTTTTGTATTCAGAATAGTATTTCAGGTTTGGTGGTATTTTTTTCGTATTTTTCAGATTTTTCAGAAATTTTCGGAATTGTTATATTATATTGATTTTAATTTATTTGGGATATATGGCTTATGATCTGTTGTTTGAAATTGATTTTGGGATAATTTGATATATATATTATTTATAATAAATTAATTTCTAATATATATATATATATCTTAGTTGTTTTATCATACGGTTGCTTTTATATATATATATATATATATATATATATATATTGTTATATATATCTATTCTTGATAACACTGTTGATTAGCTATATATCTATATATATTGTTATATATATTATTTGTAATGATTTTGATTATATATATATTATGGTAATAAATTAATTGTGAATATATATATATATATATATATATATTGTTACTGATTTGGATTATATGTATTTAAAATATTCTGGATTTGTAATATGGTTTACGAAAAAAAATATTCCGAATTGATTTTCGATATTACGGATAATATTATTAAAATATATATGATTTTGCGATTTGTTTCGAAAAGTGATTCGGGGTATTTGGATTTACTATGGATTTATGAGATATAATTGCACGTGATTTTAAATGTGATTTGAAGTGATTTCTGGATTCAGAAATCTTTTTGGAAATGAATTTGTAATTTAATTTTAATTTATTTGGGATATATGGCTTATGATCTGTTGTTTGAAATTGATTTTGGGATAATTTGATATATGTATTGTTTATAATAAATTAATTTCGAATATATATATATATATATATATATATATATATATATATATCTTAGTTGTTTTATCATACGGTTGCTTATATATATATATATATATATATATATATTGTTATATATATCTATTCTTGATAACACTGTTGATTAGCTATATATCTATATATATTGTTATATATATTATTTGTAATGATTTTGATTATATATATATATTATGGTAATAAATTAATTGTGAATATATATATATATATATATATATATATATATATATATAAAGATATTTATTCTGATTTTCGATGGATTTATTGATATTTGCTTCAATATGATATGTGTTTCAGTTTTCCGATGGATTTGTATATTCGAAATGTTATTTGATTTGAAACGTATTTTATATTGGGAAGTGATTTACGAATATTTGACTTGACTTCTTGTTAATGTGAATATATACTTCGACTTGTATTTGCTTTGACTTGAGTCCCAAATTGATTATTTATTTGTCAGTATATTGATTTAACTGGTATTACAGTGTAAGTGGAAATATAGTTTTCTGTACACCCACTAAGCTATATGCTTAGCGTGTTGAGTTTTCTCACACGCAGGTAAAAGAATGGTTGAAGGGGACAAGGATCAGAAAGAGTAGAATCTGCTGAGATAGTAATCAGAGTCACATCACTCCTGCATTTTTGGTAGCCACTACATATTTGATGTTTTATATGTATTATATCGGCATGCATGGACAAGAATGTTTTTGTAAATATTTGAAATGGTATTTAGTTTTTATGTATGTTTTGTAATATTTGGGCCCATGGATTTTAAGGTTTTTAAAGTTGAATATATAATAGTATTTTGATATAATTTGTTTTGGTAAGTCGCACTAGATATGGAAGGGTGCGCAATTTGATTTAAGATTATAGAAGTGTGGATTTTATGAGTTGTGAAAACAGGTTTTGAAAAGTCAGAAACACAGAGGAAACTCTGGCGAAATTTTCAGAAAATCTTTTTGGACCATAATTTACATATTTATTCGGATCATTACTTAAAGTTTATGTTCTGAAATGTGTTTTCCGTATCCGGTAGCGCTCCCCGATTCGGTCCGAGCAGATTCGGGTCGGGGGGTGTTACATAAAGGCTCTTCTTGGAGCACACGATGTATGGGAGGTCGTAAAGAAAAGCTATACCGAACCAGAAAATGAGTCAACTCTATCCCAAACTCAAAAGGATAGTTTAAAAGACTCAAGGAAAAGAGATAAGAAGGCTCTCTATCTCATTTATCAAGCCTTAGATGATGATGGTTTTGAGAATATTTCGAGTGTAAGCTCCGCTAAGCAAGCGTGGGAGAAGTTGCAAATCTCTTACAAAGGAGTCGAAAAGGTAAAGAAGGTCCGTCTCCAAACATTAAGAGGTGAATTTGAATCCTTGCACATGAAAGCATCTGAATCTATTTCAGATTATTTCTCAAGAGTAGCAGCCGTTTCTAATCAATTAAAAACAAACGGTGAAAAGTTAGAAGATGTAAGAATAATAGAGAAGATACTCCATTCATTGGATCCCAAATTTGAGCACATTGTTGTGATGATAGAAGAAACTAAAGACCTAGAAGAATGAAGATCGAACAACTCCAAGGATCACTGCAAGCATATGAAGAAAAACATAAGAGGAAGTAAGGGATCAACAAGCAACTCCTAAGATGCAAGTGAAGGAGAAAGAAGAAAGTTAAGGCCACGAGAGAAGCCAGTGTGGTCGAGGTAGAGGCCGAGGCCGATGACGAGGTAGAGGCTGTGGCCATGGATGAAGTTGGAATTCTAATAGCAGCAACTCCAACAACTACGAGAAAAGTGAAAGCTCAACAAGAGGCCGTGAGAGAGGCAATTCGAACTCGAAGTATGATAAATCTCAAGTTCAATGCTATAATTGTCAGAAATTTGGGCATTATACTTCGGAATGTAGAGCTCCCAGCAGTAAGGTTGACGAAAGGTCCAATTATGTGGAAGTAAAGACCAAAGAGAAGGAGACAGTGCTACTAGCTTGTAAAGACAATGATGGAGACCAAGAAAATGCTTGGTACCTCGACACTGGTGCAAGCAACCACATGTGTGAAAGAAGAAGTATGTTCATAGAGTTAGATGAATCAGTGGCTGGCAATGTCTCTTTTGGAGATGATTCAAAAATATCAGTGAAAGGAAAATGCAACATCCTTATCCGCGCTAAAATGGTAATCATCAATTAATCTCAAATGTCTACTACGTGCCTAATATGACATGCAACATCTTGAGTATGGGTCAACTCTTAGAAAAAGGCTATAATATTCATATGAAGAATTGTAGTCTTTCTATAAGAGATGACAAAGGGAATCTAATAGCAAAGTAAAAATGTTAAAGAATAAATTATTTTCTTTGAACATTCAAAACGATGTTACAAAGTGTCTGAAAGCTTGCTACAAAGATGCCTCTTGGTTATGGCACATTCGATTTGGGCATCTCAATTTTGGAAGCTTGGAGCTACTATATAATAAGGAAATGGTGAGAGGACTACCATGCTTCAATCATCTTGACCAACTTTGTGAAGGATGTTTACTCGGAAAGCAATTTAGAAATAGCTTTCCAAAAGAGTCAGACTCAAGAGCCAAGAAGCCACTCGAGCTAGTTCATACCGATGTGTGCGGTTTGATCAAGTCAAGCTCTCTCAGTAATAGTAACTATTTCCTTCTCTTCATTGATGATTTTTCAAGAAACATATAGGTTTATTTCTTGAAGCAAAAATCAGAAGTCTTTGGAGTATTCAAAAAGTTCAAAGCTGCCGTGGAAAAAGAGAGTGATTATAGGATTAAGGCACTGAAATCCGATAGAGGAGGAGAATTCACATTTAAGGAATTTCTGGAGTTTTGTGAAGCAAATGGAATTAAACGTCCTCTAACTGTTCCTAGATCCCCCTAACAAAATGGAGTTGCAGAAAGGATGAACAGAACAATCATGGATTTGGCGCGAAGTATGCTCAAAAGCAAGAGATTGCCCAAGGAGTTTTGGGCAGAAGCAGTGGCGTGTGCAATCTATTTGTCCAATATTTCTCCAACAAGAAGTGTGTGGGGAAAGACACCTTAAGAAGCTTGGAGTGAAAGAAAGTCCGGCATCTCCCACCTAAGATTTTTTGGAAGTATAGCCTATGTTCATGTACCAGATGAGAGAAGAACCAAGCTTGACGATAGAAGTGAGAGTTTCATCTTCATCGGATATCCCGCTTATTCGAAAGGTTACAAGCTATACAATCCAAACAACAAAAGGTTTGTGATCAGCCGAGATGTGATATTTGATGAAGAAGAAGAATGAGATTTTAGATCACATGTAGACAACTTCAACTTTACTCCACAATTTAAAGAAACAGAGCAGACACCAGTAGAGCAAGCAGAACAAGAACCCACTACACCACCAACATCACCAGCTTCAACAAATAACGAAAATTCACCACTATCATTTTTACAAGAAAGAACAATGGAGCGAATAAGATATCTTCAAGATTTATACGAGGTAACTGAGAGATTTGATAATCTTACTCTTTTTTGCCTCTTTGTTGATTGTGAACCAATGAGTTTTGAAGAAGCTGCTCAAGAAAAGAAATGGAGAGATGCGATGGATGAGGAAATCAAGGCCATTGAGAAGAACATCACTTGGGAACTTGTTCCACTTCCAAAAGGATACAAGGCAATTGGTGTCAAATAGATGTACAAAACAATGTGAAATTCTAAGGGAGAGATTGAAAGGCATAAGGCAAGGCTAGTTGCGAAGGGCTACAGTCAAAGAGCTGGAATACACTATGATGAGGTATTTGCTCCAGTTGCTAGATTAGAAACTATAAGGCTAATCATTTATATGGCAGTGCAAAACAAGTGGAAGATACATCAGATGGATGTAAAGTCTGTCTTCCTAAATGTAGTTCTTGAGGAAAATGTCAACATTCAGCAACCACTAGGTTACGAAGTCAAAGGCCAAGAAGATAAAGTTCTGAAGCTGAGAAGAGCTCTCTATGGGTTAAAGCAAGCACCAAGAGCATGGAATAGCAGAATTGACATGTACTTCCAATAAAATGGCTTCACCAAATGTTCCTACGAGCACGCCCTATATATCATGATCATGAATGGAAATATTTTGGTAGTATGCTTGTACATGGATGATTTGATTTTCACCGGCAATAGCCTAAGCCTGATTGAAGAGTTCAAGAAAGCAATGGCCAAGGAATTTGAGATGCCTGACATCGGATTAATGGCGTACTATCTTGGTATTGAAATCAAGCAAAAGGAGGAAGGCATCTTTATCTCCCAAGAAAATTATGCAAAAGAGATACTCAAGAAGTTCAAGATGGATGATTGTAAGCCGATAGACACGCCAGCAGAATACGGAATCAAACTATCGAAGCATGATGAAGGTGAAAGCATAAATCCAACATTCTTCAAGAGTTTAGTTGGAAGTTTACACTATTTGACGTACATGAGGTCAGATATTCTTTATGCTGTTGGACTTGTGAGTCGATACATGGGGAATCCAACAACCACCCATTTCAAAGCTGCTAGAGAATCCTCCGTTATATCAAAGGTACAATTGATTTTAGTTTGTTTTATTTAGTTTCTAATAATTACAAGCTTGTGGGATATAGCGATAACGATTGGGGTGGAGACATAGATGATAAAAAGAGCACCAGTGGGTCCGTGTTCTTCATGGGAAACACAGCTTTCACATGAATGTCAAAGAAGCAACCGATTGTTACCCTATCCACTTGTGAAGCCAAATACGTAACTGCTACTTCGTGCATTTGTCATATAATATGGCTCAGAAATTTGCTGAAAGAATTGGGTTTGCCACAAGAAGAGCCAACTGAGATTTGTGTCGACAACAAGTCAGCCATTGCCTTAGCAAGGAATCCAATGTTCTATGATCGAAGCAAGCATATTGATACTCGTTACCACTACATAAGGGAGTGTATAACGAAAATGGATGTGCAAATGGAGTACGTGAAGTCCAAAGATCAAATTGCAGATATTTTCACCAAGCCACTCAGGTTTGAAGATTTTTCGAGATTAAGAAGTTTGCTTGGCATGGTAAAATAAGTTTAAAGGGAAGTGTTGAAGTATAAACTTGTTTTAGGCCCAAACTATGTGAAGGCCCGAACCATTATGGGAGCCCAAACCCAAACCCAAATAATTAGAGTCCAAGTCCATAAATAAGGTCAAAGCCCTTTATCTAGAATTCTCTAGGGTTTATTAATTAGGAATAAAAATCATATGGCCAATTGGAAGGATGTGGAAGAATGTAGAAGGATGAAGTATATGGTTATTATAATTTTGGATTAGTTTATTTGTATTGTCTAAAATGATTTGTAATTAGTATAAATACCCTTCACCATTTTAGTTTAGACATCAAGGAGAAGCAAAACTTTTAAGTGAGTGAAGAAGAAGCAAAAGAGTAAGTGAGTTCTTAAGTGAGAGTGTTCTTGTAATATTTGTTTTTAGTTTAAATAGAATTTGTTTGAGTGTTTGATTTCCAACACAAACTAATTTATCGAGAAAAAGTCCGGAGTTCTAAATCTGTGCCAAGCAAGTATTGTTCTATATAAAATGAGAGTATAGAAAGATAAACATTATATAAGGTAGATCATAACGCTTAATATAAACTTGCACAATATATTTGCAATGAAAATGAGTAACATTAGCTTTTTATCCTTTAAATGAAATAAATAATTGAATTAAACTAATATAATTTGCTCATAGTCTCTTTTGTAAATCCTTTTGTCATATGATGTTTGCAATTTAACATTAATCCGAACCTCCACTTAAGATGTTAGATGAATCTAATGACTAAATAAAAATTATCTCCAATGATTTATAATTAGCAAGTTTGTTTTTCACCGAAGAATGCTTGTTCTATGGTTGTTCAAATTTTAATAGGTTTGAACTTTCCACATAAGAGAATTCTATGATACAAAAAAACAAAAGTCTTTAATTAAATTGTACTAAAAAAAGTAACACTTTGTCAATAATCTGCAGCAAAAAGTGTTATAAATACTTCGTGATAAAAAACTTTGTAGCGGATAATAATTGTTGTAAAAGTTTTTTTGCTGTAGATTATTCGAGATAAAAGAACTTCAAATCTGTGGTAGAAAATTTAAAATTTTTAATATTTATCACTGACTAGTATCTGCGACTAAAAAATCGTAGTAATTGTAATATTTTCTTTTTGTAGTGTGTGATTGTTGTATTGTCTATAATATCCAAAATACATAAGAAAATTCTAAGATTTTTAGTGTAGTAATGGCAAATAATAAATAAAATCAAAGTCTACAAGTCGTGATAGGAATAATGCAATAAATTTCAAAACGTTTAGAAAGTTTTGAACAAGTCTGTTATGAAAAATACAATAAATTTCAAATCATTTAGAAAGGTTGGATAAATTTTGAATGAATACAACTCTTAATAACAAGTCGTGATAAGAAAAATACAATAAATTCTAAAACGTTTAGAAAGGTTTGATAGAAAAAACTTGTAAGTGGCTACATGTTCTCACACTTGACTTGTGTTCCTAGTTGATATCTATCAAAACTTTTTGAATTATGATATAGGTTTATGATGCAAGAAGAAAAAATCAAAGATATTTTAGGGTGTGTTTAGAATTACTGTACCTTGAAAAATAATTATTTATTTTATAAGTTGAAATAAAAAAAAATTGTTTAGTAAACTTCTCAAAATCTGTTTATTTCATAATATGTTTCTCCTATAATTAATGAGAATCATTTCATAAAATAAATGGATTTTTAAAAGTTTAGCATATCTTCTTTTTTTATGATTATTTATCAAATTGAAGTAATTCCAAACACACACCTAGTCTTTTTTAAGCTTTTACATTTTATTGGTACATAATAGGAAGAAGAAAAGAAGGGTCTTAATGTCATTAAACTCACCATAATCTCGAGAAGAACTAACATATTATCAAAAATCAACTTCTTTTTTATTTTAAGGGAGAACTTTAATTTAGTCCCTACTTTTTAATAAAACATCATTTTTTTTTATTTATATTTTCCTTTTTGGTTCGCGTGGTTCCTAACGCTTCATAAATAGATCAAATTGGTCATTTGACCAATTATTTGACTGTCAACCATCATTATTTGACAGTTTTGCCCTTACAGAATTAATAGAATTACAATTTGACCTTTAAATTAAAATATAATAAAAATAAATAAATAGAAAAATAAATTAAATAATATTAAATTAAATTATAAAAAACTTAAAAATATAAAAATTATTAAAAAATAATCAAATTTAATTATATTATTAGAAAAAATTAATATTTAAAAAATAAAGAATAAAAAAGGTTAAAAATTGCTAAAATTTTTCTAATTAAATAATTTAATTTGAATATTTTTTAATTTTTTTAAGTCTCCATTTTTTAAATTTTATTCTTTAATTTTATAAATGTTAATTTTTTTTAATAAAATAACTTAATTTAAATATTTTTTAATAAGTTTTTATAATTTAGTTTAATATTATTTTATTAATTTTTTCTATTTAATTATTTTTATTATATTTTAATTAGAAGGTAAACTTATAATTCTATTAATTGAATTCTTTAAAAGTAAAATTGTGTTTTAGAAAATTTTATTATGTTTAACCATAAAAAAGTTGATTAAAAAGATTAATTTAATCTATTTAAAAAACGTCAGGATCATGCAAATAAAAAAAAATATAAAAAAATTAATATTTTATAAAAAAAATAGAAATTAAATTAAAGTTACCGTTATTTTAATTATATTTAAAATAGACATACCAAAAGATGAATTAAAGTTGTTGTCACATCCCTCAACTAACTAATCAATTTCTCAAATAACTAACCCTCAACAAACCCCTCAACTAACTGGAACAAATAAATAATGCCAACTAAATGGAAGCAAATAAATAAATAACTATCCACCTCCACTCTTATCTTATTTGCAATGGAATGGAAACAAATAAATAAACTCTAAAATGTGTAGAAAGTTTTGAACAAGTTTTGATAGAAAAAATATAATAAATTTTAAATTGTGATAGAAAAAGGGTAATAAATTGATTTTTTTTATAATATCTTATGTTTGTCATCATGAATATATTCGGGTTGAATTTAACTTTGAATATTCAATTTGAAACATGAGATCACTGCAGCTCTGACGGGCTCAGCTCTGGCCCAGATTGAGTTGGTTGCGGTTGAATTTAACTTTGAATAAACAAATTGATTGGTTCCTTTAATGTATGGAAAAGTAAAGCAATCAATTAGAAATAGAACACGTAACCAGTTCAACAGAACGATAATCATTTTATGTTCAACGGTCAATGCGTCAGAAAATCACAGGAAATGTTATAAATTTGATTTCATTGCTACCATTGTCTTCTGCCAATGCATTTGTGCCTAAAAAGCATTATAGTTTCATCATGTCAAAAAGACTAGTGGTCATAGACAATAAATTGCAGTATCGTTGTAGACTCAATTAAAGTATTTTACTTTCAGTGTGTCTTAACTTTTTTGCAGTTCTTTCAAGTAATGGATATTATGAGATTTCTTTCAAGTGATTGTTTCAACCCTATTTGTTTTTGTGAATCCCCTCGGTTCTATGTTATTTTGGAAATGATAAAAGTGATTTTTAGATGATTGGGTCAATTTACTTTCTTTTGTGTTAACGCTATTGGTTGCTCGGGTGGCAAGATTAATATTTATTTAAAATTATTAAAAACATAAAAAGATACCAATCAATTTTAAACTAATTTAAATTGATTTTTGTTAATTAAAATATTTTTTATATATATATATATATATATTCACGGCAAAAGAACTTTAAATATGTGGAAGAAAATTTAAAATTTTTAATATTTATCACTAATTAGTACCTGCGACTAAAAAATCGCAGCAATTGTAATATTTTCTTTTTGTAGTGTTGTTGTATTGTCTATAATATCTAAAATACTTGAAGAAAATTCTAAGATTTTGAGTATAGCAATGGAAAATAATAAACAAAATCAAAGTCTACAAGTCATGATAAGAAAACTGCAATAAATTCCAAAACGTTTAGAAAGTTTTGAACAAGTCTTGATATGAAAAATATAATAAATTTCAAATTATTTAGAAAGGTTTGATAAATTTTGAATGAATACAACTTTTAATAACAAGTTGTGATAGGAAAAATGTAATAAATTTTAAAACGTTTAAAAAGGTATGATAATTTTTAAATGAAAACAACTCTTAATAAGAAATCGTTATAGGAAAAATGCAATAAATTTCAAAATAAATAGAAATTTTGATTAATTTGTACAAGGTAACTGGCTTGTCTACCTAGTTGATGTCCATCCAAAACAAACATATGAAAAAAAAAACAATAAACTCCAAAACATTATAAACTTTGATTAACTTATAAGTGGGTTCAGGTTTTCATACTCGACTTATGTACCTAGTTGATATCCATCCAAACTTTTTAAATTGCCTAATTTGAATTATGATATAGGTTCATGATGCAAGAAGAAAAATCAAAGATATTTTAGGGTGTGTTTAAAATTATTATACTTTAAGAAATAATTATTTATTTTATAAGCTGAGATAAAAAAACTTATCAAAATATGTTTATTTTATAATATGTTTCTTTCATAATTAATGAGAAAATCATTTTGTGAAGTAAATGGATTTTTAAAAGTTATGATTATTTATCAAACTGCAGTAATCTCAAACGCACACTTAATCTTTTTTAAGCTCTTAAATTCAATTGGTACGTAATAGGAAGAAAGTAAAGAAGGGTTTTAATGTCATTAAACTCACCATAATCTCCAGAAGAACTAACACATTAACAAAAATTACTCTCTTGAACATAAACAAATTGATTTTTGTTAATTAAAATTATATATATATATATATATATATATATATATATTCGCGGCAAAAGGACTTCAAATCTGTGGAAGAAAATTTAAAATTTTTAATATTTATTACAGATTAGTATCTCCGACTAAAAAATCGCAGCAATTGAAATATTTTCTTTTTGTAGTGTGTAGTTGTTATATTGTCTATGCCTCATACAAATGTAAAACATGAAATCAATTCCTCAATTAACAAAATTTATATTAACATTATTAAAAAAATTATTTAATATATGGATTATATTTATTATTTTATTATTTTTAATAAATATATTTTCCTTAAGTATTTTTATTTCATATATATATATATATATATATATATAGATATATATTTGTTAAAACATAACAAGACACCAATCAATTTTTAACTAATTTAAATTGATTTTTGTTAATTAAAAAATTATATACATATATATATATGCATTATTTTTAAATCTAACACTTTACGGGTAAAAGGATTACCAGAACCTATTGAGATTGAACCCCTACTAACACGGTCCGAATATCTACTTCCATAGCGAAAGCCATCTACTCCCAATACGGGAAGCATCTACGCCCAACACGGGAGATATCTATCCACACTAATTGCTTTTATACACAACGATGGAACAATATAGTTAAAACTTTAGTTGTTTGAAGGGCTTGTAAGGCTCCACCACAAGGCAAGTGACCATTGAGAAAAATTATATACATACCATTGATATTCTCCAAGAAAATTAATGTAACAAACAACGAAATTGAACATTTTAGACATTCTATTGTTTACTATTTTCATTACAAAACCTTGTTTTATTTTTCAATAGCATTCCAACAGTTCGAGCTCTCCATCTCTCACTTCTAAGTTCACATTATTAATTTCTGTTTAGATGATAATAAACAATAATTTTGTGGAAAAAATATATTAAAGAGAAAGGATAAAATTAAATTAAAAATGGAGAAAAACATATTTCTTATGTTATAAAATTAAAATAAATAATAAATAAAAAGAAAATATATAAAACATAAAAAATAAAAATGGAGGTCACATGTAGGTGTGCTCTTCATCCTTCATATAATATAATATAAAATTAGCTCTCTGTAGTTGGTTCTTAAGAGATATCTGTTTGTTCTTATAGAATAATTAAAATTTTCCATTGAAATTATTCTTATGCCAAACCTCAAGGTTGTGAGATATTATTTTTGATATCATCTAAAAAAGAAAAAAGAAAAAAAGATGGTCTCCTAGACATGAATAGCCTATTACATAATAAATTCAAGTAACATAACACAATATAAATGGATGGGGAGTATTCATCCAATCGTACTGGAAGCTTTTCTCATAACAAAAGGAGTCTAAATGTATTTGAAATTTTTCTCTAATCGTGAATCACACTATACGATAAAGCAATTAAAATAAAATAAAATAAAATAAAAATTTAAAGGCTAGGTCCACTTGATAAAGCAAATCAAAGTAATTAAAACCAAGATTATGGTACACATATTATACACGTTATAATTCAAATGACATGTTGAAGTGTGAAAACTAAACTTTCTATGTGAATAAGGTCTAAGAAGCTTTGAAATAAGAATAATGGGACAATCTCTAAAATAGACACTCAATAAGGAAACTTTCCATGAAGAACTAGTGTAAATAAGTTATTGATTAAAAGAGGTAATTGTTAGAAAAGTATCAGTTTCAAAATTTCAAGATCAATATATTTAAGATTAGGAAAAGATAAGAAGGAAAACTCGAAAAGATAAGAAGGAAAACTCATAAAGCACTGGAGGACAGATCACACGAAAGGAAAAAGGCCATGGGATCCATTTATGATTGTAAACGAAGACCGATAAACCATTACCAATTCTCCATCGCAAACCCTCATGTAAAAGACTTCTGCCCCAAAACAAGCTTTTCCATAAAAAAAAAAAAGCCTGTACCTGGCATTGTTGCGTGGAGAATATCAATCTGAAGGAAGTAGCAGCCCTTGAGAACTCTAGCTGCCAAAGACGGCGAATTAAGAATAAAATGCCACCCCTGTTTGCCCACAACACTTTGTTAAATGTAGTAAAATTTTGGAAGCCTAAGTCACCCTTACTTTTAGGTAGACACAAAATGACAGGCCCCTAACTTACTATTTCTCATTAGGTAGCCTGCTGGCACTCCACGGTAGCTTTTTAGTCGAGGCTTGCCTCGCTGAAAGGCTTCCGTGAAGCTAAACCGTTTCTTTATTTTGAAAATCCGAGTAGAAATTTTTTTTTTTTTTTAAAAAAAAAATTTTGACAGTCTCCTCTGTTTTTCTGAGATTACCAAATCTTGGAAACCTGTATAAAAACTTGAACACTTCTATAAAATTTCAAATCTCAACTACCGTGGACCTCCGCTCCATCTCAAATCAACCACAATTAAATCACAAATTTCAAATAATAAAATACTGAACTTTAACAATATATATTTTAGATGATAGTTACAATTAAACATAATACATAATTCTAAAACTGTCACAGCAATATCTGACTGGTCCTACTCATCCTAAGAGTCACTGCAACGTCTGCACCTGTACCTGTACCTAGGGACATAATACATAATTCTAAAACTGTCACAGCAATATCTGACTGGTCCTACTCATCCTAAGAGTCACTGCAAAGTCTGCACCTGTACCTGTACCTAGGGAGGTTAGTTTATAAAACATAAAAACGTAATGAGCTAAACGAGCTCAGTGAATGTTATCTTTTTCTAATAAATCTAATATTTCTAATTTAACCTCCGTCAAATTTTACTAAAAAGAATAATAATTGGTTTTCTGAAAATACTGAAAGAAGACTGATAAAACCTTTATATTTACTGAACACTGTACTAAATTCTGTTTACTAGAATTGACGTACTGAAATTCCAAAATAATGAATCTTTTAATTTTTTTTTGAAAAACTGTACTGAAAACTGATAAACTGGTATAACGTACTTTCTAAATATAAGCTGAAAGTTTACATATATACTTCACTTTACTAAAGATTGAAAAGATGAAAATATATAAATTTTTACTTTTTTGAAAACTGAAAAGCTGATAATATATATATATATATATATATATATATATATATGTTTATTTCGTTGAAAACTGAAAAGCTGTACTAATGGAATATACTTTTACTTTTCTGAAAACTGAAAGGCTACTTTTCTAAAAACTGAAAAACTGATATATTATACTTTTCTGAACACTAAAAAACTGAGATAATATACTCATCTGAAAACTGAAAAGCTGAGGTAATATACTTTTCTAAAAACTGAAGCTAAGATAATATATTTTTTTTCTGATAATACTTTTCTGATAGGGTGAATTGCACTCAAGTACCCTGACTTTTATCATAATTACACGTTTAATGCCAGTTTTATCATAATTGCACTCGAATACCCTACTTTCCGTTGATCACCATTAAAGTGACGGTTGACCAAACGATTCAGGGGCAAATTAGTCTTTTACGTTTAAATTTATTTTTAAAAAAAATATAAAAAATCATCCAACCAATAAGAACATGCCACGTCATATTAAAAATATTTTTAAAAAAAATTAAAAAAACAGGTGGAGATCTCTTCCACCACATCAACAAAAAAAAAAATTTTAAAAATTTTTAAAAAAATTCTGATTCCCGTTCGAACCCATCTGGGTTCAAACGTGAACCCAAATATCAGGGTTCGCAACGTGGGTTCGCGTTCGAACCCAGAAATCTGGGTTCGCGTTCTGGGTTCAAACGCGAACCCAGATGATCTGGGTTGGAACGCAAACCCAGATCATCTGAGTTTTCAATTTTTTTTCCTTTGCAGGGGCAGTCTCGTCATTTTACCATAAACCGTTTGATCAACCGTCACTTTAACGGTGGTCAACGGAAAGTAGGGTATTCGAGTGCAATTATGACAAAACTGGCATTAAACGTTCAATTATGATAAAAGTCAGGGTAATTGAGTGCAATTCACCCTTTCTGATAAAACTTTTCTGATAAAACGTTTATGATAAAACTTTTCTAATAATGCCAATGGAACTCATATCTCATAATTGATAATCCATAGGGCGACTCAGCTGGCGCCGCACCATATAGAAGGTGTCACCAGGCGACTAATCTGGCGCCGCACTGATGACTCTGATAATCTGATAAAAGACATATCACTGGTTGTGTGACGGAATTCTGTGTCGCCTACATATAGCGAGACAACACCCCAGTGTGTGGACGACTGACAGACTCGACATACTCAACCCCCCTGGAGTTAGCGGACTGTCCCCCCTTAACTTGCTCTATATAAATGGGGTGTACCGACGGGTCTACTGCTGATAATCTAATAACTGATAGCTACTGATAATCTGATAATAAATAGGTATCCTATTGGCCTGAAAAATATTTATTTATTTATTTCTAAAAGCTTGAAATATAACTAAAATATATTTCGTTAACTAAATTCCATGCATAAATATTTTCATCGAGTGAAAATAAACTCAAAAATTCTGAAATATGAAAATACTTTAATTGAAATATATCTGAAGCAATCAATTCTATTTTAATTATAAAACACTTGAAAATAAATCAACATATATATAAAGTCATAAATAATTAAATTAAACTGGGAAACATACTAGAGTATATTTTAACTAAAAACATAATTTTGCACTCACAATTCCATGTTCCTTGACAGCGAAGCTCCTTCCTAATATTTTTCTTCTCCTCTAACACTTGATTTACCTCCACCTACACAATTAAACTCCTAATTTAAAACCGGTTCAATATAAAATCTCAAATACCAAAATATGTGGCAATTATGGACAGTCTCATAACCACATTAATTTCCAATTTGACATACACGTCAAAGTTCTGTGTCCACATATATTTATTTTTAACTCAAACTCATGATACCTTACTCAAAACCAAACCGAATTAGCTCTAAAAACATTTACGGCACTTATACATATTTAATTTAATTTCATAACAGCTCTAATAATTATATTTCTTCATATTTGAGTCCCTAAAATCAATCGAACACAATCGTTTATTCAATAATACCAATTATGAATTAAAGAGGACATGAACACTGATGACTTCTGATACTAAATTTGAAGGAAGCTTTATTTAGCTAACTCCATTTATAAATTAATTATTATTCCACAATGAAAAAATATCATAGGTCAGTACTAATTATTCAGACCATTGACCCATTAACGTGTGACCCAATTTTGTTTTTGAACAAAAGCTGCTTATATCTCCCAACTACTACTAGAGTTATATCAACAAGGAGATGCCAAGGTATCAACCAGATAATCCAACTCGCCTGAAATATAGGATAATTGAAGCATATTTGGACTAAAATTATTGTCCAAAATAGAAAGCTAGATGCCAATTCGAGATTCCTTATCAGATAAACTCAGTTCAACTCAAGAAATCCTTTTTTAGAAAAACAATGAGAAAAACTTCATGCTACTGCTTACCCAAAGTTCTCCTTCTTCCTTTCTCTCTTCTCTGTTCTGTTTTCTGGTTCCCTTGGCTCTCTTTTCTTCTTCTTCTTTCTCTCTTCTTCCTCTCGACCGGACTGCTTTCTTTCCTCCTTCCTTCCTTCTTCGGCCGCCGCTCGCTTCTTCTTTCTTTTTCTTCTTCTCTTCTTTTCTTTCTTTCTTTTCCTCTTCTTTCTTTTCTCTCGAATTTTCTGGTCTCATTTTGTTCTCTCTTTGTGTTTTAATTTTGTTTTCTGGTGTTGACTTTTGGTTTGTTAGTGGAATTCTCCACTATTTATATATATATATATATAATATTATTTTATATTTCTTTAATTTCAACTAGCCCCCTTAACCTTTTAAAATCATAAAATAGCAATAAATTTATAATTAATCACATATAATTTATCAATCATCTATTAATTATCAAACTAATCTATTAATTCTTGACTTGGCATTTCATGATTGGTTCATTTTATTTCATATGAATTGTGCTTCTTTAGGATAAATTTTCCATAAAAATCCATTAACTCTTGACTTTTATTTATCCATATGGTTAACTTTGATTAGTCCACTTATACACCTCAAAATTAATCCACCAACATTTACTTTTCCACCACATTTAAACGCCAATTAAATTACAATCTCATATCATAAAAATATATTTTAACTTCCAATTTATGGAAAATCCTTACTAGGAATTTCGAAACTTATAATTGAATTTCGTATACACTTTACGAAACCTTATTGATCATTTAAACCAATTCCAAACACTTTTCAAGTTTCTGATATCTGTTTTCGAAAATCTCCAAATCCATCCAATAGATTTTATTATAGCACCCTTAATACTTTTACATTTGATTTACTCCTAATAAGGGATTATCTATTTACTTGTGTACTGTACAATAAATTTTGGAAAAATATATTACAACACTTATACGTATAGTATATAATATCGGGAGGGTATATTATAAAAAATATCCTAATTACACTAGCGAATTTTTCAAATTAGCTTTACAACCACCCTACCAGAAACGAGTACGAAGTCGCTGGATCTCATTAATCAAAGATTGAGGATCTTAAATAAGGACATAACATATAGAGGAATAGATTATATCACAGCCTTAATCAAAACCTCTTGCCCACTAATAGAAAGAACCTTACTACGCCATCCCCTTAGTTTATCAAGAATGTTATAAAATAAGTTTCTCTTGTTCCTACTCACAAAGCTAGGAATGTCTAAATATTTGGTATGTCACCCAACTGTCTGAACACCTAATACCTGAGCCATGAAACGCCCCTCATTGTCCGAGATCTGTGACTTACCAAAATTCACAAGCTGACCAGAAACTCTAGAATACTGGTCCAGAATCAACTGATATTATTACATTCAGCCAACATAGCTCGAGTAAAAATCTTTTTGTTATTCGTAAAAAATAAATGGGTAATCTTAGGGGCCGAACATGTAATACACCATCCCAATAGTATGTACTGTACACGTACAGGTATTGAAATATATTTTTTCCAGAATTGATTATACGGTACTGTAATGAAATTTATTGGATGGATTCGAAAGTTTCCGAAAAGGGTATCAGAAACTCGAAAAATGTTTGGAATAGTTTCAGATGATTATTAAGTTTCCATAAAGTATATAAGAATATATTCTTGGAAGTCAAAATATATTTTTTTACGATATGAAGTTGTGATTTAATTAATTGATGGAAAAGTAAATTGAAATGGATTTTTGTGGAAAAGAGTTAGTGGATTGTTATGGATTAAATTGTAAGTTAAAAGATTGTTGACCAAGATTATGTGATTAAATTTTATGTTGTGGTCACAATTTGATTTTAAAATGAAATGGGGCAAGTTGTGAATAAAAAGTTTATATATATATATATATATATATATATATATATATAAAATCAGAAAACATTAGAAGAAGAAAAACAGAAAATAAAATAGAGGAAGAGGAGAGGCGGTGGAGGAAGAAAAGAAAGAAGAAAAGAGAGAAAAAGAGAAGGGTCGGCCGAATAGGAACAGAAGAAGAAGAAGAGAGAAAGGAGGGAAGAAGCCGACCAGCAGAAGGAAAAGAAGAAGAAGAAGAAGAAGAAGGAAGTGACAACAGCCGGAGTAGAAAGAAGAAGAAAACAGGGCAGACCGTGCAAGGGAGAGAAAGCAGCAGGAGAAGAAAAAAAGAAAAAGGAGAAGAGAGAGAGGGCTGTCAGCAGCGGGAGAAGAAGAGAGGAAGAAGAAAAAGAGGAAGAGAGCAGAAACTTTGCAGAAAAATGGAGAAGAAGAGCTGCAGAAACTGTGAGAAGAAAAAGGAAAAGAAAAGAGAAAAGGAAAGAAGAGATCCGGTCCAGAAAAAGAAGAAGAGGATTTGGGTGAGTAATTTATAAGTTTAATGAAATTAAATTGTGTTGGAGTTTGATTGTTGAGTATAAAAGGAAATTGAATGGATTTTAGAAATTGATAGAGTGTTGATTAGTGTTTGAAATTGATTGTTGAATATAAATGAAATTGAATGTTTGGGTGATGATTTTGATGATGGGTTTCGTTAATTTGAGTATTTGATTTGAGTTTTTGTAGTGTTTGGTTGGAAATTAGTTGGAATTGAATTGATTGAAACGAAAATCAAGAAAACTAGTGAGTTAAAGAATTGAAGATTTGATGATTTCAAATTTAAATTGTTTAATTGAGATGTTATTTGTATAATTAGAGTATTTTTGAGTTAATTGATAGTATGGATTCAATTTATTGTATAAGAAATTAAAATAGTTCTCAAATTAGTGAAATTGTATTATGAGTTTGTTTGTGATGTTGTGTTTGGAATGATTTTGAAGTATGGAAGTGAATTTGCAAGTAGAAGTTAGGATTGATAGTGATTTAGTGTAGAGATTTTAATTTGTGTATAATTAAGATACTAAAAATAGTAATTGAACGATTTTGATACAAATTGGTGCTTAGAAATTTAAGAAAGTATTTAGATTGTGTTGAATGAGATTCAATTTAAGAGAAATTGATTGATTTAAGGAATATATAATTTTGGAGACATGATTTTCAGCAAATTAAATGTAATTGATTTTATGAGAATAGAAGAAATTGAAGAATAAAGCGTTAAATGTGTTAATTGAGTTTTATATTAGTTGTTGTATTTCTATTAATGATTGTTTGAAAATATATTACTTTAAGGAGAAATCTCCGTAGTATGAGAGAAAAAGAAACGTTATGGAAAGTCAAGAAATGTTTTGAGACAAAGAAACCGGAGCGCAAAGCTTAGAGAGAACCAGAAATCAGTGAGTGTAAATTACTTTCAAGCAAAGTACATTTTATTTCCATAGTATGTTTTAAGTAAGTTTTAAAGTAGTTTATGACAAGTGATCTATTTAAGCGAAATTAAGATTTCGTTTTGATTGAAATGTTCTTTAATATATTTTTTTTAAGTTGATTGAAGTATTTGTGATATTATATAAGTTTATTTACTTATATGAGTTTTATAATTTAAATAGAACTTATGTTTAAGTATGTTTTAATTAAAGTATTCTATATCTCAGAAATTTAGAAATTATATTTATTTAAAGAAATAAGTTTTATGTATACCCCATACTTTTGATTAAAAGTTAATTTTCAAAGTAAAGAAAACAATTTTCGAACCCATGGATTTCCTATGGATTATCATATTATCAGTTATCAGCAGTTAGGCCCGGCCGGTACATTCCAATTGTGTGTGGCAAGTTAAGGGGGGACAGTCCACTAACTTTAGGGGGTTGAGTTTGTCGAGTCTGTCAGTCGCCTACACATTGGGGTGTTATCTCGCTATATAATGTGATGCAGTATTCCGCACATAGACACTGAAATGTCTTTTATCAGATGTCACGTTGAGCGCATCAGTTAGTCGCCTCGTGACTTATATCAGATGTCACAGTGGACGGCGCAGTTAGTCGCCCTGTAACCCACTCATATGGTACGGCACAGTTAGTCGACCTATGAGTTCTGCTCAGCTTAGGGGTCCATTGGGAGTTTTCAGACACAGAAGTCAAGCCAGAGGTATTTTTCAGATTTTCAGTACAGAATATTAAATTAAGAGCTTTTATACGTTAGGCTTGGCTAGATTATCAGAAACACAGATTTCAGTACAGTATCCAGAAAACATATTATTACAGATTTCAGTACATTATTTTCAGGAGACACAATAAGTTTTCAGAAAAAGTATTTTATCAGAAAAGCAATTTATCATAAAAGTATTTTATCAGAAGGGTATTATTAGAAAGTTTTATCAGAGAAGTGTTATCAGAAAAGTATTTTTAGTAAAGTATATTCTTTTAGTTTTTCAGTTTTAAAAAAAGTACATTATCTTAAGATTTAAGTTTTTCAGAAAAAAAAAAATATTATTTCAGTATTTCAGTTTTCAGAAAAGAATATCAGGTTAATTTTCAGTTTTTAGAAATAGAAAAGATATAACTTCAGCTTTTTAGATTTTAATAAAGTGAAAGTATATGTATATATTCTTAGTTTTTCAGTTTTTTAGAAATTTGATTTCAGAATAGTTTTATGTATAAATTTTAGAACAGTTTAAAAAAAAAATAGATTTCAGTATAGCTTTGTGAGAAAGAAGTTAATATATACCTCAGAAGAGCTTTTATATAAGAGATTTCAATATAGTTTTCATGAATTAGATTTCAGTTTAGTTTTCAAAGAAACAAAAAAAAGGTTTATTATTTAGTTATTTACTTTACCACAGTCTTCAGAAGGTAATAAAAGATTTATTATTTTGGAATTTCAATACATCAATTCTAGTAAACAGAATTTAGTACTGTGTTCAGTAAATATAAACGTTCTATTAGTTTTCTTTCAGTATTTTCAGAAAACAAATTATTATTCTTTTCAAATTTCAGGGAAGTTATTAGAAAGATGATTAAAGTTTATTTATAAATTAATATCATTCACTGAGCTCCTTTAGCTCATATTAGTTTCATGTTTTTAAACCAATCTCTCAGGTACAGATACAGACATCGCAGGGACTCCGAAGACCAGCGGGACCAGTCAGAGGATGCTGTGACTGTTTTACAAGCATATATGATGTTTTAAATTGTTAAGTTTATATTTTAATATTGCTTCAAGTGTATAAGTATTTTATTTAAAGATTTGATTTATTTATCTTTGATAATTGTTAATTTTGATATTTAAACTGTTTGAGTTGTGGTTTGTGGAGATGGACCAGAGGTCCACAGTAGTTGAGATTTGAAAAATTATAGAAGTGTTCAAGTTTTTATGCAGGTCTCCAAGATTTGGTAATTTCAGAAAAACAGAGGAGACTTTGCCAAAATTTTTATAAAATAGTTTTATATAAAAAAAAAAAATTTCCTACTTAGATTTATAAATTTAAGAAACGGCTTAGCTTCACGGGAGCCTTTCAGCGAAGCAAGCCTCGACTGGGAAGCTACCGTGGAATGTCGGCAGGCTACCTAATGAGAGTTAGCAGGTTAGGGGCCTGTCAGAACAACTGTAGCGAAAACTAGAAAATAAACCAAGAGATTCTGAGGCCTAAATGAGACTAGAAAGACCCTCTGTATAGATCAAGAAAAGATACGGAGACAAGGCATCACCCTGCCTAAACCTCTGGTTGGGATTACTTCCCCTGTAATCTCACCATTAATGAAAAAAAAGAATACACTACTGATGTGACTCACCTCATTACTCGTGCTATCCACTTATTCGAAAAAGCCAACTTCCACACCATCCCCTGTAAAAAACGTTTACTCTACCCTATCATAAGCTTTGGATAAATTAAGTTTTAGGCCAAGGAAGCCATACTTACTATTTACCTTTCGCCTAAGGGCATGCAGAAACTCAAAACCAACTATAGCATTATCGAAGATAAAACGGCCCAGAATGAAAGAACTTTGGTTTTCTGAAATAACCACCTCCAATGCATTCCTTAGCCTATTAGCCAAAGCCTTAGAAAATACTTTAGAAATAACGTTACAGAGACTAATAGGTCAGAGCTCCGTGATGTGTTCCACTTTTTTAACTTTAGAAACCAACGTCACTAAACTTTTATTAACACAATCCACAAGGTCCCCTCTGTTTATACAACCCATGGAAGCCTCGATCACTCTATCACCAATCATAAGCCAAAATTTTCGATAAAAACCAACTAAAAACCCATCAAGCCCTAGAGCTTTGAAAGGATGCATTTGGAATAGAGCGATATGAACTTCTTCCGGATTAAAATCTCTATTCAAAGAATACCGCATATTAACAAGCAAACGGTCTCTACTGAATTCAAAATACAATCAAAATCTACCAATTGTAGGTTAGAGGTGGTAAAAATACTAGAAAAATAATATGTAATAATATGATCCATCTCCACTTTATTAACACACCAGACTCCATTCTTTCAAATAGCCCAAATATAGAGTTTCTAGCACGACGACCCGACGCCATCATGTGAAAAAATTTTGTGTTCCGATCACCATGACATAACCATGTCACCCTTAACCTATCTTTCCAATAAGCTTCCTCCCTAGATAGCAAGCCATCCAAATCATTCTCAATATGTCGAACTCTTTGCCAAGAATCAGGACCCACCCTCAACCTTCTTGCCAAGACTAATGCTCTAAATCTGAGTTGTCACCTGTAGGAGGATGATCCTCCTATAGTGAAGTAAGGCTCTCCTTAGCCTTGCCCTGGTGCACCAAACCTAGGAGTATGCCCTGTATAACCGAATTGGTCGCTAGGGTCACATCAGTAGTCACTAGAGGAGGCACAAGAAGGTTGTCTGAGTCCATGACTGCCCTCTCAACAGTGCCCTGCACATTATAATTATGTCGAAAAAACTTGTCGCTATGGCCTCTCATATTAGAAGCAGGGCACCCTCGAGACAAACTGGATGCTTAAAGCCATGCACCAAAAACCTTTTATTTTAGGCTGTCAAGCTGGACCTCTCCATCATCTGGACAAACATGAATTGCGTGCCCCAGAAAGTCGACATCCAAAGCAAAACTCATGTAAAGTTATTATCATGTTATGAATTGTAAAAGGTCAAGGGAACAAATGATATAATATATATTTATATATACAAGTAGTGGAGAATCTACTCAATATTTCAAAGTCAACAAATGAAATCAAAAGCAAACAAAACAAAGAAAATAGAGAACAAAAACAAACAGAGCAAGTTGGTGGAGATTTCCACTAAAATTGGAAGTCAACGAAAGAAAACAAGATAAATTGCTAAGTGAAGCAACCAGTAAACACAAATCAGAAAACAAATTGGAAAGTGAAACTCACCAGTTTGTAAAGTCGGTGCCACTCACTTAAACCAAACTCCACTCACAAATCCAAATATACAAGTCAACGGGTAACAAAAATAAAAACAAAAAACAGAGAACAAAAGAGGCCAGAAAATTCGAGAAGAAAAAAAACAGAAGAAGAAAAAGAAAAAGAAGAAGAAAAGGAGAAGAAGCGAGCAGCGGCCGGAGAAGGAAGGAAGGAGGAAAGGAAGCAGTCCGGCCGAGAGGAAGAAGAGAGAAAGAAGAAGAAGAAAAGAGAGCCAAGGGAACCAGAAAACAGAACAGAGAAGGAAGAAAGAAAAAGAGAGAAAAAAAGAAGGAGAAGAGAGAGAGAGGGAGCTTTCAGGAGCGGAAGAAGAAAGAAAGAAAAGAGAAAGGATGAAGAAGATGAGTTTCGGCCAGCAAGGAAGAGAAGAGGAGAAAATTGGAAAAATAATTTGATCCTCAATTGGTGAAATTTAAAATCAGGTTAGTATTGATGATATTCCTTGGGTTTTAGAACTAGTAATTAGTATTTCAACAAATTGAGATTTTGATTGCGCTCCAAAAGTGTTGTTAGTATATAAATTGTTATGGGTTTTCAGTAATGGAGTTATATGAAGAAATTTCATGGTTGAAATGAAATTGGGCCAGTATATAAATTATGGGTAATTAATTGATTTAAGGATTGATATTGTTCTTGTTCCAAAATTGAATATAAAGTGAAATTGATTGATGGATTTTGTGATTTTAGAGTTTGATTTGAGTATTTGGTAGTGTTTTATTTAAAATTAATTTAATTGGAGTTGATTAGAATGAAAATCAAGAAAATTAGTAAGTAAAGAATTGGGGATTTGATGATTTTGAGTTTGAATTGTTAAATTGAGATATTAATTGAGTAATTTGAGTGTTTTTGAATTAATTGGTGGTATGAATTTAGAATCGTTAAGTAAGAAATCAAAATGATTCTCGAAATAGTAACTTGTATTATGAGTTTGTTTGTGATGTTATATTTGGAGTGAAATTGGATCATTAGTTTTGAGAATTTTTGAAATTAAATTCGAAATTGAAGTTATAATTAGTTTAATTGTGAAAGAAATTCATTTATGTTAAATTGACGAAGATTAGTATGAGAAATTGTGTAGAAATTAAAATTGATAGTATACAGAATTTGATTTATGGGTAATTAAGTATTAGATATTGTATTTATATGAACTGATACAAATTGATACTTAGAAATTTAAGAAAGTATGTTAGATTGTGTTGAATGAGATTCGATTTAAGAGAAATTGATTTATTTAAGGAATATACAATCGTAGAGACATGATTTTCAGTAAATTAAATGTAATTGATTTTATAATAATAGAAGAAATTGAAGAATAAAGTGTTAAATATGTTAATTGAGTTTTATATTAGTTGTTGTATTTATATTAATGAATTATTTGGAAATATATTACTTTAGGGAGAAATCTCCGTAGTATGGGAGAAAAAAAAACGTTATGGAAAGTTAAGAAATGTTTTGAGACAAAGGAACCGGAGCGCAAAACTTTGAGAGAACCAGAAACCAGTGAGTGTTAAACTATTTGAAATATATTTTATTATGTTTTCAATGTTAATTTAATTATTTGTGATTTTATATACACATTTATTTACTTATATGTGGTTCATCATTTAAATAGAATTTATGTTCCAATATATTTTAATTGAAGTATTTTTATGTTTCAGAAATTTAGAATTTATATTCATATTAAAAAAAAATATGTTTGATGTATATTTTATAATTTTTTTAGTAAAAGCTAGTTTTTAAAAGTAAAGAAAATAGTTTTCAAACCATGGATGCCTATTTATTATCAGAATTACCAGAATTTATCAGAATTATCAGAACTTATCAGAATTATCAGAATGTATCAGAAGTAGACCCGGTCGGTACATCCCAATTGTGTGTGGCAAGTTAAGGGGGGACAGTCCACTAACTCCAGGGGGGTTTGAGTCTGTCAGTCGCCCACACATTGGGGTGTTGTCTCGCTATATGTTGCGACGCAACATACCGCACATAGACAGTGAGATGTCTTTTATCAGAATATCAGAAGTCACCAGTGTGGCGCCAGATTAGTCGCCTAGTGATACCCTCCATATGGTACGGCGCCAGTTGGGTCATCCTATGGAGTATCAAAAATCAGAAGGGTTCCATGGGTTTTATCAGAAAAGTATTTATCAGAAAAAGATTTATTAGAAAAGTTTTATCAGAAAAGTAATATCATAAAAGTTTTATCAGAAAAACATTATCATAAAAGTTTTATCAGAAAAGCAGTATCAGAAAGGTTTATCAGAAAGATTTTATTAGATAAGTTTTAGAAAATTATATTATTAGAAAAGTTTATTATCAGAAAAACATTTTATCAGAAAAGTATTTTATCAGAACTGTATTATCAGAAAACTATATTGTTAGAAAAGTTTAAATCAGAGAGGTTTTATCAGAAAAGTATTTTTAATAAAATATATTCTTTTAGCTTTTCAATTTTCAGAAAAGTACATTATCTCAGCATTTCAGTTTTCAGAAAAATATATTATCTCAGTATTTCAGTTTTCAGAAAAGAATATCACATTAGCTTTTCAGTTTCCAGAAAAATGAGAGAATATTAAATCAGTTTTCCAGTTTTCAAAAATTAGATTTTAGAATAGTTTCTGTATATATTTCAGAACAGTTTTCAGGAAATATATTTCAGTTATCTTCACAAATTAATTTATTAGAAACAGATTTACTTTTTTTTTTTTTTTTTCAGATTTCAGGGAGGTTAATAGAAATTATTAGAAAAAGAATTAAAGTTTATTTAGAAATTAACAGCACTCACTGAGCTTGTAGCACCCCCCGACCCGACCCGGCCGGACCGATCCGGGGCGCGCTACTCGGACTTTCACATCTTTTCAAAACTTCATTTTTACATTTTAAAATCAGTGTGAGCCCATAAAATATTTTAAAGATCCTTTTCAAGTGAGCCCATAACAATAATTAACTTTTTGCGAAAATTCGGCAGAGTACCGTTTGTTTTTCGGACTTTCCAAAACCTGTTTTTACACAATCAATTCAAAAACAATTCTCAATAGCACTTCTATACAATTTCAAACAGTTGCGCACTCTGTCGTTTAGTGCGACTTATCAATCACAATTTATAAAATAAAACAGTTCAAATTTTTTATAGATACAGACATTCAGAAATCATAAAGTAATTAATTAAAAACATATTACAAAACATATTTACAATTCCCCTTGTATATGCATGCTTTCAGAATATATATATACATAACAAAAATATCGCTACCCAACTGTACAATCCTGTGACTCGGTCTGCAATTCTTCCAGTTCTTCAGTCTTTACCTTCGTCCGGATTCTTGGTACCTACGCGTTAGACACAAAAACTAACGCGCTAAGCATAAAGCTTAGTGGGTGTACTAAAATCTCAATATGGAAACATATATAACTTTCAATAATAAAAATTCACAATATATATATGTCAATTCAAATCATGTTTAAAACAATTAAATTGCAGGATCAATAATGAGGTCAATATATATAATTTTCGATCAATAAAAGCATTCAATACACTTTTCAATTCCAATCAATTCTGGCCCGCTAGAATACTAAACATATACGGACTGGAATATGGGTCAAGCTCCCAACCCCCAGAACGAATTCTGAGGAGGTACGTGTCTCCCAACTCTAGGACCGTGAGTACGGAACCTAGAGAGGTACATAGCTCCCTATCCCAGGAACGAATCCTTGGGAAGGTACATTAACTCCCAACCCCCAGGACGAATCCTGAGGAGGTACATATCTCCCAGCCTCTGGACGAATTCAAGAGGAGGTACATCAATATCATCAATATCAATCAATCACTATCGGCGCAGTACTGCTCAATAAAACCCAGCTGGTATACCAACCTCCTATATCCACTTCTATGTCTACGTATCCTAGGGCCGTTTCGATAAACCAAATTCACAATCAATTTCGCAATAAGTACTCAATAATCGATAATCACTCAATAATCATATAAATCACGTAATAAACTTCAAGAAATATGAACAATAACCATATAAAAGTCTAAAATCAACTCTGTAAAACGAAATCGAATTAGTCGAAACGAAATCAGTGTATCAAGCATCAATTTCACATATAGAATAAACACTTTTTATACAAAAATCGAAAAAGAAAATTTTTAACGAAATCGAAACAAAAGTGAAAACGAAAATCGAAATACGATCTATCACAAAATCATTCCAGAATCAACAATAAAGACATCAAACATCGATTTTTCATCTACTATAACAATTTTCATACTAATAATCGAAAACGAAAATCTTCCAACGAAATCAAAAACGAAAACGGAAACGAACACAAAAACGATAACGCAACCGAAAACAAACGTACACCAACCTCGGTACCGTCTTTCGTTCGACAAACCGCGATTCCACGATTTCTTTCCCTTCTCTTTTTCCTTTCTCCTTCTTCTTCTTCTTCTTCTTCTTCTTCTTCTTTTCTCCTCTTTTCTCTCTTCTTCTTCTTCTTTTTCTTCTTTTTCTTCTCTCTTTTCTCTCCTTTTCTCTCTTTTTTCTCGGTTCTTCCTCTCTCTGTTCTGGCTTCTCGCTTCTGCGAGAAGCTTCTATTTTTTTTATATTTTTTCGCCATCGCGACCGCCGTCGCGACCTGTGGTCGCGGCACCAGGTCGCGACACTCACTGGAGTGCGCGCACCGCCTTCGTCGCGAGCGCGCCCTGGTCGCGCGACTGGTCGCGTTGCTCTCTGCCTGTTTTTGACAATTTCATCGCGAGCAGTCCATCGCGACCTGTGGTCGCGGTGGCTGGTCGCGTTGCTCACTGCCAGGTTTTGCCATTTTCATCGCGAGCAAGCCATCGCGACCTGTGGTCGCGGTGACCAGGTCGCGATGCTCTCTGGTCCAGTTTTCCAATTTTTCATTTTTTTTTTTCCATTTTTCACTATTCAATCCGGTCCACTGGAAATCATAAAATAAACATACATTTAATTACATTTACACCCCCTCAAATAGTAAAAATTTATTTTCACATATATCACATAGATCAAAAATTCATTACCCGAAATCCGGGATGTTACAGAGCTCCTTTAGCTCATTATAGTTTTATATTTTTAAACCAATCTCCCCAGGTACAGGTACAGGTGCAGACATTGCAGGGACGTCGAAAACCAGTGGGACCAGTCAGAGGATGCTGTGACTATTTTACAAGTATATATATAATATTTTAAATTATTAAGTTTGTATTTTAATATTGTTTAAAGTGTATAAGTATTTTATTTAAAGATTTGATTTATTTATTTTGATAATTGCTAATTTTGTTATCAAACTGTTTGAGTTATGATTTTTGAGATGGACCAGAGGTCCACAGTAGTTGAGATTTGAAAATAAATATAGAAGTGTTCAAGTTGTTTTATGCAGGTCTCCAAGATTTGGTATTTCAGAAAAATAAAGGAGACTCTGCCAAAATTTTTATAAAATAGTTTTATATAAAAAAAAAATTTCCTACTCAGAATTTCAGAATAAAGAAACGGCTTAGCTTTACGGAAGCCTTTCAGAGAGGCGAGCCTCGACTGGGAAGCTACTGTGGAGTGTCGACAAGCTACCTAATGGGAGATAGTAGGTTAGGGGTCTGTCAGTAGACGTTCATACAGTAGTAACATAATGGTTTCTTCACCATTACCCAATAGGTCCACATGCAAATACCGCTTCAATGGTTTAAGAAATCAAATATAAATCTAATTCTTAGATAATGACATAAGCACTCCCCATTCGCACCTACATTAATATCCACTACTTTACTAATAAGATTTCCCAAAAAATTACCAATTTCACGATTCATGCAGAGAAGCATTATGAATTTGCACCTGGAATTCCTTCGTATCAAATCTCAGTCCAACTATTGAACGCACCCTATGTGGCCGCTCTAACACTAATAAAAAATTGTCAAAACTCCACGAGCCACTAGTCAAAACTCTACGACTGTCAATTTGGTTTTTAAAAGTGATTCAAAAAGTATTATGTACATGTTGGAATCTACGCTTGATGACCTGGCGGTCTATGGTGATTGAGTAGGGGACGACGGTCTACAAAATAACAAAGAGAGTGTCGTGCCCTTGGGACACCGGGGTAGTGCCAGGCAAATAGCCTCCGACGCCCAAGTTAGATTATGAATCTAAAAGGAAAACGACAAATGAAATAAATATTACCTTAATCGTGTGTATGTCGAGCGTAGTAGTCAGATTAGAGGCTATGTCATGCGTAGTTGGTCTTAGTATTGCGTCGTACGCGAGTCTGATTGCTTGAGAGCAGAGTGATGGCTTAGAGTAAAAATTGCTTGGCCCCAATAATGAAGCCATAAGACTGTATTTATAGGGGTTGATGTTATCCGTTGCACCTTTATAGTTAAGGATATCGTGCTCCAAGATTTCAGGAATTTCTGTTATCTCGAAGCTTATTTGACTGGGGAAAGTTGATTCAGTCAACTGACTTAGTCAAGGAAACTGAGTCAATTGCCTTGTGGCTGTTGGGCCGAGTCGTGCGCCCGGAATTGGCATTCAGGCTTTAGGTAATAGTTTTGGGCCTGTTGGGCCTGTGTCGAGCGCTGGTTTTGTCGAGCACTTGGGCTTGAGTTTTTAGGCTGTTTTTAGAATATCTTAAATGGAGAAGTGTCTGTAGTTAATATTTATACGTTATTTTTTATTCTTATAAAAAAACCTTATAATAGTTTGGCTGTGCTTTGATGGTTGAAATGCTTGTATAGGCTGTCCTTGTTTCATATCAGTGTTCCACATTTTTTGCAATCTGTCTTAGCATTCATAATTTTAATGTGAATCCATGTCTGGATTGTCGCTGTTGTAACCTACTATTTTTCTCGTTTGGTCCCGTCATTATTTGTCACTACGGTTTACCCTTTTCTCAATATAGCTTACCATATATTTTTGACATGAAGTAACCAAATGTACAAGACTAGAACTAACATGTTTTACATGCTTTCTTTCATCTAGATCATCACTTGGCTTTTGATTTCATTTGGCATTTATCTTCAAGCTATTAAAGTGTATTAATAACATGTTTTCAAGTCGTGGACAAATATGGATAGAGTCGTGGACAAATGTTGATAAGAACATGTCTATCGAGTCACAAGCGTAATCACGAGCTTTGCATGATGTTGGTGACCATAAGCATAATTCAAGTCACATTTTAACTATTCTCCAACTTGACTTGATTAGTGTCTATAGTTGGTAAGTTTCATATAAAATCTTAGAGTAGACAAATTGAAGAAATTTTCAATATGAAGTTCAGTACAATTCAAGTCAAGGTGGAGATTTGTTAAAATGTGACTTGATTTATATTGATGGCCATCAACGTAATGCATAACTAGTGATTAGACTTGTGACTCAATAGCAATAACTTATGCACATTTGCTTATGACTTGGAATATGCTATAATACACATTGATAGCGTGAAGACAAATGTAAAATAAAGAAAAAGCCAAGTGATGATCTAGATGGAGGAAAGTATGTGAAAAATAGGTACTTCTAATCCTGAAAATTCACTTTCTTCATGTCATTAATATATATGGTGAGCTATTTGGTGCCCAACTTTGACTATGATTGCTCATCATCAGTTATAAATACCTATTCATTTCAAGGCAATTAAAAAGCATCCAAGTGACAACCAAGTTAAGAGTGTTTTTGTGTGATAATTAATACAAAAGCTTGAGTGTTCTTTGTTTGTGAGTTTTTTTGGGTGTATTGGGGTTTTGGGTTTGAGAGCCATTTGTGAGATGACGTAGTAAATGCTTTATAGTGTTTTTGCCAGTGAATGTAGGTCACTGGACTGAACGACTTAAATTCTTATGTGCTTGGTGTTACCTTTACTATTTTCTCACTTGGTCCCATTCTCACTAGAATTCACCCTTTTCTCAACATAACCAATTTGCATACCTAATATTAAGTAATACTAGATAAGTATCCTAGGTTTACACTTGCCATTATGCTAAACTCTTGCATACATCATATTGTCCTTTTTGTTTCTCTCTTTTCAATTATTATCATTATAAGTTTCTTCTCTAAATTATTTGCAGGAAGAAGTTCGAAAGCTTGCTACAAAGTTTGATTTGCCTAACAAAGATAGAAAGGATTCACAATGAATATGCTTCCTTGGAAAGGTATGTTTCTTGAGCAGTTGATTCAAGTTCTTTGCTTTCATTTGTTCAAAGGATCATTTTGGTTTCATCATCATGTTTTATGTTGTGATCTCACTGCATTCATCCTACAATTATCTAAATAGATATAATTCAGCGATTTTGTTGCACGACACATTGGGGAGATGGAAGGTATCATATTGGAAGCTGAGACATGAGACTTCCTTGGCAAGCATCGCGGATTTTGGTTCTACACAATTGTCAACGCCAGGGTCTACGTCTCCTTGGAGGGACCTGGTATGCTCTTGCTGTTTTCTCATAGCAATGGTGATCATTTCAGCAAAGCTAGCTGTATTGCTCTATTGAGATATATATATATGTTCCTTTATAATGTTGTGATCTAAATAACGTATTTGACTAAAATATTCCAACTTTTGATAACTCGTACCCTTGAAGGTACATATTGTTAACCTGTTCTTAGTATTGTTTTAATTATAGATAAGTACAAATTAGGGTTTTGTAATTTTGTTCCATGTTAGGTTCATAATCGATTACATTGCTTAAAGCATTTATATGGTAAATTTTGTTAGAGTGTTTAAATACTATTATTCGGCTCTTTCTTATTTGCTGAAACTTTTAAGTCTAGTTGTTAATGACATGGTATCAAAGCTTTATTATACCAGGAAGGAATTTAAATATGTTTGAATTTGTTTTTTATTATCTGAATTTGTTCTGTATTTGTGTTTGGGCTTGACTGTGTTATTCTTGCATGTGAGGGGGCGTATTAGAGTGCGTAAATATTATTGTTGGACCCTTTCCTATCAACTTAAATTTTTGGATCTGTTGGTTACTAACAGTTTTTATACAAGTATGTTGTTGAGAAGGATGTTAAGAACAATGTAGTGTTTTTGTTACGAAATTATTATTTATTTGACAAGAAAAGGCGCCTATTTCGTGTTGGCTCTTTGAAATGGCTTACTGGATTGGCTCCAAACGAGATCAGTTAGCTTCAGTGTTAGGTAGAAAAATGTTTTCTCTTGATTGATTGGTACATATGTTTGTATTTCCTTCTGGTTGAGCAAAAACAGTAATGGATTAAGATGACGGTTTAACAAGTTTTTAATGGTAAAGAAGACCAATGATTGCCCCATTCGGGTTCTGAGAAGTTCAAATTTACCACATTAGAATTTTAAGTAGTTCAATTTTAAGTAATTTTAGGCATTGATAGTCTCTTAAATGTTATGAGTTTTTTATGCTAACATTTTAAACTTGTGGTGCCCGGAACTCTTCAGGTCAGACATGGCCCCGGTTTCTACGATTGCAGTTTGACGTTTGAGCACGGTGAAGATGGTCACAAAGATGTGGTGGTTGTCCACTTATCTAAAGATGATCAAGGACTGGCAGCCGGACAGTTTGCAGCCTTCTACCAGGGAAGAAGAAAATGCATAGGCTCCGGTGTGATATTAGAGTCCTGGGATGACCAGGGTTTTCCCGTATGTGAAAAAGCTCTCAAGATTGCAAGAATGGAAGATAAATCGAACCTCGGGAAACCAGTTAAGATAAAAGTAAAACCAAAGACTCCTGTTTCTACGATTGCAGTTTGACGTTTGAGCACGGTGAAGATGGTAACAAAGACGTGGTGGTTGTCCACTTATCTGAAGATGATCAAGAACTGGTAGCCAGACAGTGTGCAGCCTTCTACCAGGGAAGAAGAAAATGCATAAGCTTTGGTGTGATATTAGAGTCCTGGGATGACCAGGGTTTTCCCGTATGTGAAAAAGCTCTCGAGATTGCAAGAATGGAAGATAAATCGAAGCTCGGGAACTGGTTGCAAAAGCTTAAAGAGAGATGGCAACAGCTACTGTAGTTTCCATGATCTCAGATTGCACACCCAGTGATTTTTATTGTTGAAAAGTTCCATATACTGTATCTCACTGTACTTTCATGGATAGGTTTCAGCTGTGCTTCCATTAATTAGCTACCCTCTTTATTTATTTTTTCTTTATTTTATGTATTTTTATAAAAACATTTTTTGAAATTAAATTATAGGTGTTTTTATTTGTTAAATATGTGTTTTTTTTTTCAATAATCTTTTAATTCGCTTTTCAAATCCTAGGAAGGGGAGGCCACCAGCAGCAGGTTCTTCGCACCGGAAAAGGCTGCTACGATGACTTTTTATTTATTTATTATTTTTTAATTAAAATATTAATTATTATTTATTAAGATTAATTGCACTAATAACTTAAATATAGGTGAAATTGTACTCTCAGGTAACTTTTTTATTGTACAAATATTTTCTTAATCAACATTAACTAAAAAATTATAAAAAGTAAAAAATATCGTCATTTATAATTTGAGGCTGTGACATGGAATTTTATTTAAATTTAGAAAATAAAATTTCAAGTTAAATATTTCTCTAAATTATACAAAGTACTATAATTTTTTTTTAATTTTAAAAAAAAGGACAAAAAAAGGATTGGAGATTTGCTCAACTCCTTTTATGGAGGTGACTTTTTTTGGTTGAAAATTTTAACAAAATATTAGTACGTTTTTCATAATTATTTTAAGTTGAGTTTATAGTTATTAAAATGTTTAAGATTATTTTTAAATTTTTTATCATTTTAATTATATTGCTGTGTAAAAAAGATATTTTTACCATTGATTTATTAACTTTTCAGTTAGTTAACGATCAGTAGCGATCTCACAAAAAAAAAAGAACAGTTAGTCAATATTAATTAGGGAGATATTTATATAATGTAATAAGGGCGCGTTTAGGTGCGCGGGATTGGATTGAATTATTTTTATAGTATTGGATTAAATTAGTATTGTGATTTGTTAGGTGCAGTACGGATTGGACTAAAAATAGTATTGTCCCTTAGTTGGTATTATATGAGATTGAATAAAAATAATTATATTATTTTTTTAATAAAAATTAAATTTTAGGGCTAATTACACTCATTCCCCTCCATTTTGCATATTTTGCACATGCTGACATTTTTTCCTTTTATTGCACAAATCTCCATTAAAAATCGTTGACCAAACCGTTGACTAACCATAAAGTTAACGATTTAGTACGGTAGCAAGGGCAAACTCGTCTTTTTCCCATTAAATCAATTAAAATAATTAAAAAAATAATTAAAAAAATCTGAAAAAAAAAGAAGAAGAAAAAGAAGAAAAAGAAAGAAGAAGAAGAACAAAAAAAAGTCTGGAAAAAAAAAAGAGAAGAAGAAGAAGAAGAAGAAAAAATAAATCTTGAAAAAAAGAAAAAAATCTGAAAAAAAAAAAAGAAGAAGAAGAATGAGAAGAAGGAGAAAAAGAATAAGGAGGAGGAGCAAAAGAAGGAGAATGAGAGGGAAAAGGAGGAGTAGGAGGAGAAAAAGGAGAATGAGGAAGAGGAGGAGAAGAAGAAGAATGAGAAGAAGAAGGAAAAGAAAAAGAAGGAGAAGCAGTAGGATGAGCAGAAGAATGATAAGGAGAAGAAGAAGAAGAATGAGAAGAAGAAAGAAAAGAAGAAGAATGAGAAGAAGAAGAAGGAGAAACAGAAAGAGAAGAAGATGGAGAATGAGAAGGAGAAGAAGAAGAAAAAGAAGGAGCATAAGAAGGAGAAGAAGAAGAAGGAGAAGAGGAATGAGAAAAAGAAAGAGAAAGAGAAGGAGAATGAGAAGAAGCAGAAGGAGAAGAAGGAGAAGAAGAAGGAGGAGAAGGAGAAGAAGGAAAAGGAGAAAAAAGAAAATAAGGAGAATGAGAAGAAGAAGAAGGAAAAGGAGAAGGAGAATGAGAATGAAAAAGAGAAGAAAAATGAGAAGAAGAAGAATAAGCAGAAGAAGAAGAATTTGAAAAAAAATCCAAAAAAAAGGAGAAGAAAAATGATAAGGAGACGAAGAATGAGAATGAGAAAGAGAAGTAGAAGAAAGAAAAGAAAGAGAAGGAGAAGAAGAAAAAGAAAGAGAGAGAGAGAAGGAGAAGAAGCAGAAGGAAAAGAAAGAGAAGAAGAAGGAAGAAGAGAAGAAGGAGGAGAAGATGAAGGAGAAGGATGAGAAGGAGAAGGAGAAAAAAGAGAAGGAGAATGAGAAAAAGGAGAAGGAGAAGAAGGAGAAGAAGAAGGAAAAAAAGGAGAAGAAGAAAAAGAAGGAGAAGAATGAGAATGAGAAAAAAAAGGAGAAGAAGAAGAAGGAGAATGAGAAGGAAGAGGAGAAGAAGAAGAATCTAAAAAAAAATCAAAAAAAAAAAAAGAGGACAATTTTGAAAAAGAAGAAGAATAAGAAGAAGTAGAAAAAGAAAAAAAAAAGAAAGAAAAATCTGAAAAAAGAAAATTTGAAAAAAGAAGAAGAGAAAAAAAATCTAAAAAAAAAAAGTGAAAAAGAATAATAAGAAGAAAGAAAAAAATTTGATTTTTTTTTTTAAGGAGGAACCTCCACCTTCAATTTTTTATTTTATTTTTTTATTTGAAGGTTCAACCTTCAAACTTCTTTTTTTTTTTTTGTTAATTTGAAGGTGGAGATCCCATCGTCCATTTCAAAAGGGACGGCTGGGATCTCCACCTTTAATTTTTTTTTTTTTTTAGTTTTAAGGTTTTTTTTAATATTTTTTATTAAGGGTAAAATGGTCTTTTTGTCATGTCCAAACTATTAACTTTATAGTTAGTCAATGGTGTGGTCAACGATTTTTAAGGACGGTTTGTGCAATAAAAGAAAAAGATGTCAGCATGTATAAAAAATACAAAATGGAGGGGTATGAGTGTAATTAGTCCTAAATTTTAAACAAAATAAAATATTTAATTTAATTTAAAAATTATTAAGAAAATATATTATTTTTTAATATTAAAATAAATTTTAGGGCGATTATTAATTTAGTCTCTAACTTTAAAAAAATTATTAATTTTTTAAAGTAGTTATGGTTAATGGTATCCTTGAACCATAAGCTTTAGGAAATATATCAATTTGGTTCTTTTGGAAGTCAACCGTTAGTCAAACTTAACGGTTCTAAGGGCATTTGTATCTTTAAACCTATCAATGGGTCAACAGTAAATTTTTTAGTAAAATGATATATCTACCCTTAGTTAAAAATCTAAAATAAATTAAATTAAAAAAGTTAAAAATTTTAAAATCTCTACCGTCCATCAATCTCGATGGACGGTGAAGATTATATTGAAATTTTTAAAAAAAATAAAAATAAAAATTAAATATTTTTTTAAAATTTTGTGGAGATCCACTAACAAAATAAAAAATAATAAAACTTTGAAGATCAACGAACCTAAAAAACTGGGTTCGTTGAACAACAACGAACCCAGTTCTGGGTTCGATCAAGGAACCCAGTTTTTAGGTTTGTGAAACCTCAACGAACCCAGATCTGGGTTCGTTGAACAACAATAATGAACCCAGTTTTCTAGTTGGTTGTTCTTCAAAGTTTGATTTTTTTTTATTGGTAGAGATCTACACCACCATTTCAAATTTCAATTTTTATAAAAAAAAAATTTTAAAAAATATATTTAATTTTCACTTTTATTTTTTTTTAAAAGTTCCAATATAATCTTCATCGTCCATCAAGATTGATGGACGGTGGAGATCCATTAAAAAATATATTTTAAATATTAAAATGAAATGACCATATTACCTTTATCATTATTAATAATCTTTTTAAAAGTTTGATGTTAAAATTGTAATTTTAACTCATTTAAATAGAGTTAAGGGCAAAACAGTCTTTTTACTAATTATGTTAGATTTGACTGGCAGAAATTTGGTCAGAGAGACCAAATTGATACATTTCCTTAAAGTTAGGGTCCAAGAATATCATTAGTCATAACTGCTTTAAAAATTGATAATTTTTCAAAAATTAGGGACCAAAATGATAATCGCCCTAAATCTTAATATTTTATTTAATCTTTTTTTTAAAAAAAAGCAGGTGGGACAAATTTGTCCCACGTGCTTTAACGGGACACAACAATCCTGTCAAGGTAAAAGTTAATCCCACCTCACACCAAACATGAGATTAGGCTTAAAAATAACTCAATCCTATGTTATCCTATCTAACAAAAGGGCTCTAAAAGTTATTTGAGAGTGCATTTTTATATAACTCATGAGTATTAGCTCAATTAATCCTATTTTTTTTATATTGTTTATTTATTAATTTATTTTATAATTTTATTTGTAGTAAACTAGTAAAAAATACCCTCATTTATAATTTAGAGCTAACATGATATAAAATTTCACGTTAAATTTTTTTTAAATTTTAAAAAATACTACTATGTTTTTAAATTTTTTAAAAAAAGGATAAAAAAAAGGATTGGAGGTTTGCCCATCTCCTTTCATGGAGGTGACTTTTTTAAAAAATTTTAACAAAATATTAGGGCTTTTTTATAATTATTTTAGGTTGAGTTTATAGTTATTGAAATGTTTAGGATTATTTTTTAATTTTTTTTATCCATTTGATTATATTAATGTGTAAAAAGATATTTTTACCCTTAGTTTATTAACTTTTCAGTTAGTTAAGAACATTAACGATCTCACAAAAAAAAAGTTAGTCAATACTGATTAAGTTTGTATAATACAATAAAAAGTTATTTGAGAGTGCAATTTTTTTTTTTGGATTAAACCATCCAGTGTCCATAGACCATATTGAGCTCTGACTAATCTGGATTCGAGCCGGGTAGGACCACAAGGGTGACAAAGCTCTCACAATAACTTATTTAACGTCACTGCAATTTTATCTAACTCAGGAGTACTAGCACAATTAATCCTATTTTTTTATTGTTGATTTATTAGTTTATTTTATAATTTTATTTGTAGTAAACTAGTTATTCAAAAATTATTTGAGGATGTTTTGCAGTTTATTTTAATTTTAGCTTTATTTATATGTAAAAAGATGATTTTAATCTCGGACTCCTATTAGACCCTTAAATTGACGGTCAATCAAGTCGTTATTTAATGTTTTTCAAAAAAGATTTATGCAAGGGTTGTTTATACAATTAATCCTAAAAAGTATGCCTAAAGAGAAAAGCCCTCTAAAACCATCTGAGGATTATGGAGGGAGTAAAGCTGTAGATACTGAATACTTAACCATCTGAGGGAAGGCTTACCCTTTTTGTTCTGTTTTGTTTTGTTATATACTATATATTATATATTACATTTTATATATTATTTTTTTAGTTTTTTAATATAATTTTTTTAAAATTTCTTTTATGTGCTTTGGGTGGGGGAGGGAGGGGAGGGGTGTGGTTGAGGGAAGTATTGCTGTTATTGGTAATAATGAGGTTGCATATAGTGGATATGTGATAGTGAAGAACGAAAAATAGGTTTGGAATGTGGTTGGTTGAATCATGAAAGATTTACATTTTTTAGAGTACTGTACAGAATTTCAAATTTTGATGCTATTATCTCATCAAAATCATAGCTAGGATTTTTAGAAGACCGTAGAGCTGGGAGGATCAGTCCTATGGTTGGGCTGGTTGAACCCCTAGGTTGTTTAGGAAGGATGAAAGTTTAGATTATTGAAGTTAGGACTGTGAGACTGGAGAATAACATTTTTGCTTCTGATTTAACTGTGTATCGAAATCTTTCCTTTTTCTCCTGATCATGTTAATTGGAGGTTGTTTGGGGGTAGGACCATTCTTTTTTAAGATTTATCTATGTAAAATTTCTGTCTTGTATTAAATTATTCTTTGTAAACCTCTACTAGGAGTAAGTAATCATTGACAAGCAAACATATCTGGTTTCATAGTTCTAAGAGATATTGTAATCACTGACAGGCCAGTCTAACGGCAACTGATGTGGAGATAGCAGATTCGCTGCGTAAGAACTACATGAATAAGTTTATTATTCTTGCTGTGAACAAGTGTGAATCTCCACGTAAAGGGATTTTGCAAGTGTCAGAATTTTGGTCCATGGGGTGAGATATTCTCTCTTTTCTTAAAAATTCTTGGCCTTCAATTGTATGTGAATACATATCCCTGTGAGTTCTCTAATTATGTAAGATAATTTGCTTTTAGATCATATGTCAGTTTTAAGTTAGACATACTTGAAATGACATTAAACTTTCTGTATTCTCTATTGTAGTCTTTTTTTTTTTCCTCTGATTTTTTGCTAATTGTGGTGGTGCATGTCTAGGCTTATGCAGTCTTTTAGGTAAAGTTCAGGCCAATGATTTGGAGATTATTTTTGTTCATTATTCAAATAAAGCTTTCAACAAAAAGAAACAAGATATAAAATTTCTTCCTAATGAATGTACTCTTTCTTCTTTATTTATAATTTTATGATCCTGATTGGTGCCACCCTATTTTAAGAGCTTTACAAGTTTGGTCCAAGTCAAGGCAAGGCTGTATACACATAAGACACGTGCCTCAATATTGGGTTTGATAGTTATGATAATCAAGTTAGTGGCTTTTTGCTCATGGAGATTTACATATTTGTATCCTTATGTCAGCCTAAGTCCTAATTTTATTAGTTGTCTATAGAATATGATATCTAAAATTCTGTGTAACTTTTTCTTTAACAGTTCAATGTTATCTTCTATCATAAACAAAAGTAGGCTTTGTTTATAGATTTTGCAATTGTGGTAGACTCTGGTTTGTCCCTTTACGTATCTGTTCTGATCACACTTTTTGATTTATTAAAGGTTCTTGCCGCTTCCTATTTTTGCCATATTTGGGACTGGAACTGGAGAGCTCCTTGATCTTGTTTGTTCGGAACTGAAAAAAGTAGAGGTTTGTAATTATAGAGTTGAAACTTTAGCATTTCTGTTTCTTGCTTTAACTGAAATTTTGCAATCCGTTACTAAGTTCTAATTAAGCTGGTTATCCACTCTCATTCATTAATAATTTATTTTTGTTTCCTAATAAACAAAATTGAATCAAATTGGCTATCAATTTAACTCGTTCCTACTAATAACTTTTGTATATTACCCAATCAAATGCTCGCATTTACATTATACTGATTGATGCTGCTCTAATTTGCAATTTTGATGGGCATTTGTAAAAAGTAGCTTTTGTAAAATTACATACCTTGAAATCTTAAATTTATACTTAAAAAAAAAAGACTCAATATTGAATTGTAGTAAAAAAAAAAAAATATATATATATATATATATATATATATAAAAACATGATATATTTATAAACTCCACAACTATGATATAAAAAACACACCCAAACATTGAAATCGAGGAGTATAGTATAATGATGTCTTAAGTTATGAAACATTGAAATCGAGGAGTATAGTATAATGATGTCTCAAACATGATATGTTTGAGATTGTTGTAACTTATGAAATAATTACTTATTCTATAATTTAGGTTCCAAAAAGTTAATTATGTCTTAAGTTATTTTTTAAAAATTTGATTATTAGAGAATATGCTTAAGGAATAATTTTTTTTAATTAATTTACTAAATAGATGTAAATTATAAATTATAAAATAAATGATTATTTCAAAAATTATGATAAAGCCAACATGAACCTTGACTAGGGATAGCAACTAATCGGATCAGTGTTGGATCGGTATACTCTAAATCCAAAACTCGTTTTGGATAGGAAGCTCCAAACTCAATCCATGTCCTAGTAGGGTGATCTACACTAGACTCTAGTTGACCCGATTCAATTTATATATTTTTTTTAAATAAAATGTTTAACTCACTAATTAATCAATTTTCACATAAAATTGAAATTAAATATCAAGTATAACTAAATATTAGTACAAATACACATAAAAATGTAATAGAATACAAATTACGACATTTAAGTCTAATAAACCATACAATATTTAAGTTTAATAGACAATATAATATTTAAGTTTAATAAACCATACAACATTTAAATTCAATAAACCTTAAATTCAAATATAAAGTTCAAACCCCAAAAATTCAAAATAACTTAAATGACATAAAATTCATTAATTTCTTACAACAATAGCAATATATATATATATATATATATATATATATAAAATATAATATAGAAGATTTAATTTAATTTGTTTTAAAACATAAAACTGTAGCAATAAAAAAAATACTAAATTGATTAATTAATATGTAAATTTTAAGTGTAAAGAATTAAGTAAAGAGATAAGAGTCCAGGATTTTATCTCTTTTTTTTTATATTTTTAATATTTTTTAAAAATAATTAAATAAAAATCAGGTTCAACGTGACGAGTGGAGCCAAAAGAATTTAACCCAAATCCAACCTGGTTTAAACAAATGGATCACAAAAGTTTGACCCGATTAGAACCCATTTTAAGCGTTCCAAATCTATCCCAAGCAGATCAGAGCCCGCAGGTTTACGATGGATCTAACCCTGACTGCACTTGTTCGGACCCTAGCATTAACCAAATTGAAAAGGTCTCTACAAGCACAACGTGGTTAAAATAAATTTTTTTAAAAAATTAAATAAGAAAAAAGAAAAGCACAGCACAAGTAAAAGCAAGATTTTGATTCAACTTACAAAACAGAACCGGTACTTGGCTTCAGTTCAGTTCCTCTTATCCGCCGACCGATAAAAACGTAGACAATGCTGAGACTAAGACCCATGTCTTCTCTCCCTCTCTCTCACTTGAAACCCTTTTTATCTCTCTTCCCTCACAAGCCCAGAACCCTCTTCCGCCGCTGCAACCCACCACCGCTCCTTCTCAGACCTCTCTCCACCTGTGTCTCTGCTCCCCATCATATCTCACCTTCTTTTGAAAAGAATTCCAATGTCAATTGTGTTATCGACCCCCACTATCTCTCTTGTTCTATGCCCCAGAAGAAGGGTCTCAGGGTGGCCGTTCTTGTCAGTGGCGGCGTTGACAGCAGTGTTGCTCTCAGGCTTCTTCACGCTGCTGGTCACTCCTGCACTGCTTTTTATCTTAAAATCTGGTTTCAGGTTTGCTTTCTCTGTCCATAACTGGCATCAAAATGTGTACTTTTGTTCTTTTTTGTGGTAATTGAATTGCGGAGTCAATGGATGATTGAATTCTTATGGTGATTTTGTATATGGGTCTGTCAGTATTATGATTTAGGACGATAAGTGAATGGTTTGTGAGTTCAGCTAAAATTGATTAATTTATCTTAACTTATGTTTGAGTAACTTGCAAAAAAAAAAAAAAAAAAACACTTTGTTTGAGAATGTTTTAGTAAGTGCATCACAGTTTTTATGGTGATTGCATCACAATTGACTTCATCATCATATATATATATATATATATATATATGTATTAGGAGTTCTGACATGAATATAAGAATTTCAGGACTTTGCTTTATAATAACGTTGTAGAACAAATTTTATTAGGTTACGAAAATGAAGGTCTAATATTGAACTATTACATAAGGTTATAAACATGGTTCTACAACATCATGAAGCGAAGGACGTGAAATTCTTATGTCCGAGGGTTCTCACCATATATATATATATAAATAAAACCTTTTAGTTACTTTCCTTATTTTCTTTTCTTTCTGATATTTTATTCAAAAAGTTTTGTATCGACTTCATTGGTTTGTTAAGAATATAAGGACACATTAACGTATGCATACTACTTCTCATGAGATAGACCTATCTATTAAATCTTGTTAAACACTAGATAGACACTAGAAGTAGCTGGTTCTGATTTGAAATTTGGTGTAGGAAGACTTTGAGAACTTCTGGTCGGAATGCCCATGGGAAGACGATTTGAAGTATGCAAGAGCTGTTTGTGATCAGGTTATTTCTCTCATTCGCAATTGTTCTCTCCTAAGCTATAACAATTGACTTGCTTTGAAGTATGAGTGCAAAAAGGATTTATGAGTGCAAAAAAGGATTTATTAGGAGGTATGGTGTGTATTTTATCTTTCATTAATCAAATCAAGATTCTTCACTTTATTGTGCTCCTTTATTTTCCTGCATTACATGCATGTATATCTCCTAGTGGCATGATTTCCTTGAGCTGATTTATGCATATTTATGATAGACAGAGAGTTCTCTTGTTATAGGCTGTGCTGAAGAGGCAAATTGACAACTGAAATTAATGATGCTGGTTTTCAGGTTGGTGTACCACTAGAAGTTGTGCATTTGACAGATGAATACTGGAAAAATGTGGTATGTATTCTCCTTTATAGCTTCTTCAGATTATGTTTAATGGACAGTCATTTACAACTATTTAGTTTAAATTATATTTTTTTAATGTTGTTGGTGTTCTTCTTTTTTATCTTTGCTACCATCTGATTGGATAAGGGTCACGATGGAGTTTCTTTTGGTCATGTTCTCACAAAATTTCTGGTCAATTGGTCAGGTGTCCTACATCATTGAAGAGTACCGATGTGGCCGTACTCCCAATCCAGATGTCCTTTGCAATACGAGAATAAAATTTGGTATGTAGTCGTATCAATTTGAAAAAAAAGAAAATGAATTCCATGTTTAGACTCTGTTCGTAAAGTTCATGTCAATGTTTTAACTCTTCAGGTGCATTCATGGATGCCATCAGCAATATGGAATTCGATTATGTTGCAGTCTGGACATTATGCAAATGTCATACACCCATCTGCGGATCAAACGGATAACCCTTCTGTGTTAGAACTATCAAAAGACATGGTACTTATCTTAAGATACAGATTTTTTCATTCTTATTTCTTCCCTTTATGTTTGGATTGATTGCAAATCTTTGAATTTTGTGATTTGTCGGCTAAATTTTGTTTTGTAAAGTTGAGGTTTATGCTTTTACACATGCTTTTCTAAGATATTTTGACCAGAATACACATCTTCAAAGTAAGTGTTAGTAAATATAAAAATGTTTAAATGCCAGGGATTCTTGCTAATGCAATTATTTCTAGTGTTTGGTGTTAGTATACAGGCAGCCTACTCTACCTTCCTATTTTAGTGTAATAGGGGGAAACCATCCCTTGGTATTCAAATTATGATGAGTACTGGTTCTGTATCCTATCTATTTCTTTTTAAAAATAGATCGTGCATCCTTATATGAGCTGATTTATTCATGATCCATGCCAGAGCTTTTGTGTTATGTTTGTACTGCGTAGTTATTACATAAGATGATTAAATTATATTTTCAGATTGTCTTAGGAACATAAGAAAATTGTTAATTGTATTCTGCCTAAATTTTGGTAACTTTAACCTTTTCTTTTGTAGGTCAAGGATCAAACCTACTTCCTTTCACATCTCTCGCAAGCCCAGCTTAAACGACTTATTTTCCCACTTGGTTCTATACCGAAGGTTAGTGAAATTTCTTGGTAGTCGGTTGTACACCGAAGATTAGTTAAAAATATCTAGTTTCACTGGTATAGAAACTCTAATGGATGTCCCATAAATAAGTTTTCATCTGACTCGTGTCATTGTTTTCGAGAATCTAACCAGTCATTGGTGAATGTGGTCATTGAACTGATAAGGCAATTATTATACATTGTGGTTGGGACTTGGGAGAGATAAAATGATGATGTTTGCAACCAATAACAGGGGCTCATTAATATTAACTTGATTAAATGGTGTTATTTTTCTTCGATCTTGTTGCACTGTGCGTTGATGCATAAGGCTGTTAAAAATTAAAAGGTTCATTTTTGCTATTTATAATTTATGAATTCTAATAACCATCTTCTTTTAACTGCCTTTGTTATTTTTCGTAGTTTTATCCCTAACAGAACTAAACTAACTTAATATGCTACTTTTTCAATATTTTTAGGTCTTTTACTTTAGGATACTGTTCATAGCAGGAGTATAAGAGCATCAGTTTTTAGAATATGTTAAATGGAGAAGTGTCTGCAGTTAATATTTATACGTTATTTTTTTTCTTATAAAATACCTTATAATAGTGCGGCTGTGCTTTGATGGTTGAAATGCTTGTATAGGCTGTCCCTGTTTCAGGTCAGGGTTCCACATTTTTTGCAATCTGTCTTGGCATTCATAGTTTTAATGTGAATCCATGTTTGGGCTGTTGCTGTTGTAACCTACTATTTTTCTCGTTTGGTCCCATCATTATTTGTCACTATAGTTTACCCTTTTCTCAACATAGCTTACCATATATTTTTGACATGAAGTAACCAAATGTACAAGACTAGAACTACCATTTTTTATATGCTTTCTTTCATCTGGATCATCACTTGGCTCTTGTTTTCATTTGGCATTTGTCTTCAAGCTATTAAAGTGTATTAATAACATGTCTCAGTCGTGGACAAATATGGATAGAGTCGTGGACAAATGTTGATAAGAACATGTCTATCGAGTCACAAGCCTAATCACGAGCCATGCATGATGTTGGTGACCATAAGCATAATTCAAGTCACATTTTAACTATTCTCCAGCTTGACTTGATTAGTGTCTGTAGTTGGTAAGTTTCACATAAAATCTTAGAGTAGACAAATTGAAGAAATTTTCAATATGAAGTTCAACACAATTTAAGTCAAGGTGGAGATTTGTTAAAATGTGACTTGATTTATGTTGATGGCCATCAACATCATGCATGACTAGTGGTTAGACTTGTGACTCAATAGACATCAACTTTTGCACATTTGTTTATGACTTGGAATATGCTATAATACACATTGATAGCGTGACGACAAATGTGAAATAAAGAAAAAAGCCAAGTGATGATCCAGATGGAGGAAAGTATGTGAAAAATAGGTACTTCTAATCCTAAAAATTCACTTTCTTCTTGTCATTAATATATATGGTGAGCTATTTGGTGCCAAACTTTGACTATGATTGCTCATCATCAATTATAAATACCTATTCATTTCAAGGCAATTAAAAAGCATCTGAGTGACAACCAAGTTAAGAGTGTTTTTGTATGATAATTAATACAATAACTTGAATGTTCTTTGTTTGTGAGTTTTTTGGGTGTATTGGGGTTTTGGGTTTGAGAGCCATTTGTGAGATGATGTAGTAAATGCTTTATAGTGTCTTTGCTAGTGGATGTATGTCATTGGACCAAACGACATAAATTCTTGTGTGCTGTGTTACATTCATTATTTTTCTCACTTGGTCTCATTCTCACTAGAATTCACCCTTTTCTCAACATAACCAATCTGCATGCCTAATGCCAGATAAGTGTCCTAGCCTCCTAGATTTACACTTGCCATTATGCTGAACTCTTGCATACATCATATTGTCCTTTTTGTTTCTCTCTTTTCAATTATTATCATTATAAGTTTCTTCTCTAAATTATTTGTAGGATGAAGTTCGAAAGCTTGCTGCAAAGTTTGATTTGCCTAACAAAGACAGAAAGGATTCACAAGGAATATGCTTCCTTGGAAAGGTATGTTTCTTGAGCAGTTGATTCAAGTTCTTTGCTTTCATTTGTTCAAAGGATCATTTTGGTTTCATCATTATGTTTTATGTTGTGATCTCACTGCATTCATCCTACAATTATCTAAATAGATAAAATTCAGTGATTTTGTTGCACGACACATTGGGGAGATGGAAGGTATCATATTGGAAGCTGAGACAGGAGACTTCCTTGGCAAGCATCGCGGATTTTGGTTCTACACAATTGGTCAACGCCAGGGTCTACGTCTCCCTGGAGGGCCCTGGTATGCTCTCGTTGTTTTCTCATAGCAATGATAATCATTTCAGCAAAACTAGCTGTACTGCTCTATTGAGATATGTTCCTTTATAATGTTGTGGTCCTAATAACGTATTTGACTAAAATATTCCAGCTTTTGATAACTCGTATGCTTGAAGATACATGTTGTTAACCTGTTATTAGTATTGTTTTAACCATAGATAAGTACAAATTAGGGTTTTGTAATTTTATTCCATGTTAGGTTCATAATCAATTACATTGCTTAAAGAGTTTATATGGTAAATTTTGTTATAGTGTTTAAATACTATTGTTCGGCTCTTTCTTATTAGCTGAAGCTTTTAAGTCTAGCTGTTAATGATATGGTATCAGAGCTTTATTATACCAGGGAGTAATTTAAATATGTTTGAATTTATTATTTATTATATGAATTTGTTTTGTATTTGTGTTTGGGCTTAACCGCGTTATTCTTGCATGTGAGGAGGCATGTTAGAGTGCGTAAATATTATTGTTGGACCCTTTCCTATTAATTTAAATTTTTAGATCTGTTGGTTACTAACAATTTTTATACAGGTATGTTGTTGAGAAGGATGTTAAGAACAATGTAGTGTTTGTGTCACGAAATTATTATTCATTTGACAAGAAAAGGCGCCTATTTCGTGTTGGCTCTTTGAAATGGCTTAGTGGATTGCCTCCGAATGAGATTAGTCAGCTTCAGTGTAAGGTAGAAAAATGTTTTCTCTTGATTGATTGGTATATATGTTTGTATTTCCTTCTGGTTGAGCAGAAACAGTAATGGATTAAGATGATGGTTTAACAAGTTTTTTATGGTGAAGAAGATTTAGAAAACCAATGATTGCCACATCCAGGTTCTGAGAAGATCAAATTTACCACTGTGAATTTTAAGTAGTTCAATTTTAAGTACTTTTAGGCATTGATAGTCTCTTAAATGTTATGAGTTTTTGATGCTAACATTTTAAACTTGTGGTGCCTCTTCAGGTCAGACATGGCCCCGGTTTCTACGATTGCAGTTTGACGTTTGAGCACGGTGAAGATGGTCACAAAGATGTGGTGGTTGTCCTCTTATCTGAAGATGATCAAGGACTGGCAGCCGGACAGTTTGCAGCCTTCTACCAGGGAAGAAGAAAATGCATAGGCTCCGGTGTGATATTAGAGTCCTGGGATGACCAGGGTTTTCCCGTATATGAAAAAGCTCTCAAGATTGCAAGAATGGAAGATAAATCGAACCTCGGGAAACCAGTTAAGATAAAAGTAAAACCAGAGACTCCTGTAAAAGAGTCTTATCATCAAGATGGTGAAATTAATAGAGGTTTGGTCTATGCCAAAAATGGTGTCTCAAAGGAAAGTAAAGAGGCATCCTTAGAAGAAACAGATCATCCTAGTATTTACATGAACTGGTTGCAAAAGCTTAAAGAGAGATGGCAACAGCTACTGTGATTTCCATGATCTCAGATTGTGCATTTAGTGGTTTTTTGTTGTTGAAAAGTTCATGTATCTCACTGTATTTTCATGGGTAGGTTTCAGCTGTGCTTCCATTAATTAGCTGCCCTCTTTATTTTATGTATTTTTATAAAAACATTTTTTGAAACTAAATTATAGGTGTTTTTATTTGTTAAATATATGTTTTTTTTTTTCAATAATCTTTTAGTTCGCTTTTCAAATCCTAGGAAAGGGAGGCGACCGGCAGCAGCTTCTCCGCACCAGAGAAGGCTGCTACCGATGGCTTTTTATTATATTTACTATTTTTAATTAAATATTAATTATTATTTATTAGGATTAATTGCACTAATAACTTAATTTTAGGTGAAATTGTACTCTCAGGTTACTTTTTTTTAATGTACAAATATTTCAGCGTTGACTTAAAAAAATTATGAACAGTAAAAATATTCTCTTTTATAATTTAGGGCTAACATGATATGAAATTTAAAAAATAAAATTTCATGTTAAATGTTTTTTTTTAAATTCTAAAAGTATTACTATATTCTTAAAAAATAAAAAAAAAAGATAAAAAAAGGATTGGAGGTTTGCTCATCTCCTTTCATGGACGTGACTTTTTTTTTTATGATAATTTTAACAAAATATTAGGGCATTTTTTATAATTATTTGAGGTTGAGTTTATAGTTATTGAATGTTTAGGATTATTTTTTTAAATTTTTTTTATCATTTTAATTATACTACTGTATAAAAAATTATTTTTATTATTAATTTATTAAATTTTCAATTAAGTAACGATCAGTAACGATCTCACAAAAAAAAATAGTTAGATAATATCATTAAGAAAATGTTTATATAATATAATAAAAAATTATTTGAGAGTGCAATTTTATGTAACTTAGGAGTAGTAACACAATTATTCTATTTTTCGTCGTTAATTTATTAGTTTATTTGAGGGTTAATGGTAATAAAGTAGCTTAATATTTGATCATATTATAATGAAATCGTGAATTTAGTTATAATTACACGTTAGTGCCCTTAATCAATTGATAACGGTCAACCAATAATTAAAGGGTATTTTGATCATTTTAATAATTATTTATTTTTAAAAAATTATTAAAAATTATAAAAAGATTAAATTAATTTCCAGCATCCAGGAGATTATATTAATAAAAAAATTAAAAAAAAATTATGTTCTTATTGTTTTTGGTGGAGATCCAGATTAGATCTCTACCATCAAGAACTTAACCGAAAAAAAAAAAAAAAATTTTAGTTTCTCCCTATATCTGCTCCATCAACTGGAGCAGCTCCCGTTATGGAGCGCTGCTCCATCAACGATGGAGCTTCGGCTCTATCTGCGATGGAGTCCATCGTGCGATGGTAGATCTGCTCATGGAGATCTGACAAATTTTTTATTTTTTTTTTTTTCTGTTTAGGTTGAGTTTAAAGTTTTGAGTCTAATTAATATTTGTTTCTAATGTGAATTGAGGTCTTTGTTGTTTAAAAAGAAAACAATTCTGTAGTTACCACTCCTGTGAAATTCCTTCTGCAGATCCCTGATCATCTTCTGCCAAGAGTTGCAATTGTTGGAAGGCCAAACGTTGGGAAATCAGCACTATTTAACCGTCTTGTTGGGGTATTTAGTCATGAAATTTGCCCTTTGTTATTGTAACCTTTACTCCAAATTCACTTTCCAGTTCTCAGGAAATCAAATTTGAGAATTACAAATGTACATATACTCTAAGTTTCTACATTGAGGATTATTGACTATTCTTTTATTTAATATACGTGGCAGGGTAATAGAGCTATTGTGGTGGAAGAACCTGGGGTAACTAGGGATCGATTGTATGGTAGATCGTTTTGGGGAGACCATGAGTTTATGGTGGTTGATACTGGAGGAGTTCTCAATGTGTCAAAAGTCACAAGCTAATGTTATGGAAGATTTAGCTATTACCACAACCATTGGTATGGATGGGATTCCGCTTGCCTCTCGGGAGGCAGTCGTTGCTAGGTGCTAGGATGCCCTCAATGATTGAGAGACAAGCTACTGCTGCTGTGGAAGAATCATCTGTAATTATATTCCTTGTTGATGGCCAGGTGCAGTTTGTTGTCTTGTAACTTGTATGTGATGAATAGCAATTCTTTGATTTCTAGTACTCTTTAAACTGTGGTGTGGGGAAGTTATGTCTATCTTGGTGGGTTTATATGTTTTATTGTTAGGAATTTAGGAACTTTGCAGTACTTCTGTGCTTAAATTTGTATGTGCCTTGAAAATTTTTGGCATCAACTGAAATGCAGAAGATCCATCCTGCTGGGGAAAAAAGAAAAAGTTAAAAGAATGAACCTAAAGGTCTGGAAATTTTACTAATAAAGCATTTCCCTGTGTTGGAGAAATCCTTTTAAGGTTCCTTTATGTTAAGTAGTCTCAGTTGGATACTACTTGCAATGCTTGAGGATTATGGAGGGAGTAAAGCTGTAGATCCATCTGAGGGAAGGCTTACCCTTTTTGTTTTGTTTTGTTATATACTATATATTACATTTTATATATTATTTTTTAGTTTTTTACTAATTTTTTTTTTAATATTTCTTTTATGTGCTTTGGGTGGGGGAGGGAGGGGAGGGGTGTGGTTGAGGGAAGTACTGCTGTTATGATAATAATGAGGTTGCATATAGTGGATATGTGATAGTGAAGAACAAAAAATAGGTTTGGAATGTGGTTGGTTGAATCATGAAAGAGTTACATTTGTTAGAGTACTATACAGAATTTCAAATTTTGATGTTATTATCTCACCAAAATCATAGCTAGGATTTTAAGAAGACCATAGAGCTGGGAGGATCAGTCCTATGGTTGGGCTGGTTGAACCCCTAAGTTATTTAGGAAGGATGAAAGTTTAGATTATTGAAGTCAGGATTGTGAGGCTGGAGAATAATATTTTTGCTTTTGATTTAACTATGTATCAGAATCTTTCCCTTTTCTCCTGATCATGTTAATTGAAGGTTGTTCGGGGTGGGACCATTCTTTTTGAAGAGTTGTCTATGTAAAATTTATGTGTTGTATTAAATTATTCTTTGTAAACCTCTATCAGGTGTAAGTAATCACTGACAGGCAAACATATCTGGTTTCATAGTTCTAAGAGATATTGTAATCACTGACAGGCCGGTCTAACGGCAATTAATGTGGAGATAGCAGACTGGCTGCGTAAGAACTACATGAATAAGTTTATTATTCTTGCTGTGAACAAGTTTGAATCTCCACGTAAAGGGATTTTGCAAGTGTCAGAATTTTGGTCCATGGGGTGAAATATTCTCTCTTTACTTGAAAATTCTTGGCCTTCAATTGTATGTGAATACATGTCCCTGTGAGTTCTCTAATTATGTAAGACAATTTACTTTTAGATCATATGTCAGTTTTAAGTTAGACATACTTGAAATGACATTAAGCTTTCTGTATTCTCTATTATAGTCTTTTTTTTTTTCTCTCCGAATTTTTGCTAATTGTGGTGGTGCATGTCTAGGTTTATGCAGTCTTTTAGGTAAAGTTCAAGCCAATGATTTGGAGATTATTTTTGTTCAGTATTCAAATAAAGCTTTCAACAAAAAGAAACAAGATATAAAATTTCTTTCTAATGCATGTACTCTTTCTTCTTTATTTATAATTTTATGAGGCTCAAACTGACGTGTAAAGAGCCCTAGTTGAAATAAATCCTGGTGAATCTTCTGGCTCTTCTGGTGTCTTATGATTCTGATTGGTGCCACCCTGTTTTAAGAGCTTTGCAAGTTTGGTCCAAGTCAAGGCAAGAATGTATACACATAAGACACGTGCCTCAATATTGGGTTTGATAGTTATGATAATCAGGTTAGTGGCTTTTTGCTCATGGAGATTTACATATCTGTATCCATATGTTAGCCTAAGTCCTAATTTTATTAATTGTCTATAGGATATGATATCTCAGATTCTGTGTAACTTTTTCTTTAACAGTTCAATGCTATCTTCTATCATAAACAAAAGTAGGCTTTGTTTATAGATTTTGCAAATGTGGTAGACTAGTTGGTTTGTTCCTTTTACGTATCTGTTTTGATCACACTTTTTGGTTGATTAAAGGTTCTCGTCGCTTCCTATTTCTGCCATATCTGGGGCTGGAACTGGAGAGCTCCTTGATCTTGTTTGTTCGGAACTGAAAAAAGTAGAGGTTTGTAATTACAGAGTTGGAACTTTAGCATTTCTGTTTCTTGCTTTGACTGAAATTTTGCAATTCGTTGCTAAGTTTTAATTAAACTGGTTATCCACTTCTCATTCATTAATAGTTTATTTTTGTTTCCTAAAAAACAAAATTGAATCAAATTGGCTATCAATTTAACTCTTTCCTACTAATTTAATTACTTTTGAATGTTACCCAATCAAATGCCCACATCTACATTATACTGATTGATGCTGCTCTAATTTGCAACTTTGAAGGGCATTTGTGAAAAGAAGCTTTTGTAACCTGATTATTTGTCTTTTATTAATTGCAATTTGAAGGGTATACAGAATCCAAATGAAGAAGTAAATCATGTTCCTGCAATTGCAATTTTTGGCCGGCCAAATGTTGGTAAAAGTAGCATTTTGAATGCATTGGTTGGAGAAGATAGAACGATTGTTAGCCCTATCAGTGGTACTACTCGTGATGCTATTGACAGTGAATTTACAGGACCTGATGGCCAGGTAAGGCTAGTTGCAAATTTTACATACTTTTGTTTCAATTGTTTATCGGGTATCAGTTCTACCACACGGTTTATTGATCTATAAATAATACTTGTTGAGTTTGATCAGCTGAGAGATTCAACAAAGCTTCAAATGAATGGGTTGAATAGTTTATAGGAAAGCTATAGCTAGAAAGGACATGTGGACGAGGCATTTACTCATTTTAGTCATGTTGTGTTTGCTTTCTGGCTTTTGATTACTCTTGGAACTAATATAATAGTGTTGTTTCTTGCAGAAGTTCCGACTTATTGATACAGCTGGAATTAGAAGAAGGGAAGCTATAGCTTCATCAGGTAGTACTACAGAGGCTTTGTCAGTGAATCGAGCATTTCGTGCCATTCGTCGTTCTGATGTTGTTGCTCTTGTCATTGAGGCCTTGGCCTGTATCACAGAACAGGTACTTCATCTGCAGCTTTTATGGGGCCACCTAATGTTCTTTACTTTTGGCTTCAGATCCTCTGTAGATGCAGTCTGGAATTTTGTTGTCTAGCTAGGTGTTCTGTACTGTTTGAGCACATGACATGTATCCGTGTCAAAACATTCCTTAGGAGATTACTTCGTTAAGTTGATTGTGCTGCCCTGACATGTTGTCATTGATGATCTGAGTCTGAGCTTTTCCCAATGAAATATACAATGATTTTGTTAAGTTGCTGGATGTTTTCTTTCCATTGATGATCTCTCGTTTAGTTATATTGTATTATGTTTCCTGATTGTCTTAGGATTTCAGGATTGCCGAAAGGATTGAAAAAGAAGGAAATGGTTGTCTGATTGTTGTGAACAAATGGGATACCATACCAAACAAAAACCAGCAGACTGCAACATACTATGAGCAAGATGTTAAGAGAGAAGCTTCGCAGTCTTGACTGGGCACCTAAAGTATATTCAACCGCGATAGCTGGTCATAGTGTTGATAAGTATGTTTTTTACCTAGCAGTGTCATTTTGTTTATTGTTTGTAAGTTATTTACCTGACATTACAGTTTTATCATTAACAACGAATTGATTTTATTTGGACTGTTATCCTGATTTCCAAAAAAATAGCTGTGGAAGAAAAGACTTTTGTGTTCTCTTTACCACTCCTAAAATAGAATTAATAGAAATATCATCCGTTGGCTTGATGTGAAAGCATCTATATTGATAAGATTGGTTTGCTTGCATGTACTCCTGCTCCTTGTATTATGCATGATTCCTTTGTTTTTATTTATTTATTTATTTTTTAATATTGCACCCCATCCAACCCCCATAAATGTAATAATTCAAATCCCCCAAATTCTAATGTGAGTAGGGTTTGAATGCTAGACCAACTGTATTGAGACTTACTAGCTGAACTACTTAGCTCTTACAATTTCATTGCCTCTCACTTAAGAGAATGAAAATAGCAATTCTAAAGACAAAGTCTTGTTACATAAAAAGTATATATAAACAATAAGTTATATTGCCATTGTTTCTGGTCAGGATCATTGTCGCTGCTAGCACAGTGGAAAAGGAGAGATCTAGAAGGCTAAGTACTGCCATATTAATCACTCAATAAACACATTTTCCATTTCCTTTTGCAGGCTGCCATCAGGCCACCCACATTTGTTTTCTTTGTAAATGATGCAAAACTATTTCGTGAGAGTTACCGGCGTTACATGGAGAAGCAGCTGCGTACAGATGCTGGGTTTGCCGGTACTCCAATTCGACTGCTTTGGCAAAGCAGAAGAAAAATGGAAAAGAATGAAGGTCAGTATAAGCTCTTGCAGTTCAACCGTGTCTTAAACATTATATTTATCACAGTTTTGTTAGCTCAAGAATGCATTTGCTTGTTTGAAGATTATTCACTTCACATGGTTGCACTGCATGCATACAATTTTATATTTATTTATTAAAATGCTACCAATTATCTATATTAGAAAGTTGACATTTTTCCCAAAATTATTTTGTAAATCTATACCCACCGCAAGGTGTTCAAGGCAAACCTTGTACCAGTCAAGTTCATGTGAGAGAGATCAACTTTTCATTTCAAGCAATTGTTTTATGTTTCTGCATATTTTATATTCCATGTAGAAGATATATTACATAACGGAATATTCGAGACAGAATGAGAAAATCGAGAAAATCAACATATGGACTATATAAACTAAAATTGATAATAATATGATACGCGAAATAACACTGTATTAGTATAATAATAATAATAATAACAATCTTAAAAAAGTGCTATGTTTACAATAAGAAAAAAAAAAAAAAAATAACAATTTTAAAGAAGTACTATGTTATAAGAAGTTTCACTTCAATTCATTGCAAAAAAATTTCAAATAATGAAGAAAAATAAAAGTGATCGATGATCATCTCTTAGATTCTAATTGTAGCTATACCGAATCCGAATGGAATCTATTTCATTGTTATTGATGGATCGTAAAAGAGTTTAATTATTACTGGTTAATGGTAGAAAGTTGGCTAAGAAAAACATGAAAAGGGCGACGTTCAAAAAAATCATCAAGAAAGAGATCTTCCACCAGTTCACTCTGTCTTCTTCATCTTTGTTTTCTTTTGTAGTTCCTCATAATCTGTTTCAACATTGGTGTTCTTGTTGTGATTCTTTCTTTCTAATTTTGTCAATAATTAATAAAACATACCCGTTTAGATCATCATCACCACCATCATATTCAAACTCAATTCCATCTTCTAAAAATACTACATCATGAATAATATTTCTTTTATAACACTCAGCGTCGTGGTAGTATTTCTTGCTACTCATCTTTAAAGAAGAAACAAAAATAAATGTTAAAACTCAAAGAGAAAAGTACTCTAAAGCTTCTGTAGAAGTTGAAGAACCACTCAAAGAAAGATAAAGCTATGGTAAGTGTTAAATAATGAATATTGATTTTTGTGTGTGCTTATATATAGAGAGATTAGCTTGAAGTAGGTATGGGGTTTTTTTACATCTCAAAATAGGAAATGGTTTCTTAATTTATATAATGTGATAATGTTTACTACTAATTATACATGAAATAGGATTCTATTTTGTCTTAAATCAAATGTTTACTCCTAATTGTACATGAAATAAGATTATATTTTTGTCTTAAATCAAATGTATAAAGAATTATTTCTGCATGTAATAGGAAAACATTAATAGTTATATGCATAAAACCTTCTTGAAGTGAGAGATATAGATATATATATATATATATATATATATATATATATATTATTTTAACGTTGTAATATCAAACTCATTTAAGCTTTTGTTTTTGTTTTTTTTTTTTTGAGAAAAACGAATATATTGTACGAGGAAAAATTATTCTGGAAAATTATCCTGGATCAACAATCCACGTCAGGAGGACACGATTCAATCCAAGAATAAATCAAAATCAAAAGCAAAAGAAAAGGTTGCCTTCGCAAGAGAATCAACCACCCTATTAGCAATTCTAGGAACAAAACAAAAGCCTAAAACATTCAACTTACGAGCTAAAATAAAAATATCTGAAATAATCAAACATAAATCCAAGCAAGGAACCGAACCGGGATTAATGGATTGAATAACCCTCTTATCATCAGACTCTACTGTAAAGGGAAGCCACACCAATCTATCTTGGCCAGCTGAAGACCATGCAAAACAGACATCGCCTCAACTATAAGAGGACTGAAATTTGCTATCAACCTAAGAGAAGCAGTAGCCAAAACCAAACCAGCATCATTCTGAATCACCAACCCCACTCCCATCAGACCAAAATTCTCCACCACACTAGCATCGACATTCATTTTGAAATACTCAGCAGGGGGAGGCCGCCAACCAGCGCTGGACTGTTATACATCCGCACCTATCACTGAACGTCCAGCGAAACAGAACTCGGTAAGAAACGATTGCGACAAGTCCACTATCTCACCAATTGGGAGCAAGACCTGACCATGGATGAATTTATTCCTCCTAAACCACGACCGCCACAGAACCATGCATAACAACTCAAATTCAACATGTACCAATTGAGCCTTAGCAAGGCTAAGAAAATCCAAAAAAATCCAATTCAGGATTAGAGGGTAGAGTCCTCCACGAAATAAGACTATTACGAACGCCTCTCAACATCGAACAACCCCATAAAGCATGAAGCGAAGTCTCTGGAGTGCGACGGCAACACGAACACAACCTATCCACCTGGCACACCACGAGCGGCCAGGTTCACGAAGGACGGAATCCAATTCTTTGCAGCCTTCCAGATAAAGAATTTAACCTTCGGAGGGATCGAATATTCCAAATAAAAGACTCCTATAGAGCTCCTACCCGACCCACTAGGTAGCATCCGAGTAGGATAAAATAACAAAATACCCACTCTTTCACCGAATACGAGCCATCCATACCAAAATGCTAAAGTAGCGAATCCTCTACACAAGAATAACTACAAGGCAACGACAAAATACAATCAACATCTCCTAGGAAGAAACCATTGCTTGAGCAACGCCACATTCCAACTCCCCTCAGCCAATTTTAACTTATCCACCATGAGAGCATTCCCAAGTAAAGGAGGGGACAAGACTTTAAAGGTCTACGACTGAGGGATCCAACGATCTTGGTACACTAAAACTGAAGACCCTCTCCCAATACGCCACCGCGACCCCTTGTATAAAAGCTCACTACCCCAAGAGACGCTCATTCAAACAAAAGACCCCAAAGACCGATTCTTAGCATGGAGCAATGAGGTTGAAGGATATAACAACCTCTAAGCATTCTAGCCGCTAACGAACACGAATTCTAGATCAATCTCCAGCTCTGCTTAGCAAGAAGGGTCTGATTAAAACACCCCAAATCCCGAAAAACCCAGCCCCCATTTCTTTTACTAGCACAAAGCTTCTCTTAGCTGCCCCTAGTGAATTTTCTTTACGTCCCCAGTCGAACCTCACCAAAAGGAAGTGCACATGCTAAGCAGCTCCTTAATCAGGGCACGATGGAGTCTGAAAAGGCTCATAGCATAGGCCAGAATTGACTGGATAACAGCCTTTAACAACACCTCCTTACCAGCAATCGAAAACAACTTCCCTCTGCCACCTTATGAGACGTTCCTAAATTCTATCCTTGATATAGGAGAAAAGATTTTGTTTACTACGGAAAGCAAAAATAGGCAGACCAAGGTACCGCTCATGACATGTCACTTTCCGAACCCCCAAGGAATTAGCCAAAGCCATCCCCTCCACCTCAGACACCTGTCTTCCAAAATAAATAGCCGATTTCGCAAAGTTCGCCAGCTGGCCAAAAGCCTTTTCATATTTAGCCAGCATACCCTTAATAGCAAGACACTCCTCAACTGTAACTCATGTAAAAATCAAGCTGTCATTCGCAAAAAATCAGGTGCGTAATCTTCGGTCCCGACCGACTACACCGAATACTAGAAAATAGCCCCTGATTTTTAGCTGTACTGATCAGACGCAACAACTTTTTAGCACAAAGCAGAAACAAATATAGGGACAACGGATCCCCCAGTCTTAAACCCCTAGAAGGTCTAACCAAACCAATCGACTCTCCATTGACCAGAAAAGAACACTGAACCGAAGAAATACAATCCATAACAGTACGAATCCAGGAAGGAGGAAACTTTATCCTCTGAAACATGGCCTCCACAAAACACCACTCAACCCTATTGTACGCCTTAGCCATGTCCAACTTCAGCCCCAGGAAGGCAACTTGCCCCTTACGTTTCCGCTTAAGAGCATACAAGCACTCAAAACCAACTGATAACATTATCCGAAATAAGGCGCCTGGGATAAATGCACTATGAGATTCCGAAATCAAATCCCTTAAAACGTTCCGTAGTCAATTTGCCAAAGTCTTCACAATGATCTTATAAATCACATTGCAAAGACTAATAGGCTTAAAATCCTTCATCCGAATCGTCCTATCAATCTTGGAAATGAGAACAATCAACATTCGATTAATATCTGCAACCAAACAATGGCCATTAAGGACACTCAAGCAAGCCGAGGATACCTTCTCCTCTACAACGTCCCAGAAATTCTGATAAAATCCCGCATTAAAACCATCCACCCTAGGAGCCTTGGACGAGGCCATCATGAAAAGCGCCTGGCGAACCTCTTCCCTAGAAAACTGACCTTTAAGAAACTGGAAAGACGCCATGAATATACGCTGCTCGACATTACCCAAGATCGCCTCCAACTCCTTATGCGAGGGCTGCTGAGAAGTGAAAATATTGTTAAAATAATTCTCAATTATATTGTCAATGTCTCTACCATCTTATGTCCAAACACCCCCCGAATCAACCAGCCCCTCAGTAGCATTTATTTTCTTGCGTTTTGAGGCTTGAGAATGAAAGAATCGAGAGTTCCAATCCCCACTCCAAAGCCAAGCAACCTGAGACCGTTGACGCCAATAATCCTCCTCTTGATACAATAAATCATCCAGCTGCCTCTCAGCAGCATTAATATGCTGCCAAAAGCCACCACCCGAGACTCAGTAAGCCTGCGCAGGATATCCTTCTTTTTTGAGATCTGTCGCCTATGTCTCCCACGTTGCTGCATCCTCCAAACCTTCAACCTTGCTGCACAACACTCACTAGAAGAAAGGACCTCACCGAGACTACCCTGCACCATTTGGGCCCCCATCCACACCTTCTCAACAATACGACAACCTTCCAATTCCATCAGTCCTCAAATTGGAAACGCTGAGGCTTACGTTGCCATCGTCGACCAACCCTATCGCCTACTTCTAGCACTTTCAAGAAGATTGGATGATGGTCCGACCGCCACAAACTAAGATTCCGAACTATCAACTTCGGAAAAAGTTGGTTCCAACCCCAGCTCCCAACACCACCGATCAAGCCTTTCTTGCACACCATTAGCCCCTACATGCTTATAATATTAGCTTTTAAAATTATTTTTTTAGTTTTTGGAAAAAAAAAAATTTGTTTACGTCTACTTATTCGCTTAAAAGTACAATTAAAACAAACTCTTTTTTTTTTTAAAGAAAAAAAGAAAAAAAACTCGTTATAATTAAAAATAGTTATGACTACGGTTCCAGAATCGACGGTTTCAATTCTATAATTGACAATTTTGGTCCTCTTAGAAGGAGAATCGAAACCGGGACCAGGGGGTACCGGTTCCGATTCCGAAATCGAAGATGAACCGCCGTAAAAAAAAATAATTAAATCAGACCAATTTTTTTATCTTCAATATTTGAGAAAAAATAATTAAAAACACTAGTAGTATTTATTTTGTTATCTAAAAATTAGTAGTTATAGTTGATGGTAGAAGATAATTAATAAATTTAATTATATCTATTTTATATTTAAACTAAAGGAAAAATAAATACACACATATCATGTTCATGCAGCGATATTATTTGAATGCTTGTATATTGTTTTTAATGCGCGCACATGTATATATGTCATGTTCATGCACCAATATTATTTGAAAGCTTGCATTTTCTTTTTTGTTCTTTTTTCTTTTTATCAAAGCACCATTATATGTTGACAGTTAAAATACAAAACGACCATCATTCAATCACTTAAAGTTGCCTGACTCTGAATCTATTAAAAGCGAGAGGCATGACTTTTTTACTTGTCGAAATAATTATTTTAATGTTAAAAGGTCTTATGATATTTGTTTTTAATCATTTCTTATCCATTTAAAAAGAAACAAAGATTTTTTTTATCCGTCGGAAGAAGTTCAAATTTTTTTTTATCCGTCTTGATAAGCTTTTTTTTTTCTTCTTAAAATAAATAAATTGACTTAAATGCCTACAAAATATGTTAGATATTTTACTTTATCATTTTTTTCTTAAAATTTTATTTTATTTATTTTCTGTAATTCATCTATCAAAACATTTTTATAGAGAATGAGATGAGGTTAACGCAGTAGTATATTCATCACACCTAAACTATGAGGTTGTAGGTTCGAGTCGTGTTCTCCTTCTTCAAATCTCAAATTTGTTGTAATAGTTCAAAAAAAAAAAAAACTTTTTCATAGATATATTATCAAACAATATATTAACCTATAATTATTTTTAATTGAATACTAAACATTGTAGAGCTTTTTAGTAATTTTATGTATTTAGCATGCTTATTAATTGACCGAAAAATTTTATTATTTATTAAGTAAGGTAATTAATTTATCAAACATGTATTTTTAAAAATTATTTTCTTTATATTTTTTCAATATGAGATTCAATCTATTTCTATTAGTTTTGCAAGTGGGCTTACTAATATTCCTCCTCACATGAGCTTTGTTGGCTTCAATTGGCTACTATTATTTTTAAAATTTGAGTTGCCATTTTTGGTAGGGCTCCACGTGGACCTAGTATGACCTATATCAATAACATGTAAATATTGCTATGATGAAAGTGCATGTGGAAAGTAAACAAAGGAGAAAAATTTAGTGAGCTCAAGAGAGCTATTCAATTTATCATCCATTAAACTTATCTTATCAAAATTTATTAAATTAACAAGCATTCTCATATATTTTTATATGATCAAACTAATTTATCGAGACAAAGTTCGGAAGTCCAGAAAGAATTGTTCTGAATCTGTGCCAAGCAAGCATTGTTCTATATAGAATGAGAGCATAGAAAGACAAACATTATATCAGCTAGATCATAACGCTCAATATAAACTTGCACTATATATTTGCAATGAAAATGAGTAAGGTTAGCTTTTTATCCTTTATATTAAATTAATAATTGAATTAAACTAATATAATTTGCTTATAATCTGTTTCGTAAATCCATTTGTCATATGATATTTTCAATTTAACATTAATCCGAACCTCCACTTAAATTGTTAGATGAATCTAGTAACTAAACGAAAATTATCTCTAATCACTTATAATTAGCTAGTTTGTTTTTCACCGAAGAATGTTTGTTCTATGGTTGTTCAAATTTTAAGAGGTTTGGACTTTCCACATAAGAGAATTCTATGATACAAAAAAAAAAAAAGTCTTTAAATTGTACTATAAAAAAGTGATATTTTGTGCAGGGAAAATATTGTAATCCGCAGTAAAAGGGGTTGCAAATACTCCATGATAAAAAGTTTTGTAACGGATAATAAATGTTGTAAAAATATTTTTGCTACAGAGTATTCGCGGCAAAAGGACTTCAAATATGTGGTAGAAAATTTAAAATTTTTAATATTTACCACTGATTAGTATCCGCGACTAAAAAATCGCGGCATTTGTAATATATTTTTTGTATTGTGTGATTGTTGTATTGTCTCTAAAATTCAAAATACTTGAAGAAAATTCTAAGATTTTGAATGTAGCAATGGAAAAAAAATAAACAAAATCAAAAGTCTATAAGTTGTGATAGGAAAAATGCAATAAATTCTAAAATGTTTAGAAAGTTTTGATAGATTTTGAATGGATATAACTCTTAATAACAAGTCTTGATAGGAAAAATACAATAAATTCTAAAACATTTAGAAAGGTTTGATAAATTTTGAATGAATACAACTCTTAATAACAAGCCGTAACAGGAAAAATACAATAAATTCCAAAACCTTTAGAAAGGTTTGATAATTTTTAAACGAAAACAACTCTTAATAATAAGTTGTGATAGAAAAAATGCAATAAATTGCAAAACAAATAGAAATTTTGATTAACTTGTAAGTGGTTACAAGGTAGTTGACTTGTCTAAACTCCAAAACATTAGAAACTTTGATTAACTTGTAAGTGGGTACAGGTTCTCGTACTTGACTTGTGTACTTAGTTGGTATCCATCCAAACTTTTTGAATTGACTTTGAAAAATCTGTTTATTTCATAATATGTTTCTCCCAAAATTAATGGGAAAATAATTTTATGAAATAAACGGACTTTAAGAAGTTTATCATATCTTTTTTTATGATTATTTATCAAGCTGCAGTAATCTCAAATGCACACTTAGTCTTTTTTGAGCTCTTATATTATATTGGTACGTAATAGGAACAGAAGAAAGGAAAGAAAGGTCTTAATATCATTAAACTCACCATAATCTCCGGAAGAACTAACACATTATCAAAAGTTACCCTCTTGAATAGAGACACTAGCTATCTGAAATAATCTCTAGTAGAACTAACTTTTTATTAGTAAAATTTTTATCACCACTTCATAGATTACAATACACAAGCTTTAATGGTGCTTTCACCATTCAACATCTTTAAGCACATCCTATCCATGTCTTTTTCCTCAATTAAACACTATTTTTTTTTCATGTTTTGTAACTTTTTTCTTTCTTTCTTTCACTTTTGATATAAAACAACAAAAGAAGGGAGTAATCTTAGAAAATGTTAGAACATATTAATATGATTAACTTAGAAAAGGCTAATACTTAAAACAATTCAATTTTTTTTTAAAGTATATTTCAGTTTCTTATTTCTCACAAAATAAATAATTAAATTAAATTAATATAATTTACTTACAGTCACTTTTATAACAAGACCAATATGGTTCTAATACTTAAAACAATTCAACTTTTTTTTAAAAGTATATTTCAGTTTTCTTATTATTCATAAAATAAATAATTAAATTAAACAAATATAATTTACTTAAGAGTACAAGACCAATATGGTGTTCGATTAAACATTGATTTTCTTCTTTTTTCTTTTAATTATGTTTGAAGTAGACATGCCAAAAGATAGATGGCTGGTGTGGCAAACAACTTTGATCAAGATTTAGATAGTCTCATAATAGTAAGGATAATGGTCCTATGTGATATTATCAGGCTGAATTAATATTTTTTTACTATCAAACTACATTGGGTGGTGGTTATGGTCTATTTCTTATATATGTGGGCAAAAGTTTGATCACCAAATTAGAAACTGTAAGGAAGGCTTTACTAGAATTTTTATTTGTTCTCAAATGCAGAAGGTCCTTTGTTCTTTGCCAGTAACACATAAATTTACAGAAAATATCATTACTTGAGATTTCATTGATTTAAGATTGCTGAAAGAGCTTAGCATAAGCTCTAGTTTGGTTATCAGAAGCTTAGGATGAATTTTCAATTGTGCATTTAATTGCAGGAATAAATAGTTATGGTTTTTATATAGAGTTTGGATCTTTATACTATATTATGATTCTGATTACACAATAAAAAAAATGCGAAAGTAGTCATAATTGGGGAAAAATAAAGAAACATTAATGATGGAAAACTCAAATTATTAGCACTAACTGAACTTCTTACATGCTCATAAAAAGTAACACTCACCAAAGAGAATTATTCAAAAACACTAATTTCTTCTCCCTCTACGTCGGTTATTTAGCCTTCTTACAATTCTGCTATTTTCTCTCTCAACAATTCTTACAAGCCACCAAGGCTTTCCTGTTGAGAAAACAAGATATCCTATTGTCATTCCAAGCACTGTTCCAGGTCCATAACCCATCAACACAACTTTCCAACCAAATGCAAATTCACTCTCCGTATCATCTTCTGGTATTCGAGATGGTTGTGGTGTCTCATCTCTCTGACAATCATTTGATAGCGGAAATCCACATAATCCCAAGTTATGACTATAAGAATCATTTTCAAAAGTATCAAGTTGGCTGCCTCTAGGTATAGGTCCGGAGAGTTGATTTCGCGACAGGTTTAGAACTCCTAGAAAATTCAAACTTGCCAATTGCCTTGGAATCTCTCCAACAAGCCTGTTTGAAGAGAGGTCCAACGATTCAAGGGCTGTCAAATTTCCTAGCGATGAAGGGAGATGCCCCGTCATGAGATTTTGAGAAAGATTAAGAAGATGAAGTGACTGCAGCTTTCCAATTTCTTCTGGAATCTCTCCACTGAAACTATTATGTGAAAAATCTATGATAGTGAAAATATTAAGTATTCTCACCATTTCAATGTCATTTCGTTTTATTGTCACCTGATATGGAATCGTGGTAGCTGTAGTAGTAGTTGTAGTTCCCCATATATTCCAACTTACTTTTAGCTACATCTACATTCATCATAGCTTTAAGACTTCCAAAGTACCCTGCCGGCAAAAAACCACTGAAATTATTGTTCGAGAGATCAATTATTCGCAACTTAGAGAATGAATTATTGGCCTCAGAATCTCTTACAAAACCGAAAAGCTTATTGGACCGAAGAATAAGAATTTGCAACTTCGGAAGAGTTCCCAACCAATATGGGAAGACATCTGTTACCTTATTGTTTCCAATATCTAGAACTTCAAGCATTTTACAATGGACCAAAGACCGTGGGACTGGCCCTTCAAATCCATTGCCATTAAAGTTAAGGGTCCGCAATTGATTTCCCTTTGCAAATGATCCAGGAATGGTGCCATGAAATTTGTTCTTCCGTAGATCCAACACAGAGAGATTGCTGCTAAAATGTCCAATGCATTCTGGAACAGTGCCACTCAAGTTGTTATGAGAAAGAACAAGAACTTGAAGGGTTTTTAAATTGCAGATTGAATGAGGGATTGGACCAGAAAGGTTATTGTCCAATGCGGCAAACATATTTAGTTTACTCAAGTTTACAAAAATGGAAGGAATGGGGCCAGTGAGCTCGTTGGTAGACAAGGCAAGTTCAACCAAATTTTCTAGGATTCCTAATTCTAGAGGAATGGAACCTGAAAGGGAATTGTTATAGAGATATAACAAACTTAGTTTTTTCAAGTTTCCAAAAGTGGAAGGAATGGGGCCAGTGAGCTTGTTGGATTGCAAGGAAAGTCTAACCAAATTTTCTAGGTTTCCTAATTCTCGAGGAATGGAACCTGAAAGGGAATTGTTATGGAGGTATAACAAACTTAGTTTACTCAAGTTTCCAAAAGTGGAAGGAATGGGGCCAGTGAGCTTGTTGGATTGCAAGGCAAGTCCATCCAAATTTTCTAGGTTTCCTAATTCTGGAGGAATGGAACCTGAAAGCGAATTTTTATAGAGATATAACCAACTTAGTTTACTCAAGTTTCCAAAAGTGGAAGGAATGGGGCCATTGAGCTTGTTGGATTGCAAGGAAAGTCCAACCAAATTTTCTAGGTTTCCTAATTCTGGAGGAATGGAACCTGAAAGCGAATTGTTATAGGGATATAACAAACTTAGTTTACTCAAGTTTCCAAAAGTGGAAGGAATGGGGCCAGTGAGGTTGTTGGTATATAAGGAAAGTTCAACCAAATTTTCTAGGTTTCCTAATTCTCGAGGAATAGAACCTGAAAGGGAATTGTTATGGAGGTATAGAATAGCCAAGTTGTTAAGATTACCTAGAGAAGCAGGAATTGGACCATGTAGATGGTTTTCACCCAATTCAAGATCACTAAGAGACCTTAAGCTGCCTATTTCATGAGGAATCGATCCATTTAACTGGTTCATGGAAAGATGCAGGACTTGAAGATTTGTAAGAAGACCAATTTCTGGTGGGATTTCTCCAAAAAATTGATTAATGGATAGATCGAGATATACGAGTTTAGAAAGGCATGCAATCTGAGAAGGGATGGTACCTGAGAGTGAGTTCATAGAAAGATTTATATTTATAAGATTAGGAAAAGATGAGAAGGAAAACTCATCAAGTGTACCAATCAAACCGAAAACGGAAATGTTTATTCCGATGACGCTTCCGGCACGGTTACAAGAAATACCGAACCAAGTGCAGGGGCTTGTGGTTGGTTTGGTAGTGGAGGCATTGTGAGGAAGGAGATTCCAAGTAGGTAGCTGAGACTGAGTTTGGTTTGCAAAGCTGGCTTTCCATTTGAGAAGAGCATTTGCCTCAAGAGTAGAAGCAAAAACAGGATATGGTTTTGAAGAAGAAAATATGTTAAAAAACAGGACAATGAAAACAGGGGAGAGTAACTTCTCCATGTTTAAGAAAAATAAGGGTTTTGGTTTTGTTTAGTGCAGTGATGATTTACAATATTGAGTCAATATATATAGAAGAAGAATCCTAGTTGGTTTTTTATTTATTTATAAAATTTAGAAAGATTGCAGAGTTAATTGGGTCAAGTCTCTGCTGTTGTTTTCAAAGAATGCAGAGTTTTGAGACTTAATTGGGTGAAGTGGTAAAGATGATAGCAATTCCTCAACTAACTGGAACAAATAAATAATGCCAGCCCCACTCTTATTTGCAACATCCCAAACGGTAGTAACCCTATCAGGTGGTGTACGTATTTATTTATATATAGTAACAGCTGAATTATATATATATAGATATATAAATATATTAAAAATAAAATAAAATAATAAGGAGGAGGTTAAACTCAGTTTACGACAATTATATGTACTTTTTAGAAATAGCTGAATTAGAAAATAGAAATTGTTGAGTTTGGTCTACCCCATGGCTCACGCAAACATAAAACATAAAATCAATTCCTCAACTAACAAAATTTATATTAACATTATTAAAAACAATTATTTATATATATATTTTCCTTAAGGTTAATAAAATATATATTATTTTTATCTCATATATATATTTGTTAAAACATAAAAAGATACCAATCAATTTTTAACTAATTTAAATTGATTTTTGTTAATTAAAAAATTATATATATATATACATTGTTTTTAGATATAACACTTTACAGGTCAGAGGATTACCAGAACCTATTGAGATTGAACCCCTACTAACACGGTTCGAACATATACTTTCACAGCGAAAGCCATCTACTCGCAATATGGGGATTATCTACGCTCAATATAGAAGAGATCTATCTATACTAATTGCTTTCATGTGCAACGGTGAAACAATATATACATATCATGGTGAGAACCTTGATTGTTTAAAGGGCTTGTAAGGCGCCACCACAAGGCAAGTGACCATTGAGAAAAATTTTATATATATACACTATACAAAAAAAATAACTTTTACTCCTACAATATGTTAAAAACATGTTTCAAAATAATTCACTGAATCCACCGCCCAATATGTCTTGATTGTAAGGATATTAATTTAGCCTGACAATATTTCAGGTTCGAGTCGTCACCACTGCAGGTGATATATTAAAAAAAAAAAGAAATTCACCGAAAGAATATTATAATATTTTTTTTTCAAAATATTCTTTTAAGTTATTGTTACTAGACACGCTTATAGATATTAAAATTATAAAATAATTGATTATTTTCAAATGAAAATTAATGTAACAAACAACGAAATTAAACATTTTAGACATTCTATTATGTACTATTTTCATTATAAAATCTTGCTTTATTTTTCAATAGCATTCCAACACTTAGAGCTCTCCATCTCTCACTTCTACGTTCACATTATCAATTTCTGTTTAGATGATAATAAACAATAATTTTGTGGAAAAAAAATAAAATATTAAAGAGAAAGGATAGAATTAAATTAAAAATGGAGAAAAACATATTTCTTATGTTATAAAATTAAAACAAATAATAAATAAAAAGAAAGTATATAAAACATAAAAAATAAAAATGAAGGTCATGTTGTGATCTTCATCCTTCATATAATGTAATATAAAATTAGGTATTTATAGTTGATTCTTAAGAGATATCCGTTTGCTCTTAGTAGAATAATTAAAATTTTTCATTGAAATTATTCTTATGCCAAACCTCAAGGTTGCGAGATATTATTTTTGATATCATCCAAAAAAAAAAAAAAAGATGGTCTCCTAAATATGAATAGCCAATTACATAATAAATTTAAGTAACATAACATAATATAAATGGATGGGAAGTATTCGTCCAATAATATTTGAAGCTTTTCTCATAATAAAAAGAATCCAAACGTATTTGAAATTTTTCTCTACTTGTGAATCACACACTACACGATAAAATAAATAAAATAAAAGTTTAAACGACAGGTCTGCGTGACAAAGCAAATCAAAGTATTTAAAGCCATAACATGAATCACACAATAAAAAAGATTGCAGGCTTAATTGGGTCAAGTCTCTGCTGTTGTTCTCAAAGATTGCAGACTTTTGTCACTTTTGAGACTTAATTGTGTCAAGTCAATGGTGATATTCAAAGTCTTTGGAAAAGTATATGTGAATGCATATCAGGTAAAGTTGTAAAGATGATAGCAAACTTCTTTTTTTTTTTTTCAGGTGAATGCATATCACGTAAGTATATGTGAATGCATATCAGGTCTACCCCGTGGCTCACGCAAATGTAAAACAAACTTTATATTAACTTTATTAAAAAAATTATGGATTATATTTATTATTTTATTATTTTAATAAAATATATATTATTTTTATCTCATATATATATTTGTTAAAACATAAAATGATACCAATCAATTTTAAACTAATTTAAATTGATTTTTGTTAATTAAAAAATTATATATATACAAATTTTTTTTAGCTCTCACATTTTGCGGGTCAGGTTAATAAAATATATATCATTTTTATCATATATATATATATATTTGTTAAAGCAGGAAAAGATACCAATCAATTTTAAACTAATTTAAATTGATTTTTGTTAATTAAAATTTTATATATATATATATATATATATATATATATAAATTTAAACATGAAATGATACCAATTGATTTTTGTTAATTAAAAAAAATTTTAAACATGAAATGATACCAATCAATTTTAAACTAATTTAAATTGATTTTTGTTAATTAAAAAATTATATATATATATATACATTTTTTTTAGATCTCACACTTTGCTGGTCAGATAATTACCGGAACCTATTGAGATTGAACCCCTACTAGCACGATCCGAACATCTACTTCTATAGGGAAAGTCGTCTACTCTCAATACGGGGAGCATCTACGCCCAATACGGGAGAGGTCTATCCATACTAATTGCTTTTATACACAATGGTGGAACAATATATACATACTATGGTTAGAACTTTGGTTGTTTGAAGGACTTGTAAGGCTCCACCACAAGGCAAGTGACCATTGAGAAAAATTATATACATACCATTGATATTCTCCATGAAATTGATGTAACAAACAACGAAATTGAACATTTTAGACATTCTATTATTTACTATTTTCATTACAAAACCTTGTTTTATTTCGCTCCATCTCTCACTTTTAAGTTCATATTATCAATTTCTATTTAGATGATAATAAACAATAATTTTGTGGAAAAAAAAAATATTAAAGAGAGGATAGAATTAAATTAAAAATGGAGAAAAATATATTTCTTATGTTATAAAATTAAAACAAATTATAAATAAAAAGAAAGTATATAAAAAAATAAAAATAAAAATGAAGGTCACCTGTAGGAGTGGTCTTCATCCTTCATATAATGTAATATAAAATTAGGTATATGTAGTTAGTTCTTAAGAGATATCCGTTTGTTCTTTTAGAGTAATTAAATTTTTCCATTGAAATTATTCTTATGCCAAACCTCAAGGTTGTGAGATATTATTTTTGATATCATCCCAAAAAAAAAAAGAAGGTCTCCTAGACATGAATAGCCAGTTACATAATAAATTCAGGTAATATAACACAATATAAAATGGATGGAAAGTATTCGTCCAATCGTACTTGAAGCTTTTCTCATAACAAAATGAGTTCAAACGTATTTAAAACTTTTCTCTAATCGTGAATCACACACTACACGATAAAGCAATTAAAATAAAATAAAATAAAAGTTTAAAGGCTAGGTCTACCTGATAAAATAAATCAAAGTATTCAAAACCAAGATTATGGTACACATATTATACACGTTATAATTCAAATGGCATGTTGAAGTGTAAAAATCCAAACTTTCTATGTTATATATATATATATATATATATATACAAAAATATAACTTTTACTCCTACAATGTGTTAAACTTTTAAAATAATTCACTGAAACCACCGCCCAATATGTCTTGGTGGTAAGGACATTAATTTAGCCTGACAATATTCTAGGTTCGAGTCATCACCACTACAAATAGTATGTCAAAAAAAAATTCACTGAAAGAATATTATAATATTACTATTTGATTTTTTTTTCCTTCAAAGTATTATTTAAAGTTATTGTTACTTACGCGTTTCAATTATTAAAATTATAAAAATAATTTATTATTTTCAAATAAAAATTAATGTAACAAACAATAAAAACATTTTAGACATTCTATTATGTACTATTTTCATTACAAAACCTTGTTTTATTTTTCAATAGCATTCCAACAGTTCAGGTTCTTCATCTCTCACTTCTCAGTTCACATTATCAATTTCTGTTTAGATGATAATAAATAATAATTTTGTGGAAAAAAAATAAAATATTAAAGAGAAAGGATATAATTAAATTAAAAATGGAGAAAAACATATCTCTTATGTTATAAAATTAAAACAAATAATAAATAAAAAGAAAGTATATAAAACATAAAAAATAAAAATGAAGGTCATCTGTAGGTGTGGTCTTCATCCTTCATATAATGTAATATAAATTAGGTATCTGTAGTTGATTTTTAAGAGATATCCGTTTGTTCCTGTAGAATAATTAAAATTTTCCATTGAAATTATTCTTCTGTCAAACCTCAAGATAGCGAGATATATTTTTTTGATATCATCCCAAAAAATAGAAAAAAAGATGGTCTCCTAGACATAAATAGCCAATTACATAATAAATTCAAGTAACATAACACAATATGAATGGATGGGGAGTATTCGTCCAATCGTACTTGAAGCTTTTCTCATAACAAAAGGAGTTCAAACGTATTTAAAACTTTTCTCTAATCATGAATCACACACTACACGATAAAGTAAATAAAATAAAATAAAAGTTTAAAGGTCATGTCCACCTGATAAAGCAAATCAAAGTATTTAAAACTAAGATTATGGTACACATATTATACACGTTATAATTCAAATGGCATGTTGAAGTGTAAAATCAAACTTTCTATATGAATAAGGTCTAAGAAGCTTTGAAATAAGAATAATGGGACAACATCTGAAATAGACACTTAATAGGGAAACTTTCCGTGAAGAACTAGTGTAGGTAAGTTATTGATTAAAGGGGGTGATTGTTAGAAACGTATCAGTCCAAAATTTCAAGATCAATATATTTAAGATTAGGAAAATATGAGAAGGAAGACTCATGAAGCACCAGACAACAGATCACACGAAAGGAAAGATGTCGTGGGATCCATTTATCATTGTAAACGAATACCGAATAACTATTACTAATTCTCCATCACAAACCCTCATGTAAAAGACTTCTGCCCCAAAATAAACTTTTCCAAAATAAAAAAAACATGTACCTGACGTCGTTGCATGGAGAATATCAATCTGCAGGAAGTAGCAGCGCTTAAGAACTCTAGCTGCCAAAGATGACGAATTAAGAATAATATGCCACCCTATTTGCCAACATTACTTTGTTAAATGTAGTAAAATTTTGGAAGCCTAAGTCACCCTTACTCTTAGGTAGACACAAAATATCCTAATTACACCAGTGAATTTTTCGATTAGCTTTAGAACCACCCACCAGAAACAAGTACGAAGCCGCTGGATCTCATTAATCAGAGATTGAGGATCTTAAATAAGGACATAGCATATAGAGGAATATATTATATCATAGCCTTAATCAAAACCGCTCGCCCACTAATAGAAAGAACCTTACTACGCCATCCCCTTAGTTTATCAAGAATGTTATAAAATAAGTTTCTCTTGTTCCTACTCACAAAGCTAGGAAGGCCTAAATATTTGGCATGTCACCCAACTGTCTGAACACCCAATACTTGAGCCATGAAACGCCCCTTATTGTCCGAGATCTACGACTTACCAAAATTCACAAGCTTACCAGAAGGTCTAGAATACTGGTCCATAATCAATTGATATTATTACATGCAGCCAATGTAGCTCGAGTAAAAATCAGACTGTCATCCGCAAAAAATAAATGGGTAATCTTAAGGTCCGAACGACTGCAGCTAAAACTGGAAAATAAATTAAGAGATTCTAAGGCCTAAATTAGACTAGGAAGACCCTCCATATAGATCAGGAAAAGATATGGAGACAAGGGATCACCTGCCTCAAACCTCTGATTGGGGTTACTTCCTCTGTAATCTCACCATTAACGAAAAAAGAATACACCACTGATATGACTCACCTTATTACTCGTGCTATCCACTTATTCGAAAAAGCCAACTTCCACACCATCCCCTGTAAAAACGTTTACTCTACCCTATTATAAGCTTTGGATAAATCAAGGTTTAGGCCAAGGAAGCCATACTTACTATTTACCTTTCACCTAAGGGCATGCAAACACTCAAAACCAACAATAGCATTAGCGAAGATAAAACGGTCCATAATGAAAGAACTTTGGTTTTTTGAAATAACCACCTCCTACACATTTCTTAGCCTATTAGCCAAAGCCTTAGAAAATACTTTAGAAATAATGTTACAGAGACTAATAGGTTAGAGCTCCGTGATGTGTTTCACTTTTTAAACTTTAGGAACCAACGTCACTAAACTTTTATTAACACAATCCATAGGGTCCCCTCTATTTATACAACCCATGCAAGCCTCGATCACTCTATCACCAATAATAGGCTAAAATTTCTGATAAAAACTAGCTGGAAAACCATCAAACCCCAGAGCTTTGGAATGATGCATTTGAAATAGAGCGATATGAACATTTTTTGGATTAAAATCTCTATTCAAAGAATACCGCATATTAACAGGCAAACGTTCTCTACTGAATTCAAAACACAATCAAAATCTACCAATTAATTGTAGGTTAGAGGCGGTAAAGATACTAGAAAAATAATCTGTAATAATATGATCCATCTCCACTTTATTAATACATCAGACTCCATTCTTTCAAACAGCCCAAATATAGAGTTTTTGGCACGACGACTCGACGCCGTCATGTGAAAAAATTTTGTGTTCCAATCACCATGACATAGCCATGTCACCGTCAACCTATCTCTCCAATAAGCTTCCTCCTTAGATAACAAGCCATCTAAATCATTCTAAATATGTCGAACTCTTCGCTAAGAATCAAAACCCATCCTCAAACCCTCTTGCCAAGACTCATGCTCTAAATCTAAGTTATCACCTGTAGGAGGATGATCCTCCTATAGTCAAGTAAGGCTCTTCATAGCCTTGCCCTGCTGTGCCAAACCTAGGAGTATGCCCCGTATAATCGAATTGGCCGCTAAGGTCGCATTAGCAGTCACTAGAGGCGGCACAAGAACGTTGTCTAAGTCCATGACAGTCCTCTCAACAGTGTCCTGCATATCATGATTATGTCGAAAAAACTCGTCGCTATGGCCTCTCATATTAGAAGCAGGGCACCCCCGAAATAGACTGGATGCTAAAAGCCATGCACCAAAAACCTCATATTTCAGGCTGTTAAGCTGGACCTTCCATCATCTGGACAAACATGAATTGCATGCCCCAGAAGTCGACATCCAAAGAAAAACTCAAGCAGACGTTCATATCATAGTAACATAATCGTTTCTTCACCATTACCCGATAGGTCCACACGCAAATATCGTTTCAATGGTTTAAGAAATTAAATATAAATCTAACTCTTAGATAGTGACATAATCACTCCCCGGTCGCATCTACATTAATATCCACTACTTTACCAATAAGATTTCCCAAAAAATTACCAATTTCACGATTCATGCAGAGAAGCATTATGAATTTGCACCTTAAATTCCTTCGTATCAAATCTCAGTCCAACTATTGAATGCACCCCCTGTGGCTGCTCTAACACTAATGAGGAATTACCAAAACTCCACGAGCCACCAGTCAAAACCCTACGACTGTCAATTTGGTTTTTAAAAGTCATTCGAAAAGTATTATGTAGATGCTGGAATCTACGCTTGATGACTTGACGGTTTACGGTGATTGAGCAGGGGACGACGATCTGCAAAATAACAAAGAGAGTGTCGTGCTCTTGGGACACCGGGGTAGTGCTAGCCAAATAGCCTCCGATGCCCAAGTTAGATTATGAATCTAAAAGGGAAACGACAAATGAAATGAATACTACCTGAATCGTGTGTATGTCGAGCGTAGTAGTCAGATTAGAGGCTATGTCGTGCGTAGCTGGTCTTAGTATTGCGTCGTACGCGAATCTGATTGCTTGAGAGCAGAGTGACGGCTTAGAGTAAAAATTGCTTGACCTCGATTGTGAAGCCATAAGGCTGTATTTATAGGGGTTGGTGCTATCCGTTGCACCCATATCGTTGAGGATGTCGTGCTCCGAGATTTCAGGTATTCCTGTTGTCTCGGAGTTTATCTGACTGGGCAAAGTTGATTCAGTCAACTGACTTAGTCTCAGTCAGTTGCCTGGTAGCTGTTGGGTCGGGTCGTGCGCCCGAGCTTGGCATTCAGGCTTTAGGTAACAGTTTTAGGCTTGTTGTTCTGTTAAGCCTATATCAAGCGCTTGGGTTTGATCTTTTAGGCTGTTTTTAGCCATCTTGACTCGTATCATTGTTTTCGAGAATCTAACAAGTCATTGAATTGTTAAGGAAATTATTATATATTGTGGTTCGGACTTGGGAAAGATAAAAGGATGATGTTTGCAACTAATAAAAGGGACTCATTAATATATGTCAAAAAGAAAAAAAACAGAAGAGGCTCATTAATATTAACTTGATTAAATGGTATTATTTTTCTTCGATCTTGTTGCACTGTGGGTTGATGCATAAGGCTGTTAAAAATTAAAAAGTCCATTTTGGCTATTTATAATTTATGAATTCTAATGACCATCTTCTTTTAACTGCCTTTGTAATTATCTTATAATTTGCAGTCTTATTTTTCTTAATTTTATCCCTAACAGAACTAAACTAACTTAATATGCTACTTTTTCAATATTTTTAAGTCTTTTACTTTAGGATACTGTTCATAACAGGAGTATAAGAGCATCAGTTTTTAGAATATGTTAAATGGACAAGTGTCTGCAGTTAATATTTATACGTTATTTTTTATTGGAAATTTAGCAAAATTGCTCAAACAATACTCAACAGTTGCAACACTACCCAAGCTCCACTAATTTTTGCAACATCTACCCAAAACCATTTTTTGGACAAAATTGCCCTTACTTTTACATTACACCACTGCACTGTCTTCTTCTTCTTCTTCATCTAGACAACTTTCTTATTTTTCTTCACTGTCGTCGTCGCTTCTTCTCTTCTCTTCTTCACATTTTCTTATTTTTCCTCTCTTCTCTTCTCAATAAATCTCTTACCCAACCTAAGCCAAGAAATTCTCAAGTTATCTCTTGCAAATAAACCATCGATCCATCTCACAAAGTCTTTTTCTCCATCAAAAATTCCAAGGTTAGTGTTAAACATTTTTTCTTTTAGTCAATGCAGACCAAATTGGGTTTTGAATCAGTTGTACGCATTTCACATTTGTTAATCCTCCATCAAAAAAATGAAGAACGAATTTTTATAAATATTTTTTTTTCATCATGCCGACCCGATAGTTTTGGCCCGATGCGTTTGGTCCGATGGTTTTTCTTCATGTTTTTTCATTGTTTTTGGCCCGATGGTTTTATCATGTCGGCCCGATGGTTTTTATCATGTATTTTGACATAGCGGCCCGATGGCCTTGGCCCGATGGTTTTGTTTCATCATGTATTTTGACATGGCGGCCCGATGGCCTTGGCCCGATGGCCCGATGGTTTTGTTTCATCATGTATTTTCACATGGCGGCCCGATGGCCTTGACCCGATGGTTTTCTTTCATCATGTATTTTCACATGGCGGCCCGATGGTTTTATCATGTCGGCCCGATGGTTTTGTTTGATCGTGTATTTTCACATGGCGGCCTGATGGCCTTGCCCCGATGGTTTTATCATGTCGGCCCGATGGCCTTGGCCCGATGGTTTTGTTTCATCGTGTATTTTCGAATGGCGGCCCGATAGCCTTGGCCCGATGGTTTTATCATGTCGGCCCGATGGCCTTGTTCATGTATTTTTACATGGCGGCCCGATGGTTTTGTTTGATCGTGTATTTTCACATGGCGGCCCGATGGCCTTGGCCCGATGGTTTTATCATGTCGGCCCGATGGTTTTATCATGTCGGCCCGATGGCCTTGTTCATGTATTTTCACATGGCGGCCCGATGGCCTTGGCCCGATGGTTTTGTTTGATCGTGTATTTTCACATGGCGGCCCGATGGTTTTATCATGTCGGCCCGATGGCCTTGGCCCGATGGTTTTCTTTCATCATGTATTTTCACATGGCGGCCCGATGGCCTTGCCCCGATGGTTTTATCATGTCGGCCCGATGGCCTTGGTCTGATGGTTTTGTTTCATCGTGTATTTTCACATGGCGGCTCGATGTCCTTACCCCGATGGTTTTATCATATCGGCCCGATGGCCTTGGCCAGATGATTTTTGTTCATGCCAGGCCGGGAGTTTTGATACTTTAATTGAATCAATGTTTTATTTACATTTTTTATTTGAATGCAGGAAGGAGCATGGATAATGTGCAGTTGATAATTAACTGGGATAGACATTGGGTATGTGAACAAGGGGTTTATTGGTATGATGGCAAGAGATCAAAATGGGTGTTATTTCCAAGAGAAGCAACTTATGCTCAACTATTAGATAAAGTGTATGCCATCACTGGGATTGACAGAAACTGCTTCCGAGTCACTATAAAGACGGTTGCTCATACCATCCGCCCAAGCATGCCTGTTGAGATAAGTGATGATGATGATGTTGTAATATTATTACGTCAAAAGAATGTTGACCCTTTAGTTTGTATAACCGTGTCTGAGATTGAGCATAGTGACCGACAATTGCAGCAGCAATGTTTTCCAGAGTCATCTAATCAACAACACCATTCCATTATGAAACAGTTTCCTTCATCGAAGGGAAGTAACTACATTCGGGAAGGCTACACACCAAATTTAAATGATGCTACGGTTGAAGAAGAATTTCAAGTTGTTGATGATTTCAGTAACGAAGCCAGAGATAATGAGAAGTCCGAAGATGTTCAAGGTGCTAGAAACAGTAATGAAGGGTTGGTTCGAGCCACGTCTGTAATGTGTTCAATTAATGATGTTGAAGTAGCTTCGAGAGCTATGCCGATTCTGATTACAAATGGGGAAGTCTTTGACAGTAAGAAAGAGTTGCACTCCCAACTAAGAAGGTACGCTGCTGCAAATCGTTTCAATTTGAAAGTGTGAAAGTTCGATACTTCACGTTTTGAGGTACGTTATGCTGTTGGAGAATGCAAATGGCGGCTACATGCATTCAAGGTTACAAACACTGATTTTTTTCGGATTACCAGATTTGACGACAAATACAGTTGCTCAATGGAGAAAAGGTTTGCATGGAATAGAAAGGCTAGTGCACAGTTTATTGGCCAACATATCAAGGAGAAATTTCGTGATGGTCGTATCTACAAACCAAAGCAAATCATAAGGGATATCCAAAATGAATTGGGCATTACAGTAAATTACCACAAAGGATATCGGGCTAAATATATTGCTATGGAGGAGGTACACGGATCATTTGAAGTTTCTTTCAGTATGTTACCTTATTATTGTCACATGTTAGAGGAAACAAACCCAGGGACGATCACGAACATTAAGACTGATGATGAAAATAGGTTCATGTATGTGTTCTTCTCCATTAAAGCGTGCATAGATGGTTTTAATGCTGCCATTAGACCGGTTATTGCAATTGATGCCACGTTTCTGAAGGGTTCATATGGGGGCATTTTGTTTGTCGCTGTATGTCAGGATGGGAACGACCAAATATTTCCTTTGGCATTTGGTGTTGCGGATTCCGAGAATGATGCCTCATGGAGTTGGTTTCTATCTTGTCTGCATGATACCATTGGAGATGTTGAAGATCTTGTTTTTGTATCTGATAGGAAAAATAGTATTGTCAAAGCTATTGCAACGGTTTTTCCAAATGCATACCACGGTGCTTGTTTCATGCATTTAGAACGAAATATGATTTCCATTTATAAGAACAAAGATCTTTCCATACCATTTCGGAAGGCAGCGAAGGCCTATAGAGTTAATGATCACTCATTTTACATGCTACAGTTGTCCAGCATTAGTGTTGGAGCTCATCAGTAAGTCGTTGATGCTGGAGAAGAGAGGTGGTCCCGAGCATTTTGTCCGAGAAAAAGGTACAACATTATGACTACTAATATTGCTGAGTCGATGAATAATGCAGTGAAAGATTTTCAAGAGTTACCCATTGTTGCTATGATTGACCGTATTCGAGATATGATGCAACGTTGGTTTCATGATCGGCATACAGTGGCTGCTTCTTACGATACGCAGTTGACAGAAAGGGTTGAGGCACTTATTGGGGTTAGTGATGAATCTGCACAATATATGAAGGTGTCCCCAATTGCATTGTACCAGTTTGAGGTGCACGATGGAAAACAGAATGGCATTGTTGATTTAGAAAACCGTACATGCAGTTGTAGGGAATTCGATCTTGATCAGATTCCATGTGCACATGCTTTAGCTGCCATAAAATATAGAGGATTGCATTACACAACATTCACCTCACCCTACTACTCGACTGCTTATCTGCTTTCAGTATACAGTGGTGAGATTCATCCAGTAGGCCATCAAGGTGACTGGTTGGTCCCAGCGGACGTTGCAAATACAATTGTTCTTCCACCAGTTGCCCGACGCCTACCAGGTCAACCAAAGAAACAACGTATACCTTCGATTGGAGAAGAGGTTGTACGTAGAAGGTGTAGAAATTGTTGGCGCCACGGCCACAACAGCCAAACATGCAAGAATCCTAAAGTAGCGGAACCATCCGGGTGATGAGGATATGCAAGATATGATGTTGATTTATTTATGATATTCTGTTTTGTTGTATTTAATTGCATTTTGATTCGGAGAATTGCAGGAAATGAACAATATAATTCACATTATTGTACTATTTCGAAATCAATGTTTTGTTGTATGTATGCATTTGAAAAATTTTATTATTGTACAATTTCAGTTAGCTATTTTGTTGTATGCAATTAACAGTTTTATTTTGGTTTTTTGAAGAGTTTGTAATCAAATAACTTATGAAATTTTTGCCAGAGTTTCCTCTGTTTTTCTAACAACCCAAAACCTGATTTACGAAATTAATGCATTTACCTCAATGTGTATACACTTCATAGCACAATGTTCAATCATTTGCGCATCCTTCCGTTCGATGCGACTTTTCCAATCATTTTATCAAAGCGCAAAAATTAACGTTTAAAAAATCATAGAAAAATTTTATTAATAACCAATGATATACCTACAACCAATAATTTTCCAATAACCAATAATATTCCAATAACTAAAATTTACAATCATTCCCAAAAACTAATAATATTCACATAAATGAAAATTTCAAAAAATGTACAGGTCATTCTTTATCTGAATCTTCTAGCCTTGCAGAGTTTGCAAATATGTCAATGGACATTTTCTTCCTCAGGGCTTCGATTTGCTTTGCATTGAAATCAAACTTCTGTCTGTGTGCAACAATGTATTCAGCAAACACAAGGGTAAATGCACCACAGTGACCACTGCAATAATTTCACTATAATAGCACTGTCAATTATTGAATCAATTATAATAACAATCAATTTAAAAATATTGAGTTAAATTTCACTTACGCCCCCCGTTGTTGTGGAACAGTATCGGGACCTAGTCTTTTTCATGTAAATGGAGTGACCTGTACTTGTCTCCCCTTGTGTTCAAAATAGCCTCCGCTATACATAAGGGACGGCAGAAGAACTGCTAGCGGGGCGACATATTGCTCCCAAAAAGACGGATCAGTTTCCTTACATAAAGAATCATAGATCCGTACTTTTCTTTCAACAAGATTGACAGCCGCCAACACCCAATGATAACCATCCACATTCACAGGCATCAACAACTACATTGAACACATAATTAGCATTTAACTTATAAAGATATTGTACTGTAAAATAGATGCATGATTACACTTACATTATCGATCTCCCACCTTGGACGAGACCCTTCGGGTCGTTCTCCGCGAACATAGCCAAGGTAAAAATCCTCCCAAGGAAAGGTAAGGGGATCGTGTGCCTCCTGTGGTATGGTTCCATCCTTGTCCTTCGGAAGTTTTTTCCAAATGTGTTAAAGGGTTGTCTGCAAAAATTAAAAATATCAGTATGTTCTTTATAATTAAGTCATGGAAAATTTATTAAATAATTTATATTTCAATTACAACTTACAAAGAATGTTGGGTCAATCAAGTTGTAATTTTGGGAAAAAATGGTCGGATGCGAAAGCTGGCGCCTCCGTAGTACTGACAAATAAGCCTCAATGTGCTGTTTTGTGGTTAGATCATAAAAAAGAAATTGCCATTGAAAACTCATCATAAGGAACAGTGCAAGTTAATGACATTAGCATGAAAGTAACAAAATAATTTCAATCTATTTACTAACTAAGCTGTCCAACCAGTCGGTCGCACTCTCAAACGTCTTGAAAAATTCAGGGGTCGCATCCATTGGTGCCCCAACGTAGCACCTGCATATACGATATAATATTCAGAGGAATATAGATTAAAACATCACAACAAAAAAAGAAGTCTGAAAATAGGTTATGCACTTAAATTATGTATGCTTACCTAGCTTTCCTATTTTTTTTGAAAGCCTCGTACTCCGACTTTACTTCCTTATGAACCGGTTTTAACGGCTAGAACTTAATTGGATGGGAGGACCGTGTCTTTTGCTTCTTTGGCCTAGTCGGGTCAATGTACGGGCTATATACGAATGTAGAACGTTTTTTTTCCTCATACCATATCTTACGCCGAATGCTTTTTTTTCAAGAGCTTCGACACTCTGATTACCTGTGGCACTCACGATATTCGCCAAGGGAGAGGGAGGACGGTAAATAGTAAGCTGCAGGCATTGATCGGGTTCAAGACCCTCCTCCTTTGCTTCATCATTTCTGAGATCAGTTGTATCGTCCACATTGTAGGTTGTATCAAAGATGTCATCACTCTGATGCAATTAATAGAACAGTATACGGTTAATACAATGTCAAAAAGGAAATGACAAATGTCGACGTGATTAAATAAAAAATAAATTACCCGTGGCACCTCAGTTCCAGCTGCAAATTTTTCATCACTGCCTCCTGTCTTGCAGACAACTTCAATCAATTTCTCAACTCCTTTCCGCATCTCATCAAGTTCTGTTTGTAGGGTTGCAAACCCTTTGTCAACTTTATCATTCAGTGCGGTCATAGAAGTCTTTAGACAGGCTACTTCTATGTGGAGGCCATCCAATTTTCTATTCAAATCTTCTGAGTCCTAGCATAATGTCCAAGCAAAAGTTAAATTAACATTTACATAATATTTAATGAACAATACAATTAAGGGACAATATTGGCAACATACCGATGGCCTCCGTCCAATAGGCCGCTCTTCTTGTATTTCAGCTTGCTTATCTTTCGGTTGTGGTTGCTCTTCTTCAGCAACATCATCACTATGAGTCTCATGACAATACTCGTCATCTTCCTGATCAGCAATCTCTATATATGGGGCAGACGGATCATTTGAGATGGCAGCCGTCTCCAACCCCATAAAATAGGACAACTTCAATTCTTCCTCCGTTGGTTTCAAAGTTTGAAACGTTGAAATCTAACCAAAAAAAAAAAAAAAAAACAGCCCACATAGTGTTATAATAACAATTTATATACCTAACAGAAGTCTTTGAATGTAGTTCATACCGTTCGCCTTCTGAAAATGTGAGTTCTCAAAGCCTCATATCCAGGACTAGTTTTCACTTCCCAGTTCAGAATACGAGGGGCTGTATGAGACACCCTGGTAGCATACTTCTTCTTTGAGTACAACGGAATCGCTTCAATTGCCCATACCTACCAAATAAAACAAAACCATGTTTCAATAAGAGTTTTAAAGAAGTTAAGGGTAAAAAAATTTAAACACTTAAAATTACCTGAAAAGCATAGACAAATCCATACAGGTTGATCTTCTCTGCTGTATGGCTCGGATCCTTTTTAGCCATCTCCATAAACTTCTGATCTCGACCTTTGCAACAGGTCGATAAAGAGTTGAATGTCCTTGAATAGACAAATGAACCCCATGGGAACCGATTGAATTCTTCTAAGTTATCAACCAACTTCATTGCCCAATATTCGACCTTAGTCCTCAGGTCCTTTCCAAGCAATGTCATCTCCAAGATCAGCAACAAAGCTACTTTAATCATGTCATCATCAGCATCATGTTCTTCCGCCATACGTTCGAACAAACTTTGCAATTTTGTTCCAGTCAACTTTTTCGCTCCCTTAAAATATTTCTGCCAAATTCTACACATATCATCTTCCTGTACAGTAGGGACTGACTGTATCCCCAAAACGTAGACCGCTGACGAGGCAAAACTCGTTTGCACTGAACCGTTTTCTATTCCCGTCAATCAAAAACCACATTTCGTTTTCAACATTGTCCACATGGCACTCCCGCAACAAGATGAGATGACAAAATTGACCAGTGAAGCATATTTCATTAACATCTAAGAAATGCCCAAAGCACGTTGCTCTTATTTTTTGTTGTTGACGTTCCGTGAGTTTACTCTTAAGCAGCCCGATGCAACCCCATTTAGAATACGTTGTCATTCTGGCATGGAAAAATTTTTTTTCCTTAATTTTCATCGTGCCAAGCAACTTCTCACTTGCCATTGAATATTAGCCTGCATAAAAAAAAAATTCGAATTCATCAACATACTAAACAATACAAATATAAATTTTATTTCATCAAATCATGTCGGCCCGATGATTTAATTTCATCGGGTCACAGTGGCCCGATACTTTGATTTCATCTGGTTTTGTTTCATGGTGATGCTTGCAGGCTGGCCGATGGTTTAGTCTGATCGGCCTGATGAAACAAAACCGTCGGCCAGCCGTGGCCCGATTATTAAATGTCATCGGACCACCGCGACCCGACGGTTTTGTTTATTGGTGGCACAATGGCCCGATGAAACAAAACCGTCGGGTCGCGGTGGCCCGATGACATTTAATCATCGGGCCACGGCTGGCCGACGGTTTTGTTTCATCAGGCCGATCAGATAAAATCATCGTCCAACCGTGGCCAGATGATTAAATGTCATCGGGCCACCGCAACCCGACGGTTTTGTTTCATCGGGCCACTGTGCCACCATGAAACAAAACCGTTGGGTCGCGGTGGCCCGATGACATTTAATCATCGGGCCACGGCTGGCCGACGGTTTTGTTTCATCAGGCCGATTAGACAAAACCATCGTCCAGCCATGGCCGGATGATTAAATGTCATCGGGCCACCGCAACCCGACGGTTTTGTTTCATCGGGCCACTGTGACCCGACGAAACAAAATCATCGGCTAGCTGAGACCCGATGCGTTTTTCATCGGGTCTTCGCTGGCCGATGGTTTTGTTTTGTAGGACACAGTGGTCCAATGAAAGTAAACTATCGGCCAGCTGAGACCCAATGAGTTTTTCATCGGGTCTTCGCTGGCCGATGGTTTTGTTTCGTAGGACACAGTGGCCAGATGAAACTAAACCATCGGCCAGCAAAGACCCGATGAAAAATTTATCGGGTCTCAGCTGGCCGATGGTTTAGTTTCATCGGGCCACTGTGTCCTACGAAACAAAACCATCGGCCAGCGAAGACCCGATGAAAAACTCATCGGGTCTCAGCTGGCCGATGGTTTACTTTCGTCGAGCCACTGAGGTACTGGCCCGATGAAGCAAAACCATCGGCCACTCGTGGCCCGATGCCCAAAACACAAACCTCTACACAAAAAATCAGAAGGAGGAGACGATTTCAATCGGTGTGGAATGTTACCACGGAAGAAGGAGACGATTTCGTTGCTGTGACCCGATGAACAAATCATCGGGTCTCAGCTGGCCGATGGTTTTGTTTCATCGGACCACTTAGACACAGTGAGCCGATGAAACAAAATCATCGGCCAGATGTGGCCCGATGCCCAAAACACAAATTTGTAAACAAATAATCACAAGAAGAAATTTTTCCTTACTTTGAACAAGAACAGAAGAAGACGATTTCCTTGCTGTGCTCGAAGAATAACGCGACTCGCTGAACCTGCAAACACAAACGAAACGAAGAAGACGAAACGAAGAAGACAAACGAAGAAGACAAACAGCAGCAGAGAACACAAATGAAGAAGATGAACAGCACTAGCGATGAACAGCAGTTGAGATGAACAGCAGTAAAAACAAGCAGGTCAAAAACTGTAAAGTGAAAACGTGGAGTCTGGGTCAAATGTGAAAGTAAGGGCAAATTTGTCCAAACAAAGTCTTTGGGTAGCGGTTGCAAAAATTAGTGGACCCTGGGTAGTTTTACAATTATTGATTACTGTTTGGGCAATTTTACTAAATTCCCTTTTTTATTCTCATAAAAATACCTTATAATAGTGCGGCTGTGCTTTGATAGTTGAAATGCTTGTATAGGCTGTCCCTGTTTCAGGTCAGGGTTCCACATTTTTTGCAATTTGTCTTGGCATTCATAGTTTTAATGTGAATCCATGTCTGGGCTGTCGTTGTAACCTACTATTTTTCTTGTTTGGTCCCATCATTATTTGTCACTACACTTTACCCTTTTATCAACATAGATTACCATATATTTTTGACATGCAGTAACCAAATGTACAAGACTAGAACTACCATAAGCATAATTCAAGTCACATTTTAACTATTCTCCAGCTTGACTTGATTAGTGTCTGTAGTTGGTAAGTTTCACATAAAATCTTAGAGTAAATTTTCAATACGAAGTTCATCACAATTCAAGTTAAGATGGAGATTTGTTAAAATGTGACTTGATTTATGTTAATGGTCATCAACATCATGCATGACTGGTGATTAGATTTGTGACTCAGCAGACATTAACTTATGCACATTTGTTTATGACTTGGAATATGCTATAATACACATTGATTGCGCGAAGACAATTGTGAAATAAAGAAAAAAGCAAAGTGATGATCTAGATGGAGGAAAGTATGTGAAAAATAGGTACTTCTAATCCTGAAAATTCACTTTCTTCACGTCATTAATATATATGGTGAGCTATTTGGTGCCAAACTTTGACTATGATTGCTCATCATCAATTATAAATACCTATTCATTTCAACAGTTAAAAAGCATCCGAGTGACAACCAATTTAAGAGTGTTTTTGTGTGATAATTAATACAAAAACTTGAGTGTTCTTTGTTTGGGAGTTTTTTTTGGGTGTATTGGGGTTTTGGGTTTAAGAGCCATTTGTGAAATGATGTAGTAAATGCTAGTGTCTTTGCCAGTGGATGTAGATTATTGGACCGAACAACATAAATTATTGTGTGCTTTGTGTTACCTTTACTATTTTCTCACTTGGTCCCATTCTCACTATAATTGACCCTTTTCTCAACATAACCAATTTGGATACCTAATACCACATAAGCATCCTAGGTTTACACTTGCCATTATGCTAAACTCTTGCATACATCATATTGTCCTTTTTGTTTCTCTCTTTTCAATTATTATCATTATAAGTTTCTTCTCAAAATTATTTGCAGGATGAAGTTCGAAAGCTAGCTGCAAAGTTTGATTTGCCTAACAAAGACAGAAAGGATTCACAAGGAATATGCATCCTTGGAAAGGTATGTTTCTTGAGCAGTTAATTCAAGTTCTTTGCTTTCATTTGTTCAAAGGATCATTTTGGTTTCATCATCATGTTTATGTTGTGATCTCACTGCATTCATCCTACAATTATCTAAATAGATCAAATTCAGTGATTTTGTTGCACGACACATTGGGGAGATGGAAGGTATCGTATTGGAAGCTGAGACAGGAGACTTCCTTGGCAAGCATCGCGGATTTTGGTTCTACACAATTGGTCAATGCCAGGGTTTACGTCTCCCTGGAGGGCCCTGGTACGCTCTCGCTGTTTTCTCCTATCAGTGATGATCATTTCAGCAAAACTAGCTGTACTGCTCTATTGAGATATATTCCTTTATAATGTTTTGGTCCTAATAACGGATTTGGCTAAAATATTCCAACTTTTGATAACTCATACCCTTGAAGATACATATTGTTAACCTGTTCTAAGTATTGTTTTAACCATAGATAAGTACAAATTAGGGTTTTGTAATTCTGTTCCATGTTAGGTTCATAGTCAATTACATTGCTTAAAGGGTTTATATTGGTAAATTTTGTTAGAGAGTTGAAATACTATTGTTAGGCTCTTTCTTAGCAGCTGAAGCTTTTAAGTCTAGCTGTTAATGATATGGTATCAGAACTTTATTATATCAGGGTGAAATTTGAATATATTTGAATTTGTTCTGTATTTGTGTTTGGGCTTAACCGCGTTATTCTTACATTTGAGGAGGTGTGTTAGAGTGGGTAAATATTATTGTTGGACCCTTTTCTATCAGTTTAAACTTTTGGATCTGTTGGTTACTAACAATTTTTATGCAGATACGTTGTTAAGAAGGATGTTAAGAACAATGTAGTGTTTGTGTCACGAAATTATTATTCATTTAACAAGAAAAGGCACCTATTTCGCGTTGGCTCTTTGAAATGGCTTAGTGGATTGCCTCTGAACAAGATCAGTCAGCTTCAGTGTAAGGTAAAACAATGTTTTCCCTTGATTGATTGGTATAAGATATGTTTTTATTTCCTTTTGGTTGAGCAGAAATAGTAACTGTGAGATCCAATTATGGAAAATAAAATAAATAATTAAGTTTATATTATAATATTCGAATATCGAGAAAAATTGTGTTAGTTTTGTAAGATCCGAAATAAAATTAGATTTGAGAGGCTCACATATCACAAATTAAAATCATTTTCTTTAGGTCCATTAAAGCCCAAGATGGTGCAAATTTAATATAAAAACACTGCTGGAATTGGATTAAAACAAGAATGTACAACACTACTTTCTTTAAGAAATTATAGCAGCTGGCAACTTGAGAAGAGGAAAAAGGTAGAGCAAAAGGCAATTCAAATGGGTGATAAAACATAAACTTTTGGCGAGTAAAAGTGTGAGAAAAGGCTGCTGGAACAACAAAGAATTAAATAAAAGGTATTGGCAAAAAACTTGCTAAGCTTTGGGGTATTCCAAGGATTTCAATCCTAAATTTTTCTATAGTGTTTTCTTTGTGATATTTTATGAATTCTAACCAATTTCTTGGTAAGTTTTAGGGAAGAAAGAGATACAAAGGGAATCTAACTTTCTTGAACCCAACTAGAATCGCATACAAGTTGTCAGTGAATTTTTATTTGATTTCCATAAAGAAATTATTGATATTTTCAAATTAAATTGATATATATTTTGTGTTGAGATTGATATAGTATATTGTGATTGATTAGAGATTATATGAAATTTTATACAAATGATTTATATATGTTTATTAAATATTTAGTTATATTTTACACGAATTTAATTCATGTATGAATTTTAGAGATTTAATTACGTTTATTTGTAGTGATTCGTATAATAAAGTATTTTGTATGATTTTAAATTATAAATGGACATTAGAGATATAGTTATGTTTGATGAATTAAGCAATTGAGATTTTTTTTAATATGTGAGAAAAATAGAAATGTTTAACAATTATATTATAATGAAGATTTATTTAAGCATAAAGATTTTGAGTAGAAATTGAGAGAAATGTTATGAATTTTGACCAATTTAGTACAATTCCCTGTAACTAAGATTAAAGGCTTTCGGGCCACTCTGTGCACGTATGTGAGAATAATTTTTCCGCACAGGTGAAATATATTTGCACGGTGTATGTGAGATAAGTCCCAAGCTCTGCGTGTGCATTGTGGTATGGACCCTGCGACACGTATGTGAGAATTTCCCTAGGCACGAACATTAGAGTAGAAATATATTTGAGAAATGTTATATATATTTTATGGTTAAATTATAAAGGATTATTGCTTCCAATGTTTCATTTATATATTTGAGATAAAGTTTTGAAAGAGTAAACACATATATTTATGTTTTATTTTTAAAAAAAAAAGTACATTCACTCCCTGAGCGTTAGTGCTCACCCTTTATTTTCTTTAAAATATTTCCCAGGTTGCTTCTCGGTCGTGTGAACTCTCCAGTCCTGAGGTAAGCCACTCGATGACATGTAGAATGATGATCATTTTGTTATTTCTACATGTTATGTACATATATTTTGCATAATGTAGGCTTATTTATGCGTAAAGATACTAAGCAGTAATACTTGTTTAAAAGCATAGTTTTCATTTTTTTTATAAGTTATCTTTACACCTTATAAGAACTTGTTTAAAAGAAAAAAAAATATTACTATATTTGGTAGCCTTAGTTATAAATACAATGAATTTATTATGCATGTTTTAGTACGCTTATTAAAGTGATATGAGTTTTACTTTGTTTATTGAGTATATTTGATTTGAGGAAAAAAAAAAAGGGGACATGAGGTCCTGTTTCGAAGTTGAGATTGTTGTTATTTTTAGAAGTGTTATAATAATGTTTCAGGATAAAATGTTTCAAAAATAGAGGAAATGCTGTCAAAATTTTTATTAAATAGATCTTAAACTCTGAAATTTATATATATATATATATATATATATATATATATATAGCATTTCCTAAATAGATTGAGAATGTTAAATAGTTCTTAGAATTTCACAGGACTCCCTTAGACTTAGAAAAGGGGTCGGGGCGAGTCTTGTCAACTTGGTATCAGAGCAAGTTTTATGATTCTTTGGGCTATTGCATAATTGCTTGCATTTAGTTTCATGCATTTAAGCATAAATAATGTTTTGTGACAGAATCATGCATCGAGTTGGTCACCCACGCACAAGACCGGAAGTGAACATGAATGTAAACTTTGAGCATGGGAGGGATAGTGAATAAGGTATTGATATGGAGCCAGAGTCACACCCTAATCCATTTAGACCTCAACCACGAGCCCCAGAGCCTAGAGATGAAACAATGTACATAATTACTCAACTTTTGACTACTATTATTCAATATCAGACACATGTTCTAGAAATTACTATTGAGCGTGCACGTAGGGTGGGAGCTACATTTTTTAATGGGTCTGGATATCCAGATAGTGCTCATGCTTGGTTGAATGATTTAGAGCGGGTATTTAGGGTTATGGGATGCTCAGATGAACAAAAATTTTCATTTGCTACATTCCTATTGAAAGATAGGGCGCATGACTGGTGGTTATCCATGCAACGGCATAATCCCATGGTAGTTTCATGGCATGAGTTTAAAAGGTTATCCAATGCTCACTTTTATCCTAGTTTTTATCAGAATTTGAAGATGAACGAATTCTTCAAATTAGTGCAGGGATCTTTAATAGTGAACGCATATGAAAAGAAATTTACTGAACTTTCAAGAGCTGCCCTACATATTGTTGAAAATGAGATTAATAGATGCAAGAAATTCAAAGAGGGCCTCAGACATGAAATAAAAACATATGTTTCTGCTACTGAACATACTGAATATGGTAAATTAATAGAGTCTGCATTAAGAGTGGAAAGAAACATCAATGAAGCCCATAGATTTGATCAGTAAAGACAGAAATGTAGCAATTAGAATATTGGTCAGTGGGAGGATCTAGTAGTAAACTACCTAAAATAAAGAGTTACTCAAGACAAACTACTAGTTTTTAGCAAAAATATGTGTCTGATTCTAGTCAAGCTTTAGTTAAACAACCAGTGGGTGGTAGTCAACAAAGTGGCAACGTTGGCAGAGTTAGATATCCTCCATGTCAGAAATGTGTAAAAATCATAAAGGACAGCGTAATTTGGGCATACTAGGATGTTATCATTGTGGGCAGACTGGACACTGTAAACGAGATTGTCCTGGGTTAGTTCACGGAAGTAATGTAGAACAGTTACAAGTCCCTCAAAATGTTTCTAGTGGTAGTGTTCCGATGCAAGCACCAAGAGCTTTTCAGAAAAGTGGATCTACAGTAACTAGCAGAACTCAAAATAGTGTAACAGGAGCTAATAGTAATGCACAAAGAAATCAATCAGGCAGACCTCAAACTCAAGCTTTAGTTTTTGCTTTGACTCAACAAGACATAGAGGCTACTCCAGATATTGTTACAGGTATGCTAAATATTTTAATCATGATTCTCATATTCTTATTAATCGTGGATCCACCCATTCCTTTGTTTCTCGATCTTTGGTGGTATATGTGAATAAATAATTGAAACCTTTATATTGCAATATGGTAGTAGCTACACCTACTGGGGAATCTTTATTAGCAGATGGCGTGTATAAAGATTGTAATGTTGGGGTTGATAATTATGATTTACTTGTTAATTTGATTCCACTCGATATACGTGACTTTGATGTTATTCTGGGAATGGATTGGCTCGCTACACATCATGCCACTGTAGACTGTTTTAGAAAAGAGGTAAGATTTCAAAAACAATGAGAGTCTGATATTGTATTCTGTGGTGAACGACGGATCCTTCCTTCTTATGTAATATCTGCTATTACTGCTAGAAGATTGATCAAGAAACAATGTTCAGCTTACTTGGCTATGTTGTTGACAGTAGAACCAGTGATGTGAAATTGGAAGATATTCCGATAGTAAGAGAATTTCCAGATGTATTTCCTAAAGATCTTCCAGGATTACTACCAGATAGAGAAATTAAATTTGAGATAGATTTAGTTCCAAGTACAACTCCAATCTCTATTACACTTTACACAATGCCTCCAACGGAATTGAAAGAATTAAAAATCCAGTTATAAGAACTAGTGAACAAAGGTTTTATTAAACCTAGTATATCACCATGGGGAGCACCCGTGTTATTTGTCAAAAAGAATAATGGAACAATGAAATTATGCATTGATTACCGACAGTTAGATAAGGTAACAGTGCATAATAAGTATCCACTTCCTCACATTGATGATTTGTTTGATCAACTTCAAGGTGCAACAGTGTTTTCCAAGATAGATTTGCATTCAGGCTATCATCAACTTAAGATTAGAGGACGTGATGTATCCAAAACTGCTTTCAGAACTCGATATGGGCACTATGAATTTCTCGTAATGCCCTTTGGGTTGACTAATGCTCCAGCGGCTTTCATGGATTTGATGAATGGGGTGTTTCATCCTTACTTAGATAGTTTTGTCATTGTGTTTATTGATGATATTTTGATATACTTCAGAAGTGAGGAGGAACATTCAGAACATTTGAAGATTATTCTACAAACTTTGAGAGATAAAAAACTTTATGCTAAGTTCAGCAAATGTCAATTCTGGCTAGATAGAGTCACATTTCTGGGTCATGTAATTTCAGGTGATGGTATTTATGTGAATCCTCAAAAAATTGAAGCTATTGTGAATTGGGATCAACCAACTAATGTGACAGAGATTAGAAGTTTTTTGGGTCTAGCAGGATATTATTGGAGGTTTGTAGAGGGATTTTCAGGATTATAAGCTGCCCCATTGACAGAACTAACTCAGAAAGATGTGAAGTTTGTGTGGTCAGAAGTTTGCGAGCAAAGTTTTCAAGAACTCAAGAAAAGATTAATTGCTACTCCAATACTTACACTTTCATCTGATACTGATAGGCTTGTTGTGTATAGTAATACTTTTAGACAGGGTTTGGGTTGTGTATTAATGCAACATGGAAAGGTGATAGCTTATGCTTTCAGACAACTTAAGAAGCATGAACTCAATTATCCAACACATGATTTAGAGCTTGCTGCAATTGTGTTTGCTTTAAAGATATGAAGACATTACTTATATAGGATTACTTGTCAAATTTTTACTGATCATAAAAGCTTCAGTATCTTTTCAAAGATTATTATTGCACTATCGAATATCCTAGAAAAGCTAATGTGGTGGCGGATGCACTGAGTAGAAAATCTTCAAGCTCCCTAGCACATTTAATGATGATGTATTTTCCTTTGCTAACTGAATTGAGATCTTTGAAAGTTGGATTAGCAACAGATAATTCTGGAGCATTACTGGCTACTTTTCAAGTTAGGCATATTCTAATTGATCATATAAAAAAATTACAGGCTAAAGACTCTTATTTGGTTAGATTGAAAGAAGAAGTGAAGAACAAACTACGAACTGGCTTTATGTTGAGAGATGATGGTGCATTAGTATTGGGTAATAAACTTTGTGTACCTAATATTAAAGAACTGAATAAAGAAATTCTAGAGGAAGCTCACTTTTCTGCATATGCAATGCATCTAGGAAGCACGAAATTGTATCGTACTTTGAAAGAGCATTATTGGTGGCAAGGTATGAAAAGAGATATAGCAAAATTTGTATCCACATGTTTGATTTGTCAACAAGTCAAGGCAGAGCATCAGAAACCTGCAGAACTTTCACAACCACTTCCTATTCCTGAATGGAAATGGGAACATATTACTATAGATTTTGTGGTAGGACTTCCTCGCACTCAGAGGGACCATGATAGTATATTGCTGATTGTGGATCGGTTAACGAAATCTACACATTTTCTACGTATCAAGAATACTTATATCCTGGACAAGTTGGCTAGAATTTATGTTAATGAGATAATTCGTCTTCATGGGGCACCAATATCAATTGTTTTCGACAAAGATCCTCGATTTACATCCAGATTTTGGCCTAGTTTGTAGAAAGCCATAGGTACTAAATTGCATTTTAGTACTGCTTTTCATCCAAAAAATGATGGTCAATCAGAGCATGCTATTCAAATATTAGAAGATATGCTTCAAGCTTGTATGATGGAATTCAAAGGCAGTTGGGATACTCATCTATCACTGATTGAATTTGTTTACAACAACAGTTATCAAACTAGTATTGGAATGGCACCATATAAAGCTTTCTATGGAAGAAAATGCATAACACCGGTATGTTGGTATGAGATGGGTGAAGCCAAGTTATTAGGTCCAGAGCTTGTACAATTTACAACAGAAAAGATCAAGGTTATCAAAGATAGATTGGAAATAGCTCGAGACGGACAGAAAGGTTATACAGATAAACACATGAGAGATCTTGAATTCCAGGTTAGTGATTGGGCGTTCTTACGAATTTCACTATGGAAAGGTGTACTTCGGTATGGGAAACGGGAAAAGTTGAGTCCACGATATATTGGTCCATATGTGATCATTGGTAGAATAGGAACAGTTGCTTATCTTTTGGCTTTACCTTCAGAACTATGCAGAATTCATGATGTGTTCCATGGTTCAATGCTTCGCAAATATATATATATATATATATATATATATATATATATATATATATATATATATATCTGATCCTTCACATGTTTTAACAAAGCAACCTCTGAAATTGAAAGAAGATTTGACTTATAAAGAGGAGCCAGTTGAGATTCTTGACAAAAGGGAAAAGTATTACGTACTAGAGTAATTCCTTAGTAAAAGTTCTATGGATAAATCATGGAATAGAGAAAGCAACTTGGGAACAAGAAGATCAGATGTAGATTCAATATCCTCAATTGTTTCATTTAGGTAAATGAATTTCGAGGATGGAATTCTTTTAAGTTGGGGAGGTTTTGTGAGACCCAATTATGGAAAACAAAATAAATTAATTAAGTTCATATTGTAAGATTCGGATATAGAGAAAAATTGAGTTAGTTTCGTAAGGCCCAACATAGAAAATGAAATTAGATTTGAGAGGCCTAGATGTCACAAATTAAATTCATTTTCTTTAGATTAAAGCCCAAAATGGTGCAAATTTACATGTAAAAATACTGCTGGAAATGGATTAAAACAAGAATGGACAGCAGCTACTTTCTTTATGAAATTATAGCAGCTGTTAGCAACTTGAGAAGAGGACATCTAGCTGCCATACAAAGCACTTACAACAGCAAAATATACTGCCAGGCAGTAGCTTGCAAAGCTGCTGTTTGGCATGTTTTCAACACATGAAATTATGACTTAGTGACTAGGAAAAAGGTGGAGTAAAAGGCAGTTCAAATGGGTGATAAAACATAAACTTTTGGTGAGTAAGAAAAGGCTGCCGGAACAGCAAAGAATTGAAGAAAAAGTATTGGCGAAAAACTTGCTAAGCTTTAGGGTATTCTTAGGATTTCAATTCTAAATTTTTCTATAGTGTTTTCTTTGTGATATTTTATGAATTCTAACCAATTTCTTGGTAATTTTTAGAGGTGAAAGAGATATAAACGGAATCTAACTTTCTTGAGCCCAACTAGAATTGCATACAAGTTGTGAGTGGATTTTTATTTGATTTCCATAAAGAAATTAGTGATATTTTCAAAATGGATTGATATATATTTTGTGTTGAGACTGATATAGTATATTGTGATTGATTAGAGATTATATGAAATTTTATACAAATAATTATATGTTTATTAAAGATTTAGTTATGTTTTACATGAATTTAATTCATGTATGGATTTTAAAGATTTAATTACGTTTATCTAAAGTGATTCGTATAATAAAATATTTTGTATGATTTTGAATTATATATGTGTAACATCCCTAATTTCAAATAATTAATTTTGAGTATATGCATATGATATTTATGATTTGAGGGGTGTAAAATGTAATTAAATGTATATTTTTAGGTTTTCAAATGGATCAATTTGAACAGTCGAAAAAACAATGCACTAAGAGAAGGGTGAAAAACTGGGCAGTGAGTACCGCGACCAGTCACCGCAACCAGGGATCGCAATGAGCTGCTCGCGGTAAAAAATGGTGATTTTAGGCAGTGAGCACCGCGATCAGTCACCGCGACCAGAGATCACGCTGACTAGTTCGCGATGAAAATGTTGAATTTGGGCAGTGAGCAACGCGACCAACGTATCGACCAGGCACCGCGATGAAAGCGGTGAAATCACTCCAGTGAGCAACGCGACCAGGTGGCGCGACCACAGGTCACGATGACCAAATTTTTTTTTTTTTAAAAATAAGAGGCGGTGAAGCTTCACGAAAAAGCCAGACAGAAAAGAGAAAGAGAGACCGAGAGAAAAAGAGAGAAAGAAAGAAAAAGGAAAAAAAGAGAGAGAAAGGAAGGGGGAGAAAGAGAAAGAAGAAGAGAAGAAGAAGAGGAAGAAGAAGAAAAGGAAAGGAAAAGAAAAAGAGAAGGAGAAAGAAAAAGAAGGAGGAAAGAGAGAAAAGAGAAAGGGAAAAAGAAAATCCATAAAAGAAATAGTCGGAAAGAAAACGGTATCCAGGTTGGTGTACACACCATTTTGAAAAACTCTGTGATTTTGTTTTTGTGTTTTGATTCGAAATAATTTCTTGAGTTGAGTTAGTTCATTTTCGATTACTAACGATTATATTTGAATAAGTTATTTGAAAAAAATTGTTTGAACTATGAATATTGTTTTTAAAATATTATTGTTGAATTGGATATATGTTTTGGAAATGAAATGCTTTACTATAAATTTTGTGATTTGTGAAACTGTATGGAAACGGTCCTAGGATACTTGGACATATATACGGATATATGAGGTTGGTATACCAGCTGGGTTCACATAGCACTACTGCACCATTATTGATATTGATGTTGATATTACGTACCTCCTCAAGGATTCGTCCTGGGGTAGGGAGACACGTACCTTCCTAAGGATTCGTCCTAGGATAGGGAGATATGTACCTCTCTAGGTTCCAAACACTCAGTCCTAGGGTAGGGAGTTATATCTACCACCCCTGGATAATACGAGCCTCAAGAGTCGGTCCTCGGGTTGGGAGTTATGTTCAACAGACAGCCACTGAGGTCGAACGACCCATATTCCAGTCCTGAATTATGTTAAGTATACCAAATGACCAGAATTGAGAATGAATTAAATAAAATGATTAGAAAAAAAAGTTGAAAACTGAATTTCGTATGAGTTATTGATTGAATTTAGATGTTTTTATTAAACTAATTTCATATGATTTATTCCAGTAATTGAATTGAATTTTATAATGTTGTTATACATTAGCATTGTAATATTTTTACTATGAAATTATTTTATGATTTTGATAATTGAGTTTAGTGTACACCCACTAAGCTATATGCATAGCGCATTGGTTTTTATCACGCGTAGGTAACAGAGATACCGATGAAAGAAAAGACTGAAGAGGTGCTAGTTGCAGAAGAGAGTTCAAAGTCACATTTCTTGGTAGTTATATAGTTTTATGTATTATATTCAGTACGCATGCATATACAGAAATCTGTAAATGTGTTATAAATTTATGTTTTGTAAATAATTGTTTTATAGTTTCTGTTTTCATTTTCAAAGGATTGTAAATATTGAATTATGAAATGTTTTATTTGAAATCTGTTTGGAAGTCGCACTAAACGGCAGAGTGCGCATTTGATTGAAAAAGGGATTTGAAGTGTGGTTTTTATTATATTTGAGATTTTTATTTGAAACAGGTTTTGGAAAATCATAAAAACAGAGGAAACTCTGTCGAAATTTTTAAAACTGATTTTGATGGGCTCACTAGAAATGATTTTAAATTATAAATTATTTGGTTTTCAGATTTTAAACAGAGTTAAGAAATGTTTTGAAAACCCGGTAACGCTCCCTGTGTCGATCCAGACGGGTCGGGTCAGGGGGTGTTACAATATGGACACTAGAGATATAGTTATGTTTGATGAATTAAGTAATTGAGATTTTTTTTTTAATATGTGAGAAAAATAGAAATGTTTAACGATTATATTATAATGAGAATTTATTTAAGCATAAAAATTTTGAGTAGAGATTGAGAGAAATGTCATGAGTTTTTGAATACCAATTTAGTACCATTCCCTATAACTAAGATTAAAGGCTTTCGGGCCACTTTGCTTACGTATGTGAGAATAATTTCTCTGCATATGCGAAATATATTCGCACGGTGTATGTGAGGTAAGTCTCAAGCTCTGCGTGTGCGTTGTGATATAGACCCTGCAGCACGTATGTGAGAATTTCCTTGGGTACGTAATTTCCTTGGGTACGTACATTGGTATAGAAATATAGTTGAGAAATGTTATATATATATATATATATATATATATTATGGTTAAATTATAAAAGATTATTGCTTCCAATATTTCATTTATATATTTGAGATAAGATTTTTAAAGAGTAAACACATATATTTATGTTTTATTTAAAAAAAAAAAAAAGTACATCCACTCACTGGGTGTTAGTGTTCACCCTTTATTTTCTTTAAAATATTTCCCAGGTGGCTTCCTGGTTGTGTGGACTCTCCAGTCCTGAGGTGAGCCACTCGATGACATGTTAAAAGAAAATCATTTTGTTATTTCTACATGTTATGTACATGTATTTTATATCATGTAGGCTTATTTGTATGTGCAAAGATACTTAGTAGTGATACCTGTTTAAAAGTATAGTTTTCATTTTTTTTTATAAGTTATCTTTACACCTTATAAGAATTTGTTTGAAAGGAAAAAAAAACAGATTACTATATTTGGTAGCCTTAGTTATAAATGCAATGAGTTTATTATGCATGTTTTAGTACGCTTATTAAAGTGATATAAGTTTTACTTTGTTTATTGAGTATATTTGATTTGAAGGAAAAAAAAAGGGGACAGGAGGTCCTCTGAACATTTCTTAAATAGATTGAGAATATTAAATAGTTTTCAAAATTTCACAAGACTCTCTTAGACTTAGGAGAGGGATCGGGGCGGATCTTGTCAGTAATGGTTTAACAAGTTTTTTACGGTGAAGAAAACCCACATTTGGGTTTTGAGAAGTTCAAATTTACCATTTTAGGCATTGATAGGCTTTTAAATGTCATGAATTTTTTATCCTAACATTCTAAACTTGTGGTGCTTGGAACTCTTCAGGTCAGACATGGCCCTGATTTCTACGATTACAGTTTGACGTTTGATTACGGTGAAGATGGTCAAAAAGACGTTGTGGTTGTCCACTTATCTGAAGATGATCAAGGACTGGCAGCCGGACAGTTTGCAGCCTTCTACCAGGGAAGAAAAAAATGCATAGGCTCCGGTGTGTTATTAGAGTCCTGGGATGACCAGGGTTTCTCGTATGTGAAAAAGCTCTCGAGATTGCAAGAATGGAAGATAAATCGAAGCTCAGGAAACCAGTTAAGATAAAAGTAAAACCAGAGACTCCTGTAAAAGAGTCTTGTCATCAAGATGGTAAAATTAATGGAGGTTTGGTCAATGCCGAAAATGGTGTCTCAAAGGAAAGTAAAGAGGCATCCTTAGGAGAAACAAAACATCCTAGAATTCACATGAACTGGTTGCAAAAGCTTAAAAAGAGATGGCAACAGCTACTGTAGTTTCCATGATCTCAAATTGCGCACCCAGTGGTTTTTGTTGTTGAAAAGTTCCATATATTATATCTCACTGTACTTTCATGGGTAGGTTTTAGCTGTGCTTCCATTAATTAGCTGCCCTCTTTATTTTTTGGATATTATCAAAAACACTCCCAACGAATTCAAATACATCGTTTTACCCTCCACTATTTCAGTATTTGTCAAAAACACTCACATCGTTACTTTTCCATCCAAAACGTCAACATATTTTATTTGACCATTAGGAGAACTTCAATTTAGTTTCTAATATTTTATAAAACATTACTTTTTTACTTGACTTGTCTTTTTTAGTTCGTATGGTCCCTAATATTTTTAATTAAAATATAGTATAAATAAATAAAGAAAAAATAAAATAATATTGAACTAAATTATAGAAACTTAAAAATGTAAAATGTATTATAAAGTATTCAAATTAAATTATTTTATTAAAAAAACTAACATTTACAAAAAAAAAAGGAATAAAAAAGATTAAAAACTACAAAAAATAAAATGAAATAAAATTAAATTGGGAATTAAAATAAATATTTCAATAAAAACAATTCCTTTAGTTTTTTCTAATTCTCTATTTATTTTATTTTATTTTATTTCTTTAATAGTTTTTAATATTTTTTATTATTTACTTTATTAAGTATTAATTTCTTTAATAAATAATTTTATTTAAAATTTTTAATATGTTTTACATTTTTAAATTTTTAAATATAGCTTAATATTTTTTTATCTATTTATTTTGTTATATTTTAACTATAAGGTAAATTATAATTCTATTAATTAAATTATTCAAGGGCAAAACTGTCTTTTAAAAAAATTATTATAGTTGATTGTCAAATAGTTAATTAGGATGACCAATTTGATCTATTTAGAAAATGTTAAGAGCCACACGAACTAAAAAAACCATTATTAATGCAACCTTAGCTAGATTATCTAGTTGGTTACATATTATTTTATTTATTTATTTATATTATATTTTAATTGAAAATATTAGGGACTATACGAACTAAAAAAAGAAAAGTCAAGTAAAAAAGTGATGTTTTATCAAACATTAGGGAATAAATTGAAGTTCTCCTAACGGTCAAATAAAATATGTTAACTTTTTAGATGGAAAAGTAACGGTGGGAGTGTTTTTGACAAATACTGAAACAGTGGAAGGTTAAACGATGTATTTGGATTCGTTGGGAGTGTTTTTGATAATTTCCCTTATTTTTTTCTTTATTTTATGTATTTTTAAAAAAACATTTTTTGAAATTAAATTATAGGTGTTTTTATTTGTTAAATATATCTTTTTATTTGTTTCAATAATCTTTTAATTCGCTTTTCAAATCCGAGTAAGGGGAGGTCACCGGCAGCAGCTTCTCCGCACTGGAGAAGGCTGCTACCGATGGCTTTGAATTTATTTACTATTTTTTTTAAGTGTAATTATCAATTTAGTCCCTAACTTTTGAAAAATTATCAATTTTTTAAAGCAGTTTTATTTATTGATACCCTTGTGTTCTAAGTTATCATAAATGTATCAATTTAGTCATTTTAACCAATTTTTCAATAGTCAAACTAACTGAAAATATTAAAAAGACAGTTTTATCCTTAACTCTATTTAAATGAGTTAAAATTATAATTTTAGCCTCAATTTTTTAAAAATAGTATTAATAATTAAAAGGGTAATATGATTATTTATATTAATTTTTTAAAAAAAAATAAAAAATTTAAAAAAAAATTAAATTTTTTTTTCATAATGTCTCGTTAAATTTTTTAAAAATTATATTTTAAAAGTTTTTAAAAACAATTTTAAAATTAAATTTTTTAAACAAAATTTAAAAATATATTTTAGATTAATTAATTATAAATAAAATTTCAGGATAAATATTTTTCTAAATTCTAAGAAATATTATAATTTTTTTAAAATTAAAAAAAAAAGGGATTAAAAAAAAGGATTGGAGGTTTGCTCATCTCCTTTTATGGAGGTGACTCTTTTTTTGGTTGAAAATTTTAACAAAATATTAGTGCGTTTTTCATAATTATTTTAAGTTGAGTTTATAATTATTGAAATGTTTAGGATTATTTTTAAATTTTTTTATCATTTTAATTATAATGCTGTGTAAAAAGATATTTTTACCCTTGGTTTATTAACTTTTCAGTTACTTAATAATCAGTAACGATCTCACAAAAAAAAAAAAAAAAGAACAGTTAGTCAATATTAATTAGGGAGATATTTATATAATACAATAAGGGTGTATTTTGGTGTGCGGAATGGGATTGGATTGAATTAAATTAGTATTGTGATGTGTTTGGTGTAGTATAGACTGGACTAAAAATAATATTGTCCCTTATTTAGGTATTGTATGAAATTAGATAAAAATAATTATATTATTTTGTAATAATACTTAAATTTTAAATTAAATAAAATATTAATTTAATTTAAAAATTATTATGAAAATATATTATTTTTTAATATTAATATAAAATATTTTTAAAATAAATTTTAATATTTTATTAAAATTAAAAAAAATGGTAGGACAAATTTGTCCCACCTACTTTGACGGGACACAACAGTCCTGTAAGGGAAGGACTACACCAAACATATAATTGGGCTTAAAAATAGTTTAATCATATATTATTCCATCTAATAAACGGGCTCCAAAAGTTATTTGAGAGTGCAATTTTATCTAACTCAGGAGTATTAGCACAATTAATCCTATTTTTTATTTTTTATTTATTAATTTATTTTATAATTTTACTTGTAGTAAATTAGTAATTCAAAAATTATTGTGAGACTACGTCGAGAGCCCTCAACACAGATTCAAGACCCACTCCTGTTGCCCTATATCAACTCAAAACAGGACTTACGGCGGAGCAACGGGTTGCACTACTCTGTGAGAGGGACCGTAGCAATCGAATCAAACTGTATATTCGTTCTGATGTGCAAGAGCCTCCACCGAAGGCAAGCACAGAGCATACTAGAATAGTTCAGTAGGATTCCATATTAAGATGAAATAGACTTAGAGTTTTCAGGAAAGAAGAGAAAAGTTTCAAGCAAACATGGTTTATTGATTTCACAATATGTTACAATGGAAACTAGGTCGTGATCCCAAACTGGAGAGGGTCTAACCTTATAAAGGCAAAGCAAACTCTCTGGATCTAAGGACAAACATTACAACTCAATAATTACATCAGACAAAAGAAAATATATGATAGCAAACAGACAAACAACTTTGAAAAAGAAAGATGCTAAAGCGGACTAAAGTAAAGGGAAGGTCACGGATGACTTTCCAAAGTACAAGAAGACAAAACAAATAATAAAAGGAAACTGCTTTGGATAAGAGGGAATCTGCTGAGCCGGTGGAGCATTACATCGAGTTCTGAGAAGTAGACAAATTGTTGTTGTCGTATTCTGGATCACTTGAGTCAATATCTCCATAAAAAAATTTGTACCAGGGTCGGGATGGCCCAGCGTCATAATCAGGATGAGGCTGAGAGCAATGTAAAGCCTCGGGATTTGTGTCAAGCTCCATAGGGTCTTGGGAGTCTTGGAAGTAACCAGGAGGAGAATGAGTTGCTGGTAGAATGAAGACTTCATCTAGATAATCAGGATCCACGTAATTAAGCTCATATAAAAATTTAATCAGGGAAACTTTGAGCTGTGGCCACTGGATGTCAAGGTCATAAACCGTCTGGTATTCGTATGCATGATTCAGAGACCATAATAGTTTTGTATCAGGATTAGAGAGATATGGCCTGTGAAAAAATAAAAATATATGACAGCTTATTACTCATAAGATTATCCATTTTCCAAATATTATGAAAACCCATTAATGAGACTATTTTGTTACGCCACCAGGAGAGAGGATTGAACCACTGGAGAAAAGTCCAAAGGAGGGAGTTGTCATTGGTTTGATCATGGAGGTGTTGAGAGAGTTGCATGAGGGGTAAAACAATAGGATGTGAGTAAAGAACAGAGAGGCACCAAAGATACCAAAGGGTATTTTGAGAAAAGTTATAAGGACGAAGGTGGAAGGTGAAAGAGAGTAAGAAATGGTTTATTATGGCGAGTCACATGGTGGTGGTCATTTTCATTATGGAGAAGATGGAGATAATGATAAAGGTGGTATGAAGCAAACTGTCTAATTTCGTGTGAGGTAGTCTAGTAAGAAGGAACAGATGGTTGGGTAAGACCAGGTGGAAAAGAGAGCAGTTGTTTGGCTGGGAGGTTAAGAATGTAGGAAGGATCATATGAGGGGTCAGCCATAGTTAGGAAATGGGTATAAATGACTGGTATGATAGAGGTTTTGGAGAGGAGCTGGATAGGTTGAGGTCGAGAGAGCATGTCTGGGATAATATTCTGAGATCCTTTTATATGTGAACTATGGAAATCATATCGTTCAAACCAAAACTTAAGTCTTAGTAACAAAGGATCAGAGGGAACCTTGTTCTTGAATTCTAGGACACGTGGAAAGGACAAATTGTCCATTTCTACTTTAAAAGTATGTCCTCTGAGATAAAAATCAAAATTTTCAATCCCATATTTGATACCAAGAATCTCCTTGTATATGGTATGATAATGCTGTTGAGAAGACTTAAAAGAACCACTGGCATAGGCACAATAGAATCTCTTCTTGTCTCTTTCTTCAAGGAGCAATACACCTCAGTGACAGTCAGAGGCATCGGTTTGAAGGATGCGAAGACCATCTGATGGAATATGTAATGGAGGTGGCTGTTGAGCTATCTTTTTTAGGTGGATGACAGTGTCAGTGTGAACTGGACCCCAAGGAGGAGGCGTCTTTTTCAGAAGACTGGATAAAGGTGAGGTGTATTGGGCCACATATGGGAGAAAATCACGGATATAATTTACTGCACCAAGAAATTGCTGGATTTGTTCACGAGAAAGGTTGGAGTCAGGAAACTTTAATAATTTATGGGCAATATGTGGGCTAGGAGAGTACGTGCCATGAGAAATGAGCATTCCGAAAAAATCAATTTCCTGTTGAGCAATAAAGCTTTTCTTTTCAAAAAGCATTATGCCATATTGTTAGAGGATGTCACAGAATTGTGAAAGAAGGGATCGATGATCTTCTTCTGTAGAACTGAATAGCAAAATATCATTGACACGCTCACACGTGTGGGAATAATCCCAAGTGCAGGATGTGTCGAAGTAATAATATTTCCGTGAGTACGGAGTCGAATCCACAAGGAAGTGGTGGAACTAATTCTATAAATTAAAGATTATACTACAGCGGTAAAATAAATCAAGGTTGTTGTTTTTGAGTTTTTAATTAAAATATAATTAACTACTAATGCCATAAAATAAAGCGAGACGGATTCGATGGATAAAGGCGTTAGATGGTTACACGGTCCCAATCCTAGATAAGGGATAATTTAATGACTACTATAAAGTGCGTTATTAACAAGAAACGAATTGAGTAGTTTAGGCACACCACATTGTATTGGTTCCGCAATGGTGTTGTAATTCCAATTAAGCTCACCTATTAGTCCTAGAGTGCATTCAATTGGAAACCCTTAACTAATCTAATCCCTAGATCAATTTAGTATTTTCACACCAAAATTAATCTAACCATTGAACTTAGAATGCATTAACCCCAATTGCAACCTAATGATTTCTCATGCTAGATTACAACAAAATCAATATCACAATTAATCAAGAATCATTGCAAACCACTTTCATGATGCATTGAACTAGAATAAATTGTAATAAATATAATCAAACTCTAAATTCAATATCTTGCAAATAAATATCAAAACATATTCATAGTCAAAAATCCCTAAAATCAAATCATGGTTCCATGACCACCTTACAAGAGATTTAGCTACTCATACAATCAATTGAACAATAAAAAGAAGATAGGGAAGTAAAACAACCCATTTGAAGCTCCATGGAGAGGGATTTCCTCTTGGATTCGGATGGAACTCCTTCACCTTCAAATCTTCAACTTCCTTGATGAACAATTGATGTAATCCAAGTATCTAACCTCCAAATGGTGTTTGATGATGAAGTTTGGAGTTTAGGATGGTGAAAAATGGCTTGGGAGGGTGTTTGGTCGTAGCTTGGACGAGCTAAGACGAACCCCCTATTTGTTTCTCATGTTTTCTCTTTATAGGCAGCTGTTAGGGTTCCAGATTTTGTGCTGTTGCGACCGTGGGTCGCGACACTTTGCTCGCTGTACACACTGTCAGAAAATTGATGTGTCGTCGCGACCGGTGTATCGCGACCAACGGTCGCGCCGTTTGGTCGCGATACTCACTGCTCCAAATTTCAACATTGCGCACTGTTACGAAAACGAGCATAACTTCTTCTAGAAAACTCTAAATCACGAACCGTAAAATTCATGGGAAAGGATACACCTATATCTTTCCATACATATAGAGTTAGAAACCCAGTTCATCCTATAGAATATATGCCAATCTCCGAAACACGACCAGTTTGCAGTGAGAATTCTTCAATTCTTCCAACTTTGTTATGTCTTCCCTAATATTTCCCAATGGCCTGTACATGCTCAACAAACACATCAAAAGTGCCAAATTCACTCAAAATAAAATCAAAAGATAAGGTCTAAGGGTCGTAAATATGTAACAAATATTGTCTTCCTGAGCTCTAACACCATAAACTTGTGCAGGAGCTCGACTCTCGGGTCTTGCCACCGACTCTGACACCCCTCTTTGGCTATCACCTTCAGGTCCTGCCTGACTCGGCCTCCTACCTCTGAAAGTAGTAGGGGCAGATCTCTCTAGTTGTTGAACAGGAGTAAACTGATTTTTCGGACAATCCCTGTAAAAATGATCACGAGCTCCACACCTGTTGCAAGCTCCTGTAACTCTCCAGCATTCACCAGGATGCCTCTTTCCGCAATGCTCACATAATATAGGGGCTGGTCCTCTAAATGTCCTCCCAGGGGTATTGGCTACAGAAGTCGCAGACTGACCCGGCCTAGCTGTGGGTATGGGCCTCTGCGACTGCACTGGACCACTAGACTGCGGTCCCTTAAACTTCTTACTCTGGGGCTGATATGAGCTGGATGGCCCTGTCCCTCTTCTCTGCTGCCCCCTGTCTCTTCTGGCCTGCTCTTCCTTTTTAATTCTTTCTACATTCAGAGCTGCCGAGACAAGTCTGGTAAAATCTTCAAATTCAAAGGCAGCCACCTGTAACATTCCTCAATTAATCAACATTCTATTGATATATTCAAAAGTCATTACTTAAAACTTAAGAATGGTACACAACCTGTAGGTGGATATAATCGTTCAGTCCATCTTCAAACCTTCTACATTTATCCGCCTCTGTCGCCACCATGTCTCGGGCATATTTACTCAACCTGACAAATTCTCTCTCATATTCTGTCACTGTCATCTGTCTTTGCTTCAGGTTGATAAACTCCCTCTTCAAATTATTCAAATAGATGCGACCAATATATTTTCTCCGGAACTCCTTTTGAAAGAATTCTCATGTTCTGTCCTCTGGTCGCACTGTCTGTATAATGGAGGTCCACCACTGGTAGGCATCCTCCTGCAATAAGGATACTGCACACTTCAATCGTTCTTCAGGTGTGCAGTGCATCTGCTCTAATATTCTATTCGTCCGTTCAAACCAGTACTCTGCAGCAGACGTATCATCATCCTTCCTACCATGGAAATCAGTGGGTCTATGTTTAGCCAGCCGCTCTATGGCTGATCTTCGTGGCGCTGCTCTAGCCACATTCTGAAAGAACTCAGCCATCTGTTGCATAAATGCTGGCTGTACAAGGTCCGCTACTCTCGGACTAACTGATTCCCTAGATGCTCCCCCAGCCACGCTGGCGGGACTCTCAGGTCTATCACCGCTTCCTTCCATTTCTTTTATCCTATATCAGACAGAAGAGAGGTCTGCAGATTAGAGTCACACATTCCTATGAGTAGCTTTATACAATGCATGCATATACAGACTCTTTGGTCCAGAAACGCCTAAACCGCGCTCTGATACCACTATAAATGTAACACCCCCTGACCCGACCCGTCTGGATCGACCCAGGAAGTGCTACCGGGTTTTCAAAACTTTCTTATTTCTGTTTATAAACTGAAAACTATATAATTTTTAATTTAAAAATCTTTTCAAGTGAGCCCATCAAAAATTATTTTCAAAAATTTCGGCAGAGTTTCCTCTGTTTTTCTGATTTCTCAAAACCTGTTTTTCAAATAAAATCTCAAATCACAAACAATTCACAAAAACACTTCAAATCTCAATCCATTCAAATGCGCACTTCTGCCATTTAGTGCGACTTTCAAACACGTTATAAATCAATTCAGTAACTACAATCTTTTTTTTTTTTTTAAATGCGAAACAGAAAGTATAAAATAATTAATTACAACACATAATTACAAAACATAATTACAAAATTCTCTGTATATGCACACATATCTAATTATAATGTACAGAAATACTTATATAACAAACTTACCCCAAAGATACTGTGACTCTGAGCTCGTCTCTGCAGCTGGTGCCTCTTCAGTCTTTTCCGTCATCGGTATCTTTATTACCTACGCGTTAGAAACAAAACTAACGCGCTAAGCAAAACTGCCTAGTGGGTGTACACTAAAATAAATGGTAATATAATATAAAACAGTATATGTAAATTTAGAAATTCAAAAGTGTATATAAATAATAAAGCTTAAAATCAGTACTTTCAGAAATAGAAATATTTATAACAAACGTTTTACAATTACCAAAACTAAGTAAACAGACAGTATTTCAAAACTTCCTGAAATTCAGTTCCATATCACTTCTTTGTTTTCCATAACATTTTCTAATCATAAGTTCTCAATTTGGCTCATGATACACATAACAGAGTGTACAGGACTGGATTACGGGTTTTACAGTCGGATTTCCCATCTCATATGAAATGGTATCCCTATATAAACAGTCGGTTTCCCATTTCACGAGGAAATGGTATCCGGGTATTTTCACAGTTGGTTTCCCATTTCACGAGGAAATGGTATCCGTAAAATCAATGATTAGAGACATTATACATCACAGTGCAGTACTGCCATAAATTTCACCCAATTGACATGTCAATCTCCTATATCCAAATATCCCTATACATATATTAGGGCCGTTCAAAATATCATAACAATTTAGTTCTATGATTTCAGAAATCAACAATTATCGATTTCAGTCAAAATCCATAAAACAAAAATTATAAACCAAGTTTTGAAATGAATATTCATAAGAGCAAAATATTGTCCAACAATATGCAAAAACATAAACAAATCCATACAAATATATATATAATCCAATAACAATCAAATCATTTATCAAAACTAAGTTTCAGAAAACGTGTGTACACCAACCTGGTTACCAGTTTTTCTCTCGACTATCTCGGTTCTACGTTTTCTTTTCCTTTCCCTTTTCTTTCTCTTCCACCTTTTCTTTCTTTCTTTCTCTCTTTCCTTCATCTTCTCTTCTCCTTTTCCTTCTTCTTCTTCCTTTTCTTCCTCTTCTTCTTCTTTCTCTTCTTTCTTTCTTCTTCTTTCTCTTTTTTCTTTCTTCTTCTTTCTCTTTTTCTTTCTCGGTCTTTGTCTCTCTCTTTTTCTCTGTTTTTGTGGCTTCTGCGAGAAGACAATTTTTTTTTTTTTTATATTTTTCGATCGTCGCGCCACCAGGTCGCGGTACTCATCGCGAGCACACCTCGCGGTACCATGGTCGCGCTGGTGGTCGCCATGCTCACTGCCCGAATTTTACATTTTCATCGCGAGCAGGTCATCGCGATCTGTGGTCGCGGTGACCAGGTCGCGATGCTCACTGCCTCAGTTTTCAATTTTCATGCATCATTTCTGAACCGTTTCATCTGGTCCACCTGAAAATCATAAAAATAAACATACTTTTAATTACATTTACACCCCTCATATCATAAATTTTATACCACATATTTAAATTTAATAATTCAAAATTCGGGATGTTACAATTCTTCCCCTCTTAAGAAATTTCGTCCTCGAAATTTACCTTAATGAAACAGTTGCGGATAATGTTGTCGTATCGTTTCTTCACTCTCCCAGGTAGCCTATTCTACTTTATGATTCCTCCAGAGGACTTTCACCAGTGGCACTCTTTTATTTCTTAGTTCTTTGATTTCCCGATCAAGAATCTGCACTGGTTCCTCCTCATATGTCAGGTCTAGGTCAGATTTCAATACTTTCGGCCTGAATTCTGTGGGAAGGATCAGTTCTGTATCTCCTCAGCATAGACACGTGGAACACATTATAAATCTTTTCTAATTCTGGAGGTAAAGCTAGTCTGTAGGCTACTGGTCCCACACGTTCAATGATTTCGTATGGCCCAATAAACCTAGGACTCAACTTACCTTTTCTGCCAAATCGAAGCACTTTCTTCCACGGAGATACTTTTAGAAATACTTTCTCACCGACGTTATATTCTATCTCTTTCATTTTCAAATCTGCATATGATTTTTGTCGGTCAGAAGCAACTTTCAATCTGCCCTTGATAATCTTCACCTTCTTCTCAGTTTGTCTGATCAAATCTGGGCCTACTAACCTGTCCTCTCCTAACTCTGTCCAGCATATTAGAGTCCTGCATTTCCTTCCATACAGTGCCTCGTAAGGTGTCATAGCTATGCTCGACTGGTAACTGTTGTTGTAGGCGAATTCAATCAATGGGAGATGATCCGCCCAACTTCCTTCAAAATCAATGACACAACTCCTGAGCATATCTTCAAGCACCTGAATTACCCTTTCTGATTGTTCGTCTGTCTGCGGATGGAAGGCTGTACTGAAACTTAGTCGAGTACCCAAGGCTTCTTGTAACTTCTTCCAGAATCTGGATGTAAACCTCGGATCTCTATCTGATATTATGGATGCAGGCACTCCATGCAATCTGACTATCTCTCTGATGTAAAATTCTGCCAGTCGATCCAGGGAATAGTCAGTTCTGACAGGTAGAAAGTGTGCTAACTTCGTCAATCGATCCACTATAACCCATACTGCATCGTGTTTACTCCGAGTGAGTGGCAATCCAGTGACAAAGTCCATTGTAATACGGTCTCATTTCTATTCAGGTATTGCTATTGGTTGTAACAATCCTGATGGAACCTGGTGTTCAGCTTTCACCTGTTGACAAGTCATGCATCTATTCACAAATTCCACCACATCTCTCTTCATACCAGACCACCAATACTGAGTTTTCAAGTCTCTATACATTTTTGTGCTACCTGGGTGCATTGCATACGAACTGCTGTGTGCCTCTGTCAGGATTATCTTTCTCAATTCTTCATCATCTGGAATGCAAATCCTGTCTCTGAAACACACAATACCATCAATTCTGATTGAGAAGTCCGGATGCTTCCCTTCTGGGATTTGTTCACATATCGTCTGAATTCGAGCATCCTGCTTCTGTTTCTCTGCAATCTGCTGAATCAAACTGGGTCTGCATATCGATTCAGCTACTACTGCATTATCTGGATTCAGCCGCAACTGCACGTTCATAGCCTTCAGAGCAAACAATGCTTTTCTGCTCAACGCATCTGCGACTACATTCGCCTTCCCTGGATGGTAGTCGATTATACAGTCATAGTCTTTAATCAACTCCATCCATCGTCTCTGTCTCAGGTTGAGCGCTCTCTAGGTAGGCAGATATTTCAGACTCTTGTGATATGTGTATATATAACATTTCTCGCCATACAAGTAATGCCTCCAGATTTTCAAAGCTGAAGACTATGGCTGCAAGTTCCAGATCATGAATCGGATAATTCAGCTCATCATTTTTCAACTGTCTGGACGCATATGCAACCACTTTGCCTTCCTGCATCAATACACACCCTAAACCCTGATGTGAGGCATCACTAAAGATCACAAAGTCCTTACCTGAAACAGGCTGAATCAGGACTGGAGCCTCAACAAGCATTGCTTTCAATCTGTCAAAAGCTGCCTGGCATCTATCAGTCCACTCAAATCTGACATTCTTATGCAGTAGCTTGGTCAACGGACTTTTAATTACATTTACACCCCTCATATCATAAATTTTATATCCACATATTTAAATTTAATAATTCGAAATCCGGGATGTTACATCTGAAGGAGAAGAAACTGAGTCTGGTTCGGAGATAGGGAGAGCAAAGGGAGTATCATTATTCCAATTCAGATTGTTCAGAGTACAAAGACTCAACATCTGCATTTGGATTAAGAGTAGGTTTTGAGGATTGAATCTGTTGGATCATCTTGGTAGATTGTTTAGTCTTGTGAGGACACTGTTATGCAAAATGTCCTTTTTTCTTGCAAATAAAGCACCTGTTAGATTTTTGAAATCCTCTGCGTTGCTTCTTTCTGAAGTACCTGAATCTACGATTCTTTCTACCCTCTTTAGGAAGGAAGTGCTTTCGTTTCTTTGTAGAACAAGAACACTTATCAGGCTTACATTTGATCTGAAGATGAGGTTTTTGACAAACTCTGTCAAACTTCTTTTTATTCTGCATCATCTTAGAGATCAGTTTCTGGGTGTCACAAAGTTTTTCTAGAGCAGTAAGAGCCATCTGATGGACTTCTCCCAAAGTAATATTGGATAGAGGTCTACAGGTAGCAGTGATCTGTCTCTGTAAGTCAGTATGCAATTCATCAAGAAGAGAGTTGATGTAGACTTGAGTAAGAGATTCATGGGAGTGCTTGGATGAGGATCGGGTAGGTGGACCATGAAGAGGATATTTTCTAAAAGTGTCAGAGGCCATTTTGAATGTTTGTGAGTGATCTGGGGGTGCGATAGGAGATGGTGGAGAGTCAAAAAAAGTGTAACCATATAAATAGGAAGACACTGGTTTCTTCTTCTTTATAAGATCTTTATGCATTCTGTTCATCTCAGTCTTTAAACTTTGAATCTCTTTCTTCTTTTGATCAAATTCATAACCAAAACGTTGTTGTTTTAGTAAGAATCTCAACTCAGAATCAATCTGGGCAATTCTGTCTTGGAGGTCTCAATAGTACTTGCGAAGAGTAGAATCAAGACCAGCAAGTTTATCATCTGTCTGAGCAATATGTTCCAAAACTTTATCAATTTTGGAATCAAGAGTCTTTAACATCTTGTTTTGAGATATGGCATTTTTGGTTTGCCAGTTAAGAACCTCTTCTGCTTGAGAGCAGGGCTTTTGACGTCCATCAGGGAGGACTTCAAAAGGTTGAACAAAAGGACGAGTGGCTATGTTGGTATCTCTGTCTGTAAGACGTTCCAAATGGGGAAAGTTATCATCATAATTGTAAGAGGAAGCCATGTGACAGGGAATAGGTTCAGAATGGAGTGTTAATTGTTATGTCTGATAGGGTTCTGGTATGGGCTCAGGTTCAGGAATGAGGCCTTCTTCTTTCAGAATTCTCAAGGCTTCTACATAGATGTCTAGTGGTTTATGGGTCTTGTGAATACCAATCCAAGGAGAATTAGGATCTCCAGGTTTATGGGTCTTTCTAGGTGGAGCACAAGGAGTTTGAGGTTTACAGGTGTTAATGTAACACCCCCTGACCCGACCCGACTGGTTCGACCCAGGGAGCGCTACTCGGTTTTCAAAACTTTTCTTAATTCTGCTTATAATTTGAAAACCAAATAATTTATAATTTCAAATCCTTTCTAGTGAGCTCATTCAAAAATTGTTTTGAAAAATTTTGCCAGAGTTTCCTCTATTTTTCTGACTTTCCAAAAATCCTATTTCAAATAAAAACTCAAATAATAAAATAATCAACACTTCAAATCTCTTTTCTCAATCAAATGCGCACTCTACCATTTAGTGCGACTTTCTAAATATTTTCAAATAAAACAATTCATAATTTAATATTTACAAACCTTTGAAAAAAAAAACGTAAACCATAAAACAATTATTTACAAAACATAAATATATCACATTTACAAACTTCTGTATATGCATGTTTAACTGAATATAATATACAAAACTATTATCTACCCAAAGTTTGGTGACTCTGATCCTCAATCTGCAGCTACCACCTCTTCAGTCCTTTCCTCCCCTGGTATCTCTATTACCTACGCGTGATGAAATCAACGCGCTAAGCAATAATGCTTAGTGAGTGTACACTAAAATACAATTTCAATGTAATATAAAACAATACATCTAAAATTCAGAAATTCAGAAATACATATAGTACAAACATTATATTTCAAATACTGAAACTATATAAAGTAAAATATTTCAAAAGTTTCTGGGTTTAAATCTCAATAGCATTTCTTTATTTTAACATTCAAATTCATAGTTTTCAGTTTCTTAATTGGGCCTCTGATATATATTACAGGGTTTACAGGACTGGATTACGGGTTTACAGTCGGGTTTCCCATCTCAAAATGAAATGGTATCTCTATATACACAGTCGGTTTTCCATTTCAAAATGAAATGGTATCCGTATATTCACAGTCGGTTTCCATTTCAAAATGAAATGGTATCCGTATTTCACAGTCGGTTTCCCATTTCAAAATGAAATGGTATCCGTAGAATCATCATAATCATCAAGAATATCAGTGCAGTACTGCTAAGTGTACCCAATTGATATGTCAATCTCCTATATCCATATTTCTCAACACATATATCAGGGCCATAATTCAGGTATTATAGATTTTATAAATCAGTAAACATGCTCAAATTTCATCATTCAAATAGACTTCATAAATTAAAAAGTCTCTCAATTAGTCCAAAATCAATATCACTCAGTATATGTAGAATAAGATACTCAAAAACATGTAAAGTAACATAGAACAACACGTAACAGTAGATTTCAAAAATTAAAATCAATAAATTTAACATAAATCACTTTTATGTAATTCAAAATCAGTTTCAATGAGTATTCGCAAATCAATTCAATTAAATCTTACGAAAATTTATGTGTACACCAACCTGGATACCAGTTTTACGAACTTTTCTTTCCTGGATTTCTTTTTTCCTTTTTCCTTTTTTTCTTTTTCCCTCCTCTTTCCTTTTCTTTTCCTTTTCTTCTTCCTTTCTTCTTCTTCCTCTTCTCTTCTTCTTCTTCTCTTCTTTCTCTTCTCTTCTTCTTCTTCTCTTCTTCTCCTTCTCTTCTTCCTTTTTATCTTTTTTTCTTTCTCTTCTTTTTCTTTCTTTTCTCTCGTTCTCTCTCTATTTTTTTTCTGGGTTGCTTCATCGTGAAGCTTCTATCGCCGTCTTATTTTTTTATAAAATTTCGGTCATCGCGACCGCTCCTCACGACCTGTGGTCACGCCATCTGGTCGCGTTGCTCATTGGAGTGATTTCAGTGTTTTCATCGCGATCAACCATCGCGGTGTCCGGTCGCGATGTTGGTCGCGTTGCTCACTGCCTAAAATCAACATTTTCACTGTGAGCTTGCTTAGCGCGATCCCTAGTCGCGGTGACTGGTCGCGGTGCTCACTGCCTAAAATCACTATTTTCATCGCAAGCTGCTCATCGCGATCCTTGATCGCGGTACTCACTACCAATATTTTTTCTTTTCTTTCATGCATTCTTTCTGGACCGTTTCACCTGGTCCACCTGGAAACCTTAAACCATAAATATAATATTCACATATTCAAAATTAATTCAACCATACTTTTCATATTTATTTGAAATTAAGGATGTTACAGTTTGCGACAAGTACAGCCTTTATCACACATATTAGGATCAACATCCCAGATAAAGTGACCATTAATTTTGTCTGTGAAAGTGACAGAGCCATCATGGTGAAATGAATAGATCGGGATGTCATCTTCAAAAGCAACAGGGGTGATCATCATAGATTGGAAAATTACAAGAGTTGGATATGTAGAGGTCTGAACAGGCTGAAAAGTAGTTCTGACAGAACCGTCTTCTAGTCTGGTGAAGTTTGGTTCTTGGACCTGGACAGGAGACTACGAGATTATGAGAAGTTGTGCCAAATTATGAGAAGCTATACCAGGACACTTCACCAAACTTTACCAGACTAGAAGACGGTTCTGTCAAAACTATTTTTCAGCCTGTTCAAACCTCTACAGATCCAACTCCTGTAATTTTCTAGTCTATAATGATCACCCCTGTTGCTTTTGAAGATGAAATCCCGATCCATTCATTTCACCATGATGGCTCTATCACTTTCACAGACAAAATTAATGGTCACTTTATCTGGGATGTTGATCCCAATATGTGTGATAAAGGCTGTACTTGTCGCAAACACCATAAACCTCCAACTCCTTGTGCTCCACCCAGAAAGCCCCCTAAACCTGGAGATCCTAATTCTCCTTGGATTGGTATTCACAAGACCCATGAACCACTAAACATCTATGCAGAAGCCTTGAAAATTCTAAAAGAAGAAGGCCTCTTTCCTGAACCTAAGCTTATACCAGAACCCTATCAGACACAACAACCAACACTCCATCCTGAACCTATTCCCTGTCACATGGCTTCCTCTTACAATTATGATGATGACTTCCCCCTTTGGAACGTTTTACAGACAAAGACACCAACATGGCCACTTGTCCTTTTGTTCAACCTTCTGAAGTCCTCCCTGATGGACGTTAAAAGTCATGCTCTCAAGCAGAAAAGGTTCTTAACTGGCAAACCAAAAATGACAGATCTCAAAAAAAGATGCTAAAGATTCTTGATTCCAAAATTGATAAAGTTTTGGAACATACTACTCAGACAGATGATAAACTTGCTGGTCTTGATTCTACTCTTCGCAAGTACTATTTAGACCTCCAAGACAAAATTGCCCAGATTGATTATGAGTTGAGATTCTTACTAAAACAACAACGTTTTGGTTATGAATTTGATCAAAAGAAGAAAGATATTCAAAGTTTGAAGACTGAGATGAACAGAATGCATAAAGATCTTATAAAGAAGAAGAAACCAGTTTCATCCTCTTTATATGGTTACTCTTTTTTTGACTCTCCACCATCTCCTATCTCACCCCCAAATCACTCACAAACATTCAAAATGGCCTCTGACACTTTTAGAAAATATCCTCTTCAGGATCTACCTACCCGATCGTCATCCAAGCACTCTCATGATCCCTCCAAAACGAAAGACAAAGGAAAACTCTCATTTTCCTCTAAACACAAATTCTCTAAGAAATCCTTGTCCATCTCTGAGCCCAAATATCCAGATTTATCTTCATCACCTACCTCTATATCTTCTAACTCAGATGAATCAGAAACTGCTAATATCAGTCGTCTTCTTATGGCAGACCGACCTTTTGTAAAAAACTCTCGTACTCGTAGTGATAAACCTATTGTGGAAGATGATCCTCCTGATTCTCCTCACTACACTAATCTGATACCCTAATTTCCACCACAGTCCTCTAACAAAGCTACTAATGGTCCCTGGTTTTCCCTTAAAGAAAAAAACCTTGATGAATGGCGTGCCAAACTTCTTGAGTTCGGTGCCTGGATTGACCTCCACATGACTAAGTCAAACCGCACCCTTAAAGATATTATTCGTGAATTCTCATCTAAATTCATTGGTATGCTTCGGGACTAGTTTCAAAGCCTTGGAGAATACAGACAACTCCAGTTTATTCGCCTTTCCACTGCCACTCAAGTTCTTGATGTCCTGTTCTCTACATTTATTGGTGATGCTCAACTTGTTGATAAACAGATTAAACAAGAATTCTTTGACCGAAAATGTTGTTCCTTGAAGCGCAAAGATCTCAATCACCATTATAAAAAGATGGCTGAAAGGTTCTATATGCTCAATGGTTACAATGATGAATCTCTTACTCAAGTCTACATCAACTCTCTTCCTGATGAATTGCATGCTGACTTACAGAGATAAATCACTGCCACCCGTAGACTTCTATCCAATATTACTTTGGGAGAAGTCCATCAGATGGCTCTTGCTGCTCTAGAAAAACTTTGTGACACCCAGAAACTAATCTCTAAGATGATGTAGAATAAAAAGAAGTTTGACAGAGTTTGTCAAAAACCTCATCTTCAGATCAAATGTAAGCCTGATAAGTGTTCTTGTTCTACAAAGAAACGAAAGCACTTCCTTCCTAAAGAGGGTAGAAAGAATCGTAGATTCAGGTACTTCAGAAAGAAGCAACGCAGAGGATTTCAAAAATCTAACAGGTGCTTTATTTGCAAGAAAAAATGACATTTTGCATAACAGTGTCCTCACAAGACTAAACAATCTACCAAGATGATCCAACAGATTCAATCCTCAAAACCTACTCTTAATCCAAATGCAGATGTTAAGTCTTTGTACTCTGAACAATCTGAATTGGATAATGATACTGCCTTTGCTCTCCCTGTCTCCAAACCAGACTCAGTTTCTTCTCCTTCAGATGATGATGATGATTCTGATTCCTCAGAATCCACTATTTTCCACCTTTCACCCAGTACATACAGATTAAAACATCTTGACCAGTCACCACATTCCAAGCCCACATGTTCAAGCCCAACTCTTATCAGACAAATATGATAAGCCCATCAATGTTATCGCCTATATTGATACTGGTGCTTATAAATCCATGTTAGACCCAAAAGTCCTTCCTTCTCAATATTAGACTCCTTATACCCAACATTTTAAAGCAACCGATGATGAACTGTTTACCACAAAACTTATCACTAAGAAACGTATTGGTGTTAAGTTTTTTCCTGGTTGTGTCATATGGTCTAAGTTCATTGGCAGTCCATTACCTGGCAAAGATTTACTTTTGGGATGGGATACATATTGTCTATTTGATAAGCTCAAAATTCTTCCTACTGGAATTCGCTACAAAAGAGATTTCAAATCCTTCACCACAGATTTGAAAGTTTTCTCCATCCAAGATGGTCCTTCCTCTTTTGAACCTTTCTAAACAGCTCTTCTGTCTCATTGTGCTGACAATCATGCCCTGTTTAAACATCCAAATCCGCTTTGGCATAATCCTGATTTCTTTATTAGGCTCCCCTTTAAGCTTAACGAAGATGTTAACCCTACCAAAGCCTCTCATCCTGGCATGTCTCCTTCAAACCTTCAACTGGCTCGTCAAGAATGTGAAGCCCTTTTACAACAAGGCCTTATTGAGCCCACATCCTCTTCTTGCACTTGCCAGACCTTTTATGTTGAAAAACGATCTGAAAAGCTTAGAGGAAAAAAGAGACTTGTTATTGATTATAAACCCTTGAACAGATTCCTCCAAGATGACAAGTTTCCTTTACCAAAAACCTATACCCTTTTGGTCTATCTAGCCAAGGCCCATTTATTTTCAAAATTTGATCTTAAAGGTGCTTTTTGGCAATTGGGTGTTTATCCTTCAGATTGGCCCAAAACAGCCTTTTGTATTCCTAACGCTCAGTATCAGTGGAAAGTTTTACCCTTTGGGTTAAAAACTGCTCCTTCCCTCTTCCAAAAGGCCATGACTCGCATTTTTCATTCTATCCTCTACAGTACCCTCATCTACATTGATGATATTTTGCTGTTCAATTCTGTGACATCCTCCAACAATATGACATAATTCTTTCTGAAAAGAAAAGCTTTATTGCTCAACAGGAAATTGATTTTTTGGGAATGCACATTTCTCATGGCACGTACTCTCCTGGCCCACACATTGCCCATGAATTATTAAAGTTTCCTGACTCCAACCTTTCTCGTGAACAAATCTAGCAATTTCTTGGTACAGTAAATTATATATGTGATTTTCTCCTACATGTGGCCCAATACACCTCACCTTTATCCAGTCTCCTGAAAAAGAGGCCTCCTCTTTGGGGTCCAGTTCACACTGACGCTGTCATCAATCTAAAAAAGATAGCTCAACAGCCACCTCCATTACACATTCCATCAGATGGTCTTTACATCTTTCAAACTGATGCCTCTGGCTGTCACTGGGGTGCATTGCTCCTTGAAGAAAAAGACAAGAAGAGATTCCACTGTGCCCATGCCAGTGGTTCTTTTAAGTCTTCTCAACAGCATTATCATACCATCTATAAGGAGATTCTTGCTGTCAAATATGGGATTGAAAATTTTAATTTTTATCTCAGATGACATACTTTTAAAGTAGAAATGGACAATTCGTCTGTAATACACCCTCCCGATAGATTGTATTGTACATGTACATGTATTGTAATATATTTTTTCAGTATTGATTGTACGATACTGTAACGGAATTTATTGGACGATTAGTATGATTTCATAAAGTATATACGAAATCTAATTATAAGCTTTTGGAGAACATAGTAAAGATTTTCATAAATTGGAGTATTAAGAATATTTATTAGAGGTCAAAATATATTTTTATGATATGAGATTTTAATTTAATTAATTGATGGAAAAGTAAATTGAAATGAATTTTTTTGGAAAAAAGTTAATGGATTGTTAGGGATTAAATTGTAAATCAAAAGGTTTTGTTCAATTTCATGTGATTAAATGTTATGATTGTGGTCACAATATGAAATTGAGAGATCAAGGGGCATATTGTAATTACTAAAAATTTATATGGGTGATAAGTGGTGAAATTCCATTGGTGGATCAAGTCAAACAACAAAAAAATAAAAAGAGAAAAGTCTAGAACAACTCATTTGGTTTCATTTCAACCGTGAATTACAAAGAACAAACAAACAACAAATTAAAAAAAAAAAAAAAGACAAAGCAAAAGAACAATAGCAGAACCATTCGGCCAAAGCAAAGAAAGAAAAAAAAAAAAAAAGAAGAAAAGAGAGAAGAGAAGAGAGAGCCGGCCGAGAGAGAAAAAAGGAAGGAAAAGAGAAAAAGAAGAAAGAAAGACGAAGGAGAGAGAGAGAGAGAAGAGTATCGGAGCATCATCAAATCATCTATTACAAGAATAGCAACCCCAAGTAAGTTTTTCTATTTTCAGATTTTAATAAAGTAAATGCGTTGGATTGTGTTGTATGAGATTCAATTTAAGAGAAATTGAATGTTTCAGGGAATATATAATTGTAGAGACATGATTTTTAGCAAATTAAATGTAATTAATTTTATGAGAATAGAAGAAATTGAAGAATAAAGTGTTAAATGTGTTAATTGAGTTTTGTATAAGTTGATGGTGTTTATATTAACGATTTAATTGGAAATATATTACTTTAGGGACAAATGTCCGTATATGGGAGAAAAAAAAATGTTATGGAAAGACAAGAAAGGTATTGAGACGAAGGAACCAGAGCGCCAAGCTTAGAGAAAACCATAAATCTGTGAGTGTAAATTTATTTTAAAGCAAAACATATTTTATTTTAGCAATATATTTTATCTAAAGTTCAGCAAATTAATATTTTTATTTAAGTTAGTGCAAAATCAAATTTTTAGTTGAATTATATTTAGTTTATTTTCTTTAAGTTTGATTTAGTATGTTGTGATTTCGTATATAATTGTTGATTTAAATGTGTTTAGTTAAAGTAATTATATATCTCAGAAATTTAAATTTTATATTCATTAAATAAATATGTTTTATATATATATTCCATGGTTTTTGATTAAAAGCTAGTTTTCGAAATAAGAAAATAGTTTTCAAACCCATGGATTACCCTATGGATTATCAAATCAGTTATCAGCAGTTAGACCCGGCCAGTACATCCCAATTGTGTGTGGCAAGTTAAGAGGGGATGTAGCACCCCCCGACCCGATTCGGCCGGACCGACCCGGGGAGCGCTACTCGGACTTTCAGAACTTTTAAAAATTCATTTTGTAAACAGAAAACCATATAAATTATAGTTTAAAAATCGTTTTCGAGTGAGCCCATTCAATACAAACTTTTTACAAAAATTCGGCAGAGTGCCGTTTGTTTTTCGGACTTTCCAAAACCTGTTTTCCACAAATCAAATTAAATTCACATTTTCCACAAACACTTCTATATCTCATATCAACCAGTTGCGCACTCTGCCGTTTAGTGCGACTTTTCAAAACCGTTTATAAAATAAAACAAAACAGACTCTAATAGTTACAAACATTTTTAATAATAAAAGGCATAAATCATAAACTAATTAATTACAAAACATTTTACAAAACGTATTTACAAATTCCCTGTATATGCATGCTTTCAGAATATATATATATACACGTAACAAGAATATAGCTACCCAACTGTACTATCTCTGTGACTCGGTCTGCAACTTGCTCTTCCTTCAGTCTCTAGCCTCCTCTGGATTCCTGGTACCTACGCGTTAGAAACAAAACTAACGCGCTAAGCATATAGCTTAGTGGGTGTACTAAAAACTCAATTAAATAAATCACAATATATATATATATATATATATATAATTCATTTCGAATCCATTTCAAAATCAAATAAATTTCAAAATCAGAGCATTAAACTATTTCAATCACTTTAATTTCAATACTGCAATCAATATACGAATGCTATCAATAGAATCATTCGGTTCACTTTTCAATTCCAATCAATTCTGGCCCGCTAGAATACTAAACATATTAGGACCGGAATATGGGTCAAGCTCCCAACCCTCAGAACGAATTCTGATGAGGTACGTGTCTCCCAACTCTAGGACCGTGGGTACGGAACCTAGAGAGGTACATAGCTCCCTATCCTAGGAACGAATCCTTGGGAAGGTACATTAACTCCCAACCCCCAGGACGAATCTTGAGGAGGTACGTATCTCCCAGCCTCTGGACGAATCCAAGAGGAGGTACATCAGTATCATCAATATCAATCAATCAGTATCGGCGCAGTACTGCTCAGTAAAAACCCAGCTGGTATACCAACCTCCTATATCCATTTCTATGTCTACGTATCCTAGGGCCGTTTCGATAAACGATTTTCACAATCAGTTACAAATAAATATTTACTCAGTCAATCTAAAATTTTATACGATATTCTTCAAACGCATCAACAATAATCATATAAATATCGAAATCAACTATTTAATACGAAATCGAAACATTCGAACCACAAACAAATACGATCTAGTATAAAATCTTTCCGAAATCAACCATAAGTATATCAATCATCAATTTTTACACATCGAAAATCGAAATCGAAAACATCTAACGAAATCAAAATCGAAATCGAAAACATTTAACGAAATCGAAATCGAAACGAAAACAAGAAACGAAAACGAAAACAATAACGTAAACGATAACGAAATATTTTTCGTAAAGATTCCGAAAACAAAAGTACACCTACCTCGGTACTGTTTTTCGTTCGACCAACCGCGGTTCCACGATCTCTTTTTCCTTTCCTTTCCTTTTCTCTTCACCTACACCTTTCTTTCTCTTCTCTTTCCTTCTTCTTTTTCCTTTTCTTCTTCTTTCTTCTTCTTTTTCTCCTCTCTTTCCTCTCCTTTTCTCTCTTTTTCTCGGCTCTGTCTGGGTTCTGTGTGTTTTTCTCGCTTCTGGGAGAAGCTTTTTTTTTTTTTTTTTTCGCTACCGCGACCGCCGTCGCGACCTGTGGTCGCGGCACCAGGTCGCGATGCTCACTGGAATGCGCGCACCGCCTTCCTCGCGAGCGCGCCTTGGTCGCGCTGCTCTCTGCCCGTTTTTGACACTTTCATCGCGAGCAGTCCATCGCGACCTGTGGTCGCGGTGGCTGGTCGCGATGCTCACTGCCAGGTTTTGCCATTTTCGTCGCGAGCAAGCCATCGCGACCTGTGGTCGCGGTGACCAGGTCGCGATGCTCTCTGGTCCAGTTTTCCAATTTTTCATTTTTTTTCATTTTTCACTATTCAATCCGGTCCGCTGGAAATCATAAAATAAACATACATTTAATTACATTTACACCCCCTCAAATAGTAAAATTTATTTTCACATATATATAACATTCATTACCCGAAATCCGGGATGTTACAGGGGACAGTCCGCTAACTTCAGGGGGGGTTGAGTCTGTCAGTCGCCTACACATTGGGGTGTTGTTTCGCTATATGTATGCAACACAGCATTCCGCACATAGACAGTGAGATGTCTTTTATCAAATATCACGTTGAGCGCATCAGTTAGTCACCTCGTGACTTATATCAGATGTCACAGTGGACGGCGCAGTTAGTCGCCCTGTGATCCACTCATATGGTACGGCGCAGTTAATTGACCTATGAGTTCAGTTCAGCTTAGGGGTCCATTGGGAGTTTTCAGATACATAAGCCAAGCCAGATATGGTTTTCAGATTTTCAGTACTGAATATTAAATTAAGAGCTTTGTACGTTATGCTTGGCTAGATTTTTAGAAAAGCAGATTTCAGTACAGTATTCAGAAAACAGATGATTACAGATTTCAGTACATTGTTTTCAGGAGATAGAATAAGTTTTCAGAAAAATTTATTATCAGAAGAGCATTTTATCAAAAAAGTATTTTATTAGAAGAGTATTATCAAAAAACTATGTTATTAGAAAAGTTTTATTAGAGAAGTTTTATTAGAAAAGCATTTTCAGTAAAATATTTTATTTTAGTTTTTCAGTTTTAAGAAAAGTACATTATCTTAATATTTCAGTTTTTCAGAAAACATATTATTTCAGTATTTCAGTTTTCAGAAACGAATATTAGGTTAGTTTTCAGTTTTTAGAAATAGAAAAGATATAACTTCAGCTTTTCAGATTTTAATAAAGTGAAAGTATATGTATATATTCTTAGTTTTTCATAAATTTGATTTCAGAATAGTTTTATGTATAAATTTTAGAACAGTTTCTAGAAAATAGATTTCAGTATAGTTTTATGAGAAAGATTTTAATATATATATTTCAAAATAGTTTTTATAAAAGAGATTTCAGTACAGTTTTTATTGGAAACAAATTTTTAGTACAAATTTTAGTATAACTTTTAAGTAATAGATTTCAGTATAGTTTTCAAGAAAATATATTTCAATACATTGATTTAAAGATACAGATTTCAGTATGTGCTATTATGATAATTTATTTCAGTACAGTGTTTATGATATCAGGAAAGGTTTTGTTATTATGCATTTCAGTATAGATTTCAGAAAACAGATTACTATTATTTTCACTAAAGTTTTCAGGGAGGTTTAGTTATTGTTTAGAAAACTATAACACTTATTGAGCTTCTTTAGCTCATTATATTTTTATGTTTTTAAACTAACCTCCCAGGTACAGGTGCAGGTGCAAACATTGCAGAGACGCCGAAGACCAGCAGGACCAGTCAGAAGATACTGTGACTGTTTTACAAGCATATATAATGTTTTATTTGTTAAGTTTGTATTTTAATATTGTTTTAAGTATATAAATATTTTATTTAAAAAATTGATTTATTTTTATTTGATAACTATTGATTTTGATAAACTGTTTGAGTTGTGATTATTGAGATGGATCGGAGGTCCACAGTAGTTGAGATTTGAGATTTTATAGAAGTGTTCAAGTTTTTATGCAGGTCTCCAAGATTTGGTAATTTCAGAAAAACAAAAGAAACTCTGCCAAAATTTTTATAAAATAGTTTTATATATAAAAAAAAAATTTCTACTCAGATTTTCAATAAAAGAAATGGCTTAGCTTCACGAAAACCTTTCAGTGGGGCAAGCCTCGACTGGGAAGCTACCGTGGAGTACCGGCAGGCTACCTAATGGGAGATAGTAGGTTAGGGGACTGTCATCGTCCTTTCCACGTGTCATAGAATTCAAGAACAAGGTTCCCACTGATCCTTTGTTACTAAAACTTAAGTTTTGGTTTGAACGATATGTTTTTCGTACTTCACATATAAAAGGATCTCAAAATATTATCCCAGACATGCTCTCTCGACCTCAACCTATCTAGCTCCTCTCCAAAACCTCTATCATACCAGTCATTTATACCCTTTTCCCAACTATGGCTGACCCCTCCTATGATCCTTCCTACATTCTCAACCTCCTAGTCAAACAACTGCTCTCTTTTCCACCTGGTCTTACCCAACCATCTGTTCCTTCTTACCAGACTACCTCACACGAAATTAGATAGTTGGCTTCATACCACCTTTATCATTATCTCCATCTTCTAATAATGAAAATGACCACCACCATGTGACTCGCCATAACAAACCATTTCTTATTCCCTTCCACCTTCGTCCTTATAACTTTTCTCAAAATACCCTTTGGTATCTTTGGTGCCTCTCTGTTCTTTACTCACATCCTATTATTTTACCCCTCATGCAACTCTCTCAACACCTCCATGATCCAACCAATAACAACTCCCTCCTTTGGACTTTTCTTCAGTGGTTCAATCCTCTCTCCTGGTGGAGTAACAAAATAGTTTCATTAATGAGTTTTCATAATATTTGGAAAATGGATGATCTTATGAGTAATAAGCTGTCATGTATTTTTATTTTTTCACAGGCCATATCTCTCTAATCCTGATACAAAACTATTATGGTCTCTGAATCATGCATACGAATACCAGACAGTTTATGACCTTGACTGTAACATCCCGGATTTCGGGTAATGAATTTTTGATATATGTGAAATATGTGAAAATAAATTTTACTATTTGAGGGGGTACAAATTTTATTATTTTATGATTTTCAGCGGATCAGATTGAATAGTGAAAAATGAAAAAGTGAAAACTGGACCAGAGAGCATCGCGACCTGGTCACCGCGACCACAGGTCGCGATGGCTCGCTCGCGGTGAAAAACGCAATTTCGGGCAGTGAGCATCGCGACCAGCCACCGCGACCACAGGTCGCGATGGACTGCTCGCGATGAAATTGTTAAAATCGGGCAGAGAGCAACGCGACCACTCGCGCGACCAAGGCGCGCTCGCGAGGAAGGCGGTGCGCGCACTCCAGTGAGCATCGCGACCTGGTGCCGCAACCACAGGTCGCGACTGCGGTCGCGGTAGCGAAAAAAAATATATATAAAAAAAAAAGAGAAGCTTCTCGTGGAAGCTAGAAAACAGCTGAGAAAAGAGAAAGAGAGTGAGAGGTCGAGAGAAACAGCAAGAGAAGAGAGAGTGAGCGAGAAAAGAAGAAGAAGGAAAAGAAAAGAAAAAGAGGAAGAAGAGAAAGAAGGAGAAAGGAAAAGGAAAGGAAAGACGAAATCGTAGAACCAACGAAAAACACGGATTTGAGGTAGGTGTACTCTCGTTTTCGAAATCGTTTCGAGAAGTATTTCGTTTACTTATTTTTCGTTTTAGTTTTCGATTTCGTTTCTCGTTTTTGTTTTCGTTTTCGATTTCGTTAAAAGTTTTCGATTTCGATTTTTGTATGAAAAGTGTTTGCTTATAAGAAAAATTGATGATTGATGCACCTATTGATGATTTCGAACTGGTTTTATGTTAGATCGCGTTTTGATCGTATTTCGATTGTGTCGATTTTGTTAAAAATACATGATTTATACTTTTGTATGATTATTGTGGATATTCTTGAAAAATATTGTGCGAAATGTATACACTGATTGTGAACCTTACTTATTGTAACGGCCCTAGGATACGGAAACATAGAAATAGATATAGGAGGTTGGTATACCAGCTGGGTTTTACTGAGCAGTACTGCTGCCGTTATTATTGTGTGATTGTTGTTGCGGGGCAATCTCGGACAATCACACCGATTTTAGTGATCGTTGTTGCGGGGCAATCTCGGACGATCACAATGATACTAGTGATTATTGTTGCGGGGCAATCTCGGACAATCACGTTGATATCAGTGACTGTTGTTGCGGGGCAACCCCGGACGTCACGTTAACCCATATTCCAGTCCCAGAATGTTTAGTATTCTAGTGGGCCAGTAATGATTTGAATTGAAACTGAACTGAATGATTTGATGGATCGAATTCATATATTGGTTTCATTATTAATTTAATTGTTTTGAAAGTGATTTAGAAATGAAAATCATATTGTGGTTTATTGCTTCTTTAAAGAACAATTATATTGTGAGTTATTTAATTGAGTTTTTAGTACACCCACTAAGCTTTATGCTTAGCGCGTTAGTTTTGTGTCTAACGCGTAGGTACCAGGAATCCGGAGGAAGCTAAAGACTGAAGGAAGAGCAAGTTGCAGACCGAGTCACAGAAATTGTACAGTTGGGTAGCTATATTTTTGTTATGTGTATATATATTCTGAAAGCATGCATATACAGGGAATTTGTAAATATGTTTTGTAAAATGTTTTGTAATTAACTAGTTTATGATTTCTGTATTTTATTATCAACATGATTGTAAATGTTTAAGTCTGTTTTGTTTTATTTTATAAACTGAATTGATAAGTCGCACTAAACGGCAGAGTGCGCAACTGTTTGAATATGAGATATTGAAGTGCTATTGAGAATTGTATTGGAATTGTTTTGGAATTGTTTTGTGTAAAAGCAGGGTTTTAGAAAGTCCGAAAAACAAACGGCACTCTGCCGAATTTTCGTAAAAAGTTTAATTATTTTTATGGGCTGACAATGATTTTTGAAACGTATAAAACTATCTGTTTTATGGGCTCACACTGATTTTGAAATGTAAAATGAAGTTTTGAAAGAGTTTTGAAAGACCGAGTAGCGCTCCCCGGGTCGGTCCGGCCGGGTCGGGTCGGGGGGTGCTACATTGACATCCAGTGGCCATAGCTCAAAGTTTCCCTGATTAAATTTCTATATGAGCTTAATCACGTGGATCCTGATTACCCTGATGAAGTCTTCATTCTACCAGCAACTCATTCTCCTCCTGGTTACTTCCAAGACTCCTAAGACCCTATGGAGCTTGACACAGATCCCGAGGCTTTACATTGCTCTCAACCTCATCCTGATTATAACGCTGGGCCATCCCGGCCCTGGTACAAATCGTTTTACGGAGATATTGACTCAAGTGATCCAGAATACGACAACAACAATTTGTCTCCTTCTCAGAACTCGATGTGATGCTCCACCAGCTCAGCAGATTCCCTCTTATCCAAAGCAGTTTCCTTTTATTATTTGTTTTGTCTCCTTGTACTTTGGAAAGTCATCTGTGACCTTCCCTTTACTTTAGTCTGCTTTAGCATCTTTCTTTTTCAAAGTTGTTTGTCTGTTTGCTATCATGTATTTTCTTTTGTCTAATGTAATTATTGAGTTGTAATGTTTATCCTTAGATCCAGAGAGTTTGCTCTGCCTTTATAAGGTTAGACCCTCTCCAGTTTGGGATCACGACCTAATTTCCATTGTAACATATTGTGAAATCAATAAACCATGTTTGCTTGAAACTTCTCTCTTCTTTCCTGAAAACTCTAAGTCTATTTCATCTTAATATGGAATCCTACTGAACTATTCTAGTATGCTCTGTGTTTGCCTCCGGTGGAGGATCCTGCACATCAGAACAGGTACACAGTTTGATCCAATTGCTACGGTCCCTCTCACAGAGTAGTGCAACCCGTTGCTCCGCCGTAAATCCCGTTTTGAGTTGATATAGGGCAATAGGAGTGGGTATCAAATCTGTGTAATGGTAGGAACCTCATCCTCTCTTTCAGCAGTGACATAGAGAGTATCTAAAGAAGTTCCAGGAAGAGGAAGATCAATAGCATGATCTTTGAGTCTATAGGCAAGCTGATGGTGCAGGGTTGCCATGTAAGAGCCAGCAACCATAGAAATTCCAGAGATCTGTATTTTGAGAAACTTGCAGAGTTGTGGTTCAGCAAGAGAAATGTTAAAGTTTGGGTAAAAAGTGAGGCAAACACTGCCAGTATGTAAGGTGGTGATAGAGGTACCAATAACAGCTTGGTCATACTTGCAATAAATGGAGTTGAGAAGAGCAAGTCTGGCTGTAACAGGTAATCCTTTGCGACCATGGAGTGTTAGGATAATACGGACAGCACCTAGATGAAGGTGTGAATATCCTTCTTGTCTACATTTTTTTATCATCTCGGGATCAATAGCAAGATCAACATACTGTTCTTGGGAAGTAGCTGGGATGAGGCATTTGTCAAGACCAGTAAATTGGACATACTTCTTGACAGGAGGTCTAGGAGTACTAATGAGCTTCTGGATGGTTCTTCGGAAACTTTTATTTCGTTTGAAAATATTATAAGGACTGACTAAAGGAAAGTCTGTTTCAGAGATCTGAGCATCTTCTGGAATATAGGCATATTCCATAAGGTTGGTAATTTTTGAAGAAGTAGTTCGTTTCATGGTAGGAGTGGCAGATACTGAAGAGAAGAGTTGATTTGGTGTAAAGGAAGAGGAAAAAGGAGTAAAATTAGAAGTAGGAACGATGTTTGAAGTCATATTGAAAAAAAAAATCTTTCCGTCCAACCACTAAGTTGTTTTTTTATCTTAAAACAGAATCCATAAAACCATAAGAGTACGTGGCATTGTTATACCGGAGATAAGCATTCCACAAATCTCAGGTTTCCCACCGATATACCTTAAGGCTCTGATACTAAAGACTATGCCGAGAGCCCTCAACATAGATTCGAGACCCACTCTTGTTGCCCTATATCAACTCAAAATGGGACTTATGGCGGAGCAACGGTTTATTTTAGTTTTAGCTTTATTTATATGTAAAAATATGACATTTTTTAAAAGGAGATTTGTACAATAAAAAAAAAGTTTAATTGTCGTGTAATTTTATCTAAAGCTGGGTTGTTTATACAATTAATCCTAAAACTGTAGAAAACCCCTCTCTTTTCAAACTGTAGAAAATCCCTCTCTTTTCAAAAAAAAAAAAGAAAAAAGAAGCGGATAAACCTCCTCTTCCCTTCCACTGTTAACCGCCAAACCAAAACAGAAGAGAGAAAATGAAAATGTCAGCTGTTAGTGGTAGTGCTACTCGCGAGCTCTTTTATCCAAACACACTCTCTCTCCGCAAACTTCCGTTCTCTTCTTCTCCTCCTTCTCTACTCTCTCCCTCTCCGAATATTCTCCTCTCTCTCTCTCCTTCCATTCTCTCCCTCTTTCTCCACCAAAAACCTCTCCCTCTCCTCTCTTCCCGCCAAAACGCCGCCGTATCCTCCGCAGACCACGGTGCCGAACTGGTAGACGACGAAGAGGAGGAGGAACAGGAGGAGAAGTTAGAACAAGGCGATGACTACGAACAAGACGTTGTTGACGGCGATGATGCTGAAGAATCCGATGGTCCAGCTTACGCGATTGACCTCCACGAGCTTGAGCAGGAGGCCAGACACGCCGCTCTCGAGTACTCCAACTCTCTGTCTCGCCAATTGAGAATCGGTGCGTTTCGTTTTGTGGTTTTTTTTAGTAACATTAAATTATTTGGAACTGGCGACGAAATTCGCAATCTCAATCCACAGCATTGCACCGATACAGCAGCCGGACGATAGGATGACCTCTCGTTAATACCATTGATTGATTTTAATGTTTTCCGTTTTGGTTTATTTTTTGTCTCTTTATTTATTTGGCAAAAATGTATTGGTGTGGAATTATAGTTGATATATTTGTTCTCGCTCTCGATTGTCTACTAATTGCAGAGGATGAGGTAGATGATCGAAAGGATTCTGGTAGAAAGCAGAAGAGGCATAAAAGTTCAACAGGAAATGTAGTAAGCATAATTGTTCTAGTCATTTTCATTTCTTATTTACTTGGGTTGAATTTTTATCTCACACAAATTGGGTGGACTTAGAATCAGAGTTATTTCTTCTGAACACAATAGTATTTAGCTATTAAATTAAAACACTGGATGGTTTAACAAGTTAAAACTTAGTTGCTTTATTTAAAATCAGTACTATTGAACACATGATAATAAAAGAAGTGTAAGAGACAGTCTATATTCCATTCATTCTGTTTCAATTGCAATACATTCCTCTATACGGAGTTCATGAGCCGTACAAGCCTTCAATGTCAGCTTGTAAATATTTGTCATCGTATGAACCAATCATTCTTTGCCTTCTCACAATCAAATGGTAATTTTCCTTTCCACGAGCCAGGAATATCTGTCTTTCAATGGAATAAATGAAAACGGTTTACCCATCATACTTAACTTTGTTGGCCAAATGGTGGAAAATGTACTAATAGTTTCACAATACTCCACTGTGGAAGTCCATCATTTGTCAGATAATTGTTTACAAATTTTGCTAGAAAAAGACCTAGTGGGATAGAATCGTAAGCATAAGAAATACAATAATATGATGAGTCTGCATATGATGGCAATCCATTTTCATTTGTTTTATTAGAAGGCAGATATTATTTGCTTTTGAAATTGTAAGTTTTCATTTACAAGTGAGGAGGCAAGTATCTTCGGCTCATTGGATGGCAGATTTTTATTGGCTTTGGAGGGAGGCTTGCACGACTTATGAACATTAAGGGATGTATTACAAAGGAAACAAAATGAATGAAATATAGACTATCTCGTCCTCTTCTTTCATTTTTACTTCTCTCTTCTTTATATATGTTCACAATTTATTTATTACAAGTTATCATGTCGAGATTATGGAACACTCAGATATAATGAATTGTACAAGTTTAAAGTTTTGAGTCTAATTAATATTTCTTTGTAATGTGAATTAAGGTCTTTGTTAGTTGAAGAGAATACAATTCTGTAGTTACCGCTCCTGTGAAATTCCTTCTGCAGATCCCTGATCATCTTCTGCCAAGAGTTGCAATTGTTGGAAGGCCAAACGTTGGTAAATCAGCACTATTTAACCGTCTTGTTGGGGTATTTAATCATGAAATTTTCCCTTTGTTATTGTAACCTTTACTTCAAATTCACTTTCCAGTTCTCAGGAAATCAATTTTGAGAATTACAAGTGTACATATACTCTTAAGTTTCTACATTGAGGATTATTGACTATTCTTTCATTTAATATATGTGGCAGGGTAATAGGGCTATTGTGGTGGATGAACCTGGGGTAACTAGGGATCGATTGTATGGTAGATCGTTTTGGGGAGACAATGAGTTTATGGTGGTTGATACTGGAGGAGTTCTCAATGTGTCAAAGTCACAAGCTAATGTTATGGAAGATTTAGCTATTACCACAACCATTGGTATGGACAGGATTCCGCTTGCCTCTCGGGAGGCAGCCGTTGCTAGGATGCCCTCAATGATTGAGAGACAAGCTACTGCTGCTGTGGAAGAATCATCTGTAATTATATTCCTTGTTGATGGACAGGTGCAGTTTGTTGTCTTGTAACTTCTATGTGACATTGTGATGAATAGAAATTCTTTGATTTCTAGTACTCTTTAAGTGTTTAAACTGTGGTGTGGGGAAGTTATGTCTGTCTTGGTGGGTTTATGTGTTTTATTATTAGGAATTTAGGAACTTTGTGGTAGTTTTGTGCTTAAATTTGTATGTGCCTTGAAAATTTTTGGCATCAACTGAAATGCAGAAGATCCATCCTACTGGGGAAAAAAGAAAAAAGTAAAAGAATGAACCTAAAAGTCTAGAAATTTTCCTAATAAAGCATTTTCTTGTGTTGGAGAAATCCTTTTAAGGTTCCTTTATGTTAACTAGTCTCAGTTGGATACTACTTGCAATGCTTGAGGATTATGGAGGGAGTAAAGCTGTAGATACTGAATACTTAACCATCTGAGAGAAGGCTTACCCTTTTTGTTTTGTTTTGTTTTGTTATATACTATATATTATATATTACATTTTATATATTTTTTTTTTTAGTTTTAAAATTTCTTTTATGTGCTTCGGGTGGGGGAGGGAGGGGAGGGGGGGTGGTTGAGGGAAGTATTGCTGTTATGGTAATAATGAGGTTGCATATAGTGGATATGTGATAGTAAAGAACAAAAAATAGGTTTGGAATGTGGTTGGTTGAATCATGAAAGAGTTACATTTTTTAGAGTACTACACAGAATTTCAAATTTTGATGTTATTATCTCATCAAAATCATAGCTAGGATTTTTAGAAGACCATAGAGCTGGGAGGATCAGTCCTATGGTTGGGCTGGTTGAACCCCTAGGTTGTTTAGGAAGGATGAAAGTTTAGATTATTGAAGTCAAGACTGTGAGACTGGAGAATAATATTTTTGCTTTTGATTTAACTATGTATCGGAATCTTTCCCTTTTCTCCTGATCATGTTAATTGGAGGTTGTTTGGGGTGGGACCATTCTTTTTGAAGATTTGTCTATGTAAAATTTCTGTGTTGTATTAAATGATTCTTTGTAAACCTCTATCAGGTGTAAGTAATCACTAACAGGCAAACATATCTGGTTTCATAGTTCTAAGAGATATTGTAATCACTGACGGGCCGGTCTAACGGCAACTAATGTGGAGATAGCAGACTGGTTGCGTAAGAACTACATGAACAAGTTTATTATTCTTGCTGTGAACAAGTGTGAATCTCCACGTAAAGGGATTTTGCAAGTGTCAGAATTTTGGTCCATGGGGTGAGATATTCTCTCTTTTCTTGCAAATTCTTGGCCTTCAATTGTATGTGAATAGATGTCCCTGGGAGTTCTCTAATTATGTAAGACAATTTACTTTTAGATCATATGTCAGTTTTAAGTTAGACATACTTGAAATGACATTAAGCTTTCTGTATTCTCTATTGTAGTCTTTGTTTTCTTTGTGAATTTTTGCTAATTGTGGTGGTGCATGTCTAGGTTTATGCAGTCTTTTAGGTCAAGTTCAGGCCAATGATTGGAGATTATTTTTGTTCAGTATTCAAATAAAGCTTTCAACAAAAAGAAACAAGATATAAAATTTCTTTCTAATGAATGTACTCTTTCTTCTTTATTTATAATTTTATGATTCTGTTTGGTGCCACCGTATTTTAAAAGCTTTGCAAGTTTGGTTCAAGTCAAGGCAAGACTGTATACACATAAGACATGTGCCTCAATATTGGGTTTGATAGTTATGATAATCAAGTTAGTGGCTTTTTGCTTATGGAGATTTACATATCTGTATCCATATGTCAGCCTAAGTCCTAATTTTATTAATTGTCTATAGGATATGATATCTCAGATTCTGTGTAACTTTTCTTTAACAGTTCAATGCTATCTTTTATTCGTAAACAAAAGTAGGCTTTGTTTATAGATTTTGCAAATGTGGTAGACTGGCTGGTTTGTTCCTTTACGTATCTGTTCTGATCACACTGTTTGGTTGATTAAAGGTTCTCGCCGCTTCCTATTTCTGCCATATCTGGGACTGGAACTGGAGAGCTCCTTGATCTTGTTTGTTCGGAACTGAAAAAAGTAGAGGTTTGTAATTACAGAGTTGGAATTTTAGCATTTCTGTTTCTTGCTTTGACTGAAATTTTGCAATTCGTTGCTAAGTTTTAATTAAACTGGTTATCCACTTCTCATTCATTAATAATTTATTTTTGTTTCCTAAAAAACAAAATTGAATCAAATTGGCTATCTATTTAACTCTTTCCTACTAATTACTTTTGAATGTTACCCAATCAAATGCCCGCATTTACATTATACTGATTGATGCTGCTCTAAGTTGCAACTTTGATGGGCATTTGTGAAAAGTAGCTTTTGTAACCAGATTATTTGTCTTTTATTTATTGCAATTTGAAGGCTATACAGAATCCAAATGAAGAAGCAAATCATGTTCCTGCAATTGCAATTGTTGGCCGGCCAAATGTTGGTAAAAGTAGCATTTTGAATGCATTGGTTGGAGAAGATAGAACGATTGTTAGCCCTATTAGTGGTACTACTCGTGATGCTATTGACAGTGAATTTACAGGAGCTGATGACCAGGTAAGGCTAGTTGCAAATTTTACATACTTTTGTTTCAATTGTTTATCGGATATCAGTTCTACCACATGGTTTATTGATCTATAAATAATACTTGTTGAGTTTGATCAGCCGAGAGATTCCGAGACATTCAACAAAGCTTCAAATGAATGGGTTGAATAGTTTATAGGAAAGCTCTAGCTATAAAGGACATGTGGACGAAGCATTTACTCATTTTAGTCGTGTTTGCTTTCTGGCTTTTGATTACTCTCGGAAACTAATACAATGGTGTTTTTTCTCGCAGATGTTCCGACTTATTGATACAGCTGGAATTAGAAGAAGGGCAGCTATAGCTTCATCAGGTAGTACTACAGAGGCTTTGTCAGTGAACCGAGCATTTCGTGCCATTCGTCGTTCTGATGTTGTTGCTCTTGTCATTGAGGCCTTGGCTTGCATCACAGAACAGGTACTTCATCTGCAGCTTTTATGGGGCCGCCTAATGTTCTTTACTTTTGGCTTCAGATCCTCTGTAGATGCAGTCTGGAATTTTGTTGTCTAACTAGGTGTTCCTTAATGTTTGAGCACATGACATGTATCCGTGTCAAAACATTCCTTAGGAGATTACTTTGTTAAGTTGATTGTGCTGCCCTGACATGTTGTCATTGATGATCTGAGTCTGAGCTTTACCCAATGAATACAATAATTTCGTTAAGTTGCTGGCTGTTTTCTTTCCATTGATGATCTCTTATTTAGTTATATTGTAATATGTTTCCTGATTGTCCTAGGATTTCAGGATTGCCGAAAGGATTGAAAAAGAAGGAAAGGGTTGTCTGATTGTTGTGAACAAATGGGATACCATACCAAACAAAAACCAGCAGACTGCAACATACTATGAGCAAGATGTTAGAGAGAAGCTTCGCAGTCTTGATTGGGCACCTATAGTGTATTCAACCGCGATAGCTGGTCATAGTGTTGATAAGTATGTTTTTTACCTATCAGTGTCATTTTATTTATTGTTTTTAAGTTATTTACCTGACATCACAGTTTTATCATTAATAACGAATTCATTTTTATTTGGACAGTTATCCTAATTTCCAAAAAAAATAGCTGTGGAAGAAAAGACTGTTTTGTGGTCTCTTTCCCACACCTGAAATAGAATTAATAGAAATATCATCCGTTGGCTTGATGTGAAAGCATCTATATTGATAAGATTGGTTTGCTTGCATGTACTCGTGCTCCTTGTATTATGCATGATTCCTTTGTTTTTATTTATTTATTTGTTTTTTATATTGCACCCCATCCGACTCCCATACATGTAATAATTCAAATTCCCCAAATTCTAATGTGGGTAGGGTTTGAATGCCAGACCAACTGTATTGAGACTTACTAGCTGAACTATTTGGCTCTTACAATTCCATTGCCTCTCACTTAAGAGAATGAAAATAGCAAATCTAAAGACAATCTTATAGTCCTTGTTACATAAAAAATATATATAAACAATAAGTTATATTGCCATCGTTTCTGGTCAGGATCGTTGTCACTGCTAGCACAGTGTAAAAGGAGAGATCTAGAAGACTAAGTACTGCCATATTAAATCAAGTGGTGCAAGAAGCACTAGCTTTTAAATCGCCTCCTAGGACAAGAGGTGGCAAGAGAGGACGTGTATATTATTGCACTCAGGTATTTTTGTCAATCCAAAAAATAATTAATATGTTTTTTTGCTGCTTCTGTGGTAGTCAGATTCTTATGGGTTATTTGGCAGATGAACTCGTGACTTTTTTATGCTTTATATTTACGTTGAAAGCCAAAGCAGTTTTCATTAAATTGTACTTTCAACTGTTTTTATTTCTCTTTTTAATATAGATATCTATACAACTTTAATCCTAAGATAGGAATCATATGGTCCTACAGAATCACTCAATAAACACATTTTCCATTTCCTTTTGCAGGCTGCTATCAGGCCACCCACATTTGTTTTCTTTGTAAATGATGCAAAACTATTTCCTGAGACTTACCGGCGTTACATGGAGAAGCAACTGCGTACAGATGCTGGGTTTGCCGGTACTCCAATTCGACTGCTTTGGCGAAGCAGAATAAAAATGGAAAAGAATGAAGGTCAGTATAAGCTCTTGCAGTTCAACGTGTCTTAAACATTATATTTATCACGGTTTTGTTAGCTCAAGAATGCATTTGCTTGTTTGAAGATTATTCATTTCACATGGTTGCACTGCATGCATACAATTTTATATTTATTTATTAAAATGCTACCAATTATCTATATTAGAAAGTTGGCATTTTTCTCAAAATTATTTTGTAAATCTACACACACCGCAAGGTGTTCAAGGCAAACCTTGTACCAGTCAAGTTCATGTGAGAGATCAACTTTTCATTTCAAGCAATTGTTTTATGTTTCCGCATATTTTAGCTTCCATGTAGAAGATATTACATAAGGGAATATTCGAGACAGAATGAGAAAAGAGAGAAAATCAACATCTTAGCATGTAGTAGCACCTTGTAAAACTATTTATTAATGGAAAATGACTTTCTTGTATTGGTATTCAGGCAGGGCGGCAAACAGAACACAAGCCAGTCATGCACCGCATGACAGTAAATTGGCATTGACTACATGAGCAGCAACAAAACTAATCCTCGTGCTCAACTTGGGTGTGTCGGAAGAGCTCATGTTTTGGAGGAAGGTTGATGCCATTCCTGAAATGAACCCAGAAGAAATTGACAAAATTCTTGTTCTAACATCTTATTTTGCCATTTCTTTTACAAGAATCCATGGGCAAGTGAAGAAAATAAAAGGTGATGATAATGATTACAACGAACTTAGATGATGTATGTGGCAGATCATATTACAAACATTGTAAATGTAGTTATTAAATCAAATGGGGTATAGAGTACAACCGAATAGATGCAGAAAATATTTCTTGAGATGATGTATTTTAGTTTGCTTCTTCTGTTATATAAAACTAGTTGATTAATCTTGTTATTACTCTTTTTGGAAACATGTAAAACTTCCAATATGATCGATTTTTGAATTTATTATTACAGTTTTTAAAAAATAAAATAAAATTAGAGAGTAATGAGTTTCATCAATCATGATTTGTGATAATATATAAAACTTCTAAAACGATGTTTTGTAAATATTTCCAAATAGGAAAAAGAACATTACAAAATATTTCGACTGGCATGATTATGATAAATATTGGGTTTGTTAAATTTCTTATCTTTTCTTAACATAAAAAATATAAAGTTTTTTATTTTAATACATGGAATATATAATTTCATTAAAAAAAACTGACTATATAAACAAAAATCAATAATAAATATAATACAGGAAATAATACGATGTTACAAGAAGTTTCACTTCAATTCATTGCAAAAAAATTTAAAATAATGAAAAAGAAATAAAAGTAATTGATGATCATCTCTTAGATTCTAATTGTAGCTATACGGAATCCGAATGGAATCTATTTGTCATTGATGGATTGTAAAAGAATTTCATTATTGTTGGTTAATGGTGGAAAGTTGGCTAAGAAAAACATAAAAAGGGCAAGACTCAAAAAAATCATCAAGAAAGAGATCTTCCACCAGTTCACTCTTCGCCTTCTTCACCTTTGCTTTCTTTTACAGTTTCTCATGATATGTTTCAAGATTCTCTAGTTGATCAACATTAGTATTGAGGAGTTCTTGTTGTAATTCTTTTTTTCTAATGTTGTCAGTAATTGATAAAACATACCCGTCTAGATCATCATCACCACCATCATATTCAAACTCAATTTCATCTTCTAAAAGTACTACACCATGAATAATATTTCTTTCACAACATTTAGCGTCACCGTGTTTTTTACTATTCATCTTTAAAGATCGAAAAAAGTACAAAATAATCTTAAAACTCAAAAGAGAAAGATAACCCTAAAACCCCAACAGAAGTTGAAGAACCACTAAAATAAAGATAATGATATGGTAAGGGTTAAATAATGAATATTGATTTTTTTTTTTTGTGTATATATATAGAGAGAGAGAGAGAGATTAGCTTGAAGTAGGTATGTGGGTTTTTTACATCTCAAAATAAAAAATTGTTTCTTAATTTATCTAATGTGATAATGTTTACTACTAATTATACATGAAATAGGATTCTATTTTGTCTTATAATTGTACATGAATTTAGATTCTATTTTTATCTTAAATCAAATGTATAAATAGTTATTTCTGCATATAATAGGAAAACATTAATAGTTTTTGGAAAAAAATATTGTTTACGTCCACTTGTTCACTTAAAAGTACTATTAAAAAGGGTAAAAATTATTTAGGTCTCTAACTTATTACGAAATATCATATTTTGACCACTGTTTCATTTTTTAGCTCTCGAAGTCCCTAACTTTTTAAAAATCTATCAATTTAGTCATTCTTTTAGTCAACAGTTAGTCAAATTTAACAGTCACAGGGGTATTTTAGTCTTTTTATATAAAAATAATAATTTATATTAAAAATTAGGGCAAAAATTATTTTGATCCCTAACTTATCATGAAATATTATATTTTGACCACTGTTTCGTTTTTTAGCTCTCTTGATCCCTAACTTTTTAAAAATCTATCAATTTAGTCCTTTCGACCAATTTTTTGACGGTTAAACATAACAGAATGTGTATTTTAACCATTTTACCCTTAGTTTTAATTTATTAAATTTAAAATTCAATTTTTTTCCTTTATTAAAATTAACACCCTTTAAAAAAATTATTACAATAAATAAACAATTTTAAAAATAATATTATATATTAAAATTTAATAATATTAATCTAAAATTGATGCTTTTTTCGAAAAGGCTTCCCCTCCATCCCATATTTTATTATTATTATTATTATTTGTGTAAATAATATTTTGATTTGGTTAAAGAATAAAATTGGGAAAAAAGTTTAAAAATATATAATTTGAAATTATTAAATAAAAAGTGTATAATTCTAATTTATATATAAACCCATCGTGAAAATTTGGAATAAAGGTGTCAATGCCTATCGTGCCCACATCTCGAGCATGAAACCCATTAGTTTTCCAGTTGTAATTTTTTTTTGTTAATTGTTAATTTTTTTTATTAATTTTTTGTTTAATAAGTTTTTATTAATTTTTAATATAAATTATTATTTTTATATAAAAAAATTAAAATATCCCTGTGACTGTTAAATTTGATTAGCTGTTGACTAACAGAAGGATTAAATTAATGGATTTTTGAAAAATTAGGGACTTCGGGAACTAAAAAATGAAACAGTGATCAAAATATAATATTTCATAATAAGTTAGGGATCTAAATGATTTTTACCCTTTTAATAAAGGAAAAAAATCGAATTTTCAATTTAATAAATTAAAAGTAATGGTAAAATGGTTAAAATACATATTTTTTCATATTTGACCGTCAAAAAAATGGTCAAAAGGACTAAATTGATGGATTTTTAAAAAGTTAGGGACCACGATAATTAAAAAATGAAACAGTGGTTAAAATATGATATTTTTTGATAATTTAGGGAACAAAATGATTTTTACCCTTAAAAAAACTCTTTTTTTGTTTAAGCTTTTAATATTAATTTTTTAGCTTTTAAAAAAAAATATTGTTTACGTCCACTTGTTCACTTAAAAGTACAATTAAAACAAACTCTTTTTTTTTAAAGAAAAAAATAACTCGTTATAATTAAAAATATATTTTTTTTTTAGTTTTTAGTTAAATACCATAAACTAATAAATTATATAATAATTAAAATAAAAAATATAAGCTTCTTCTCCAAAGCGCACCCTGGCATCTCCTTACCTTTTTCATTTAATTTTTTATTTAAACTTATTTTTAATTAAATTTAATGATTTTTTACTTTTAAATTTATTTTATCATAGGTATTTAACAATTTTAATTTAAATAATCACTAATTAAGTTTTAAAATTAATAAATATGTAATCTTTTAATCGAAACATATAATACATGTTCAAAATATTAACTATTGTATTAATATGATATAAGAGGTATAATTACTATGTTATTTAAGAATATAATGTTTTTCAAAATAAATAAAATTGGGATGTAGATACAATTTTGGAGGAGGGTCACTCTTTATTTTATAAACTTTTGGATACATAAAAGCTTTATGTATGATTTTTTTTTAAAACATTTATAATATTTTACATATATAATCAAAAAAAGTATTGGTAACTTCATCATTATCATATAAGGATATAAAAAACAGCTAAAACTTTTACAAATGACTACAACTAAAAGAGACATTTTGACTCTCAAAAGAGAGCCGTAACTTAATTATAAATATATTTGGAACTATCGAGATTAGTCACTAAATGCGTAGTTTAGATATTTATTCCTATAATATGAGATATTTATTTTCACAAAAAAAAAATTACTCACACATATTAATAAATATATATATATATATATTTAAGATTTAAACTCTCATCATTAAAGTAAATGAGAAGTGCTAATTGAGATATTAATTCATTATAATTTCATAAATTGCATACATTAATTATATATTATAATATTAAAAAAGTTGTCATATATGTCAAAAGATGCTTTAATATGTATGTGACACTATGCATATACGACATTGAAATCAGAAGTCAATAATGAAAAGTTTTGGGAAAATTATCTCCCCAAAATCTCCTAAAAGATATGCTAAATATCAGAAATAACAGAGAAATAAAATAGAAAATAATAACAATCACCACAATACAATAATTTACGTAAAAAGCTCTAAAAATCAGGAGAAAAACCATAGCCCTCAGAAAGAAATTTACTATGTAATAAATTGTTACAATCACACAATATACTTCTCTCAAAACTACGACACCAATACACTCACACTCTCTCAAAGTATAAAATAATTCACACCTTTCTACACTCTAAATAAGATAAACAATAAATGAATTTAATTAGAATTAAATACAATGCTTTAAGTGTATTTAATTAGTGCAATTAGAAACTAAGAACTTGATCTCCTTATATAGTCTTGAGAAGCCTTGATATATTCTTATTTTTCCAATATGGGATTCATATCCCTTCATTACCTTCTCTTTTACTTGATAACTAAGCTTTAAGTGTATTTTGAATTTTATAAGTATTCAATTTTGAATTTTATTTTTATTTTTAATAAATGATGTTATTTTTAAATTTTTTAAATTATTATAATTATTTTTAATAATGAATTTATAATATTATTTTTTATTTAATCTTTTTTCAGTTTTTTTTTTAAATTTAAGTTTTTATAGTATATCAATTTTTTATTGGATTATTCAAATAGGTAAAATTGTTAAAATATAAAAAGTTGGAAGTTAAAATTGTCTTGCTAATTTAATTAAAAAAGGGTAAGATGGTCAATTTATACTTTATGTCAGGTTTGACAGGAAAAATATTGATCATAAGGATTAAATTAATATATTTTGGAAAAAGGTATAGACGATGTGAGTTAAAAAAGTTAAAATAGATCAAAAAGTGATATTTTTAAATACATTAGGGACTAAATTGATAATTATCCGAGGTACTTGGTTGTAGTTTAAGGAAAAATGCGATTTCAATATAATATGATCAAACGTCAGGGTATTCTATTGCAATTTACCTCATAAATACAGAAGGTAAGGTTGAAGTTGGTATGTAGTTTTGCATCTCAAAATAGGAAATGGTTTTGAATTTATGTAATGTGGTCATGTTTACTACTAATTGTCTTAACATTATATTTATCAGAGTTTTGTTAGCTCTAGAACAACAACAAAATTAATCCTCGTGCTCGACTTGGTGCAGCGGAAGAGCTGATGTTTTGGGGAAAGGTTGAATATGCTAGTTGCGGAAATGAACCCAGAAAAAATTGGCAAAATTCTTGTTCTAACATCTTATTTTGCCATTTCTTTGCAAGAATCCATGGCAAGTACTAAAGAAAAGAAAAGGTGATGATAATGATTATAACGAACTTAGAGGATGAAAAATTAAGCCAGAATTTGTTGGTATGTGTATAGCAGATCATATTACAAACATTAATTGTAAATGTAGTTATTAAATCAAATGGGGTATAGAGTACAACCGAATGATGCAGAAAATATTTCTTCAGATGATGTATTTTAGTTTTCTTTTTCTCAAACCTATTATATAAAATTAGTTGATTAATCTTGTTATTACTCTTTCGAAAACATATAAAACATATAAATCTTGTTATTAATCTTGTTATCTAATCTTGTTATTTAGATAGTAATCATCACTCATCAATCATGCATTACAACAAATTTGACATATCGCAACATACAAAATGCGTTGCTAAAAGTTTTAGTAATATACGGCTATACGTTACTAATGGACATGTTACTAAAAATCTAGTGGTTTTTCGCAATGCATATTGCATGTTGCCGTAGACTTTTCGCAACACGCACAATATATCGTTGTATGTTTTTCACAACGTGCAGCATCTTTACTACAACAAATTCTGCATGTTGTTATAACTATTAAAAACAACATACATTATACATTGTTGTAGCTCTTAAAGACAACATTAGATGCATGTTGCAAAAAGTCAATTTAAAATAACGTTTGATGTATGTTGTCAAAATTATGTTAACCGCAACGTGTAGTGTGTGTTGCCAAAAGGTCTATATAAAACAACATCAAAATGCATATTGCCAAAAAGTCTGTATAAGACAACTCTTTTTTTTTGCCAAAAGGTCTGTACAAGGCACTTTCTTTTTTGTATTGTCAAAAGTCTTTTTAAGACAACTTTTTGTATGTGTTGCCAAAAGTTTTTATTTATTTTTATTTTTAAAAATCAGTATTATTTTTTCAAATATTTTAGATTTTGAATTAAAAAGACCTATAATAGGCACGAGTTGTACAAGTACAAGATTACAATGAATTTAATAAAATTAAAATGTCCAAATTATAATTTAATTCACTAAATTCAATATATCAATAAAACCAATGTCATCATAATAACATATCTAAATAAAATTCTCCAAGTGGCAACCATACTAACAATACCCAAAATAAAATTCTCCAAGTGTCAACCCCTAAATGTGTGATACAATATGACAACAAAAATTAACCTTACATGTGTCAAAAGTATATCCACATATCCTCCACCGTAACTTCATGTCACTTATATTGATCAAACACAACTACTTATTATACAATAATTTGATGCAATTTTTGATTCATGCAACACTACTTCTAATAGCTTGTGAAAGCATTTCGTATTTGTAACACCCCCTGACCCAAATTCGCTCGGACCTAATCAGGGAGTGCTACTATATACTAAAATCTAACTTTTATAAACCATAAATCAATTTTGCGCACCCTTCCCAATATAGTGCGACTTACCAATCAATTATCATAATATCATTTATAAAGATTTAAATAATATAAACATATAATAAAATATTTACATAGCGGAATCTCCTTAAATATTTACAACAGTTTCTGTATATGCATGTGGTATCAAAATTATATAGACTTATTACAAACGAACTACCAAAATATATGCAAGAAAGATGTGATTCCGGACTCTGGTTCTGCAGTCTCTACTCTTCTTTATCTTTATCACCTTTGGAACCTCTGTTTCCTGCGTGCGAGAAAACTCAACACGCTAAGCATATTGCTTAGTGGATGTACACAAAATTGTATAGACAAATTTACTCTGTCAAATATGTATATCTATTCTTAATCAAAATATAAATCACATATAAGTAAATCATATATGGGGCTCATATCAAATCAAATATTCAAAATCAATCAACAGACAGATTTGTCATAATTTCTCAAACGTTTTCATATAACAAATCAGTTAATGGATGGAGTTAATTAAAGATTATAATTATGTTATTGATTACCATCCAAGGAAGGCGAATGTTGTTGTTGATGCTTGAGCAGGAAATCTTTAGTCGCATTCAAAGCTATGAATGCTTATGTGAGATTAGTATCAGATGATGAAGAGTAGAAAAGCACAATCTGAGCAGGTAAGTCAAATATGAGAAGATATGTTTATAAATTGTGTGATTTATTTTGAAGGAAATGGAGATCGACACATTCCTTTAGTTAAATTTGTTTATAATAATAGCTTCTAATTAAGGATTGGCATGGTATCTTGCGAGGTTCTAGATGGGCGAAATGTATGACCCCTTTATGTTTAATTGAATTGAGTAAAAGTAAGATAATATGCCCTGACATAATTTAAGGAGACTGAGGAGGAAGTGAGAAATCAGTAGAGAAAGATTGGAAATTGTATATGATCGTCAAAAGTCATACGCAGATTTGAAAAGAAGACAGAATGAATATGAAGTCGGTGATAAAGTATTTCTGAAAGTATCTCCATAGAAGAAGGTAATGAGATTCGGACAGAAAGGAAAGTTAAATCCTAGATTTATTGGTCCGTACGAAATTCTTAAACGTGTAGGACCGATAGCCTATAGACTAGCTTCACCATTGGAATTAGAAAAGATACATAATGTATTTCATGTATCTATGCTGAGGAGATACAGATCTGATCCATCTCATAGAGTTTAGACTGAATCTATTGCGATACAACCTGACTTGACATATGAAGAAGAACCTGTAGAGATTTTGGACCGGAATAAGACCGTCCCCTTAGTAAAGATTCTTTGGAGAAACCATAATGTAGAAGAAGCAACATGGGAAAGTGAAGAGATCATGAAACAACAATATCCACAATTATTCGAATAAGGTAAATTTCGAGGACGAAATTTCTTAAGAGGGGAAGAATTGTAACATCCCTAATTTCGAATACATATGAAAAGTATGATTGAATTCATTTTGAATATGTGAATATGATTTTTATGATTTGAGGGGTGGAAATTGTAATTAAAAGTATGCATATTTTTAGGTTTCATAATGGACCAATTTGAACGGTCGAAAATAATGCACGAAGAAAAGGGTGAAAAATCTGGACAGTAGGCATCGCGACCACTCATCGCGACCAAGGATCGCGATGAGCAGCTCGCAATGAAAAGGATGATTTGGGACAGTGAGTACCGCGACCAGTCATCGCGACCACAAATCGCGATGATCAGCTCGCGATGAAAGTGACAAATTCGACCAGTGAGCATCGCGACAGAAGCGACGTGACCACCGCTCGTGATACTGGTCGCGATGGGTCAAAAATTTAAAAAAATAAAAAAATAAAAAAAAATAAGCGGTGGAGCGGTGTATAAAGAGAGCAACAGCTCTCAAAATTCAGCAAACATCACACAGAAACAGAAACATATCAGAAACGAGAGAGGAAGAAGAGAGAAAAGGAGAGAGAAAGAAGAGAGAGAAAAAAAAAGAAGAAGAAAAGAGGAAGAGAAGAAGGAAAGGAAAAGGAGGAAGCTTTCAGGTTTGGTGTACACGTATTTTTCGAATTTCCAGTTTTCCAGAAATTTTCGGAATTGTCAAATTTTAGAGTTTCTGAGTTATTTGAATTATATGGATTATAGATTATAGTTTAGATTTGATATATACGTGTTTTGGAATTTTTTCAGTTTCCAGAATATTTCAGATTGATTGAAATTGATTAAATTTGCGTTATTTGAATTATATTGATTATCGAATATAGTTCAGGTTCGATATATACGAGTTTTTGAATTTTTCCAGTTTTTCAGAAATTTTCGGAATTATCGAAGTTTATAGTTTTTGAATTATTTGAATTCTATTGAGTAGAATGGATAGTTTGAAACTGATTTCGGAATGATTTGAATACGATTTGGTTCTAATAGTGTTATGGAAATATATTGTTAAGGAAATATATTATTGAAAGTGACTTAAATTATATTATATTATGAAATATATCGGAAAATGATTTTTGGGCAATTTGATTCGAAACGGAATTATGAAATACGTTTGAGTATATTTTGGATTGATTTGCTATGATTATTGATTTACATTCGTATATTTCCGTTATATTATATTTGATGAATTTTGTATTTCGGAAATATAAATATATCGATATGTATTGAAATTGCCTACGTTGAAAATTGAATTCGATAATTCGGAAAGAAATGAGATATGTTGACATTGGTTTTGAGAAAACATTTTGGCTCTGATGTGTATAAACTTAGATATGGATATAGGAGGTTGACATGTCAATTGGGTTTCTGTCTGAACAGTACTGTGCCGATATATTCTCTTTATACCACCCTTCTTAGGGTTCTGTCATGGGACATTCACAGCGGGTAAGTCCGTTAGTGTTCCATTCTGATCTGATGTTCGGCTGCTCGCCCGTTTGCGTCCTGTGCCGAACAACCCGTAATCCAGTCCGATAACTTATGTTTTGTATGTCATGAGCCAATCTGAAAACTGATTTGTTATATGAAAACGTTTGAGAAATTATGACAAATCTGTCTGTTGATTGATTTTGAATATTTGATTTGATATGAGCCCCATATATGATTTACTTATATGTGATGTATATTTTGATTAAGAATAGATATACATATTTGACAGAGTAAATTTGTCTATACAATTTTGTGTACATCCACTAAGCAATATGCTTAGCGTGTTGAGTTTTCTCGCACGCAGGAAACAGAGGTTCCAAAGGTGATAAAGATAAAGAAGAGTAGAGACTGCAGAACCAGAGTCTAGAATCACATCTTTCCTGCATATATTTTGGTAGTTCGTTTGTAATAAGTCTATATAATTTTGATACCACATGCATATACAGAAACTGTTGTAAATATTTTAAGGAGCTTCCGCTATGTAAATATTTTATTATATATTTATATTATTTAAATCTTTATAAATGATATTATGATAATTGATTGGTAAGTCGCACTATATTGGGAAGGGTGCGCAAAATTGATTTATGGTTTATAAAAGTTAGATTTTAGTATATAATAGCGCTCTCTGATTCGGTCCGAGCGGATTTGGGTCAGGGGGTGTTACAGTTTTTGGTATCAGAGCAACGGTTTAGGCGTTCCTAGACCATAGCAAAATATTTTGTATATAATAATATTGTATATGCATGCATTATAGAAAAGAAAAACAGGAAGATGTGACTCTAAGCTGCAGAATTCCTCTTCTGTCTTGTATAGGATATGGAACCTTCTGGAGATAAAGTCATAAGTAGACCTGGTAGTTCTGCCAGAGTAGTTAAGGAAGCTTCTGTTGCATCTGGAAGTTCAAAGATGGCTGGAATGGAGATTCTGGACCAGTGACACGCTCAAACGCGTGGGAATAAATCCCAAGTGCAGGATGTGTCGAAGTAATAATATTCCCGTGAGTACGGGGTTGAATCCACAAGGAAGAGGTGGTTACTAATACCAAACTAAAGATGTTATAAAAGTTCAGAAATTCAAGTCAATGATTTTTAGAATGATGTTGGTGAAATTAAACTCAACAAGGCTATGAGTAACGAAGGAATGTATTCAAATGTGAGGAAGTGTTACGCGGTCGAATGGAAACATTCATGAGAGTCACTGGTGTAATCAACTTATTGAAGCTTAATATATATTTAAGATAGAAGTATTTCCTAACATTGGCTCATCAAATTATTGTCATGCATTGATGATTCGAATTCAATAACTTCACCCAATGGCCATTAAGTGATGCAATCAAACACCCAATATAGTCGCACTTCTTTAGGTCAATTAACACTTTCGTGGCTCAATCAACTTAACTATTATTGCTAGACTATCACTAAACTCATTCATACCCTAATGATTTCTCATAGAGATAATAATTTCCATATTAATCATAAACCAAAATTCATGCAGACACTTTCGTAATGCAAACAATAAGATTAATGTACTAATAGATTAAATCCTCTAGCAACAAATCTCGAAATATATATATATATATATATATATAGAAATGTTCAGTCAGTTACACCATTAAATCTCAATCTTGGTCCATTGACCACATAACTAGGAAATTAGTTCAACATAATAATCAATACTACAACAAGAAGAGAGGGAAGATTGATAAAACCCATTATAATGCCACCCAAGGACAAGCAAGTGTTGAAGGAGATGAGCTATGGACCCCTTCAAAGCTATTTTCGTGCTGCTGGAATTAATTGCCCTCTAGGTTTTTCAAACTTTTCTATTTATAGGCGCTGACTTTAGGTCAGAATTTCTGCCATCGCGATCGAGCTGTCGCGACCAAAGCTCGCGATGGCTCGGTCGCGATGCTCTCTGGATGAATTGTCACTATCGCCGCGACCCATTCTTCGCGACCAACGGTTGCGATGGATCGGTTGCCACACTCTCTGGATGAACTGGCCATTCTCGCCTCGAGCAAATCCTCGCGAACCATGCTCGCGCCGCGAGCAAATCCTTGCGAACCATGCTCGCGCCGCGAGCAAATCCTTGCGACCCACGCTCGCGATGGCTCGGTCGCCACACTCCCTGGGGGAACTGGCCACACTCGGCGCGAGCAAATCCGCGCGACCAATGCTCGCGATGGCTCGGTCGCCACACTCCCTGGAGGAAACTGGCCACACTCGCCGCGAGCAAATCCTAGCGACCAACGCTCGCGATGGCAGCGAAGATTATTTGGTGAAGCTTCATGATCCAGAATTGCATGGTTTCAGCCCGAAACTTCATCTATCGTACAACACAATTATAAACACCTAAAATCTGCGCAAGCTCAACAAACACATCAAAAGCGCAAAATTCACATGAAAATAAGCATGAAAGACACGGGTAAAGGGCTCAAAAAGAGTAACAAATATGAACTGATCAAATACCCCCAAACCTATCCTTTGCTTGTCCTCAAGCAAATTGGCACAACAAGAAGAAATAAATAAAACAAAAATACAACTAACAGAAAACTAGCCTTCAACCATGATACCGGAGCCACATACACACCCACATGTCAATCCAAACAAAGGCATACTCGTGAAAGCACAAAAAATGACACTAAGTCAGACTAACCGATTTCCAACCAAATCGGTGCATCAAATATTTCATTAAGACACTGATAATCAAAACATTAAAAACCGTAATCCTTTCATATTTCGTGAGCCTTGGATGTAATTCGCTTCGACTCTAAGCTAACCAGATTTCCCTTAGTACGCTCAGAACCTAAGTTTTCACACTCTCAATAACATACGACTGGAATTAATGAGCAAAAGAATACAAAAAGAAGTCGTATATATAATAATCAGAAAGAAACAACATTTGTAATCAAAGGATCTCATGAACGATATTAAACATTACGAACGTAAGCATCACTGCATATAGTATCAAACAACAATATTGAGTGTTATTAGGAGATCAAAAAGCATTTAAGGTTGTAATGTGCATAAGGGGCTTGGCTGCACAAAGGGCGGAAACCGAATCCAATCAACTTGGAAATAGGTAGAGAAATCTCACCCTCATTTACATAGGGATTCAATCGGCTCTCAACATTTTTATTATCTCAATATATATATATGAATATATATATATATATATAAATTTATTCTTTCAATACTTTCTTTTCTTTTCTTTTTTTTTTTTTTTTTTTTTCTAGCAACAATCCCTGGTGCACCACAAAAAACACATCAAAAAACCTGACCTTAAATAAAATAAAATAAAATACACAAAAGCAATCTAAATATCAAACAACTTGAAATGCAAAACTAAAAACAATCAAACTTGCGATAAATAAAACTTACATGGGTGGGTTACCTCCCACCAAGTGCACGATTTAACATCTAGGCAAGACGGTGCGTTCCCTCAAGGGACATCGACTGGCTCAATGAAATGGACAACGGTCCTCGGAGGAATCTCACCATGGTATTGCTTCAAACGTTGTCCATTAACTTTAAATGAGGTTCCAGTCTTCTCATCTTCCACTTCTATAGCTCCATGTGGAAAAATTTCTTTTATTCGAAACGGTCCGGACCATCTGGATTTAAGCTTGCCAGGAAACAATCGGAGCCGGGAATTGAACAAGAGCACTCTCATACCGATCTCAAACACTCTGAGGTGAATCCTCCGGTCATGTTAAGCTTTCGTTCGCTCCTTGTATAGCTTTGCGTTCTCATACGCATGCAGCCTCAATTCTTCTAACTCTGTTAGTTGTAGTTTTCGCTCCTCACCAGCTTTATCCGTATCAAAATTGAACTTCTTAATAGCCCAATACGCTCGATGTTCCAACTCAACTGGCAGGTGACACGCTTTACCAAAGACCAACCTGTAAGGACTCATTCCAATCGGTGTTTTGAATGCAGTTCGGTAAGCCCATAAAGCATCATTCAACTTGCTGGCCCAGTCCTTGCGTGTTGAATTCACCATCTTCTCAAGTATCTGCTTGATTTGACGATTACTCACCTCAACTTGACCTGATGTCTGCGGATGATATGGAGTTGCCACCTTGTGAGAGATGTTGTATTTTTTTAGTAATGTCGCAAAGGATCGATTGCAAAAATAACTCCCCCCATCACTAATAATAGCCCTAGGAGTGCCAAACCTAGCAAAGATCATCTCCCTCAGAAAACTGACAACCGTGGCGCTATCATTTGTCCGTGTCGCCAATGCCTCCACCCATTTAGAGACATAATCAACCGCTAACAAGATGTAGTTGTACCCAAATGAGGTGGGGAAAGGTCCCATGAAGTCTATCCCCCATACATCAAACAATTCCACTACCAAGTTGTTGGTAAGTGGCATCTCATCCTTTTTGCCAATTCCGCCCAGACGTTGACACCTATCACATGTTAAACAATAACTGTAGGCATCTTTAAACAACGTCGGCCAATAAAATCCAGACTGCAGAATTTTTAGAGCTGTATCCTTAGCTCCAAAATGCCCTCCACAGTGCCCATCGTGACAGAATTGTAGCACACTTGTCTGCTCAGACTCTGGAACACATCGCCGCACAATCTGATCGGCTCCAAGTCTGAAAAGGTATGGATCGTCCCAATAGTAATACCGGGCAGATGCATATAGACGCTTCTTTTGCTGTGATGACATATCTGCAGGCAAAATACGGTCAGATATATAATTAATAAGATCGGCATACCAGGGTTCCTCAGTGTGCACTTCGTATAGCTGCTCGTCTGGAAAACTCTCTTGTATTGGTATAGCAACATCTCTTGCTTGGTTGTCATCATAGTCCAGAAGTCGAGACAGATGGTCTGCAACCACATTCTCGCTTCCCTTCTTGTCCCTGATTTCTATATTAAACTCTTGCAGCAACAGGATCCACAGGATTGATTTCGGTTTCGCTTCCTTCTTTGTCAGTAAATACTTTAATGCACTATGATCAGAATATATGATGACTTCAGACCCAATGAGATATGATCTAAATTTTTCTAATGCATGCACAACTGCTAATAACTCCTTTTCAGTAGTGGAATAATTCATTTGGGCGGCATTCAAAGTGCGACTAGTGTAGTAAATGACACGTGGAAGTTTGTCAACACGCTGTCCTAGAACAGCTCCTACTGCATAATCTGATGCATCACACATAATCTCAAAAGGTAAAGACCAATCAGGGGCCATGAGAATAGGGGCAGTAGTGAGTTTGGCTTTCAATGTATTAAAAGCAACTAAACATGAATGATCAAAATTGAAAACAACATCCTTGGACAACAAATCACACATGGGTTTGCTAATTTTTGAAAAATCTTTAATAAATCGCCTGTAAAACCCTGCATGCCCAAGGAAGCTCCTAATTCCCTTCACCGAAGTGGGTGGGGGAAGTTTCTCAATTACATCGGTCTTTGCTTTATCTACCTCTATACCCCTATTAGATATAACATGTCCTAAAACAATGCCCTGCTTAACCATGAAATGGCTTTTCTCCCAGCTCAATGTCAAATTAGTCTCTACACATCGTTCTAACACAGATGATAAATGCACTAAACATGAGTCAAAAGAATTACCAAAAACAGAGAAATCATCCATAAATACCTCCATGTACCTCTCTATCATGTCGGAGAAGATGGACATCATGCACCGTTGAAATATGGCAGGTGCATTGCATAGTCCGAATGGCATCCGACGGTAAGCATATGTCCCAAATGGACAAGTAAAGGTGGTCTTCTCTTGATCTTCTGGGGCTATAGGTATTTGATTGTACCCCGAGAAACCATCTAGCAAACAGTAATAAGCATGACCTGCAAGTCGCTCAAGCATTTGATCAATGAAAGGCAAAGGAAAGTGATCTTTCCTTGTTGCTTTGTTGAGCTTCCTGTAGTCTATACAGACTCGCCACCCAGTGGTCATTCTAGTTGGTATCAATTCATTTTTATCGTTCTCGACCACCGTGATACCTGACTTCTTTGGAACCAAGTGAATCGGACTTACCCATTTGCTGTCAGAGATTGGGTATATGATACCAACATTTAGCAACTTTAGTATCTCCTCTCTCACCACCTCTTTCAAGTTGGGGTTGAGTCTCCTCTGGGAGTCTCTGAATGACTTGGCATCATCTTCTAACAGGATTTTGTGCATGCAGACTGTAGGGCTGATTCCCTTAATATCTGCTATTGACCATCCAATAGCTGCTTTATATTTCTTGAGCACATCTGTCAGTCTGCTCTCTTCAAAGTCATTCAGATCTGAGGCAATGATGACTGGAAGAGTTTCCTTCTCACCCAAAAAGGTGTATTTGAGATTGGAAGGTAGTTGTTTTAGCTCCAATTTTGGTGGATTGATAGTTGAAGGCAGTACAGCAGTTTCCCATTTCTCTGTATGGTCTATGCCCAATTCTGCTTCAAGTTCTATTTCATCAGCTTCCTCCCAATTTTCTTCTGCTTCCAACTCTCTCTCTAATTCCATAAGCTCATCTAGCTCCTCTTGAGTGAATTCCTCATCGACCATTGAATCTATAATATCAATTTGAAAATAATCATGAGAACCCACAGGATAAGGTAAAGAATCAAATACCTTAAATTCGACTATCTCATCAAGGACTGTCATAGACAGTTTTCCATTTTGCACGTCGATAATTGTTTTGGCAGTCGCCATGAATGGTCTCCCCAAGAGAATTGGAAGATCCTTCTCTGTTCCCCTCTCATCATCCATGTCGAGGATGACGAAGTCAGCAGGAATAATCAGTTTATCGACCTGAATGAGTATATCTTCAATAATCCCCCGCGGATGTCGTGTAGAACGATCCGCCAGTAGTAATGACATAGACGTGGGTTTCAAATCATGCAAACCCAACTGCGTGTAGACTGAATATGGCATCAAATTGATACTAGCCCCAAGATCTAGCATTGCTCTCTCTTTCTTGGTATTTCCCACCGTGATGTCTATGTTAAAACTCCCAGGGTCCTTCAATTTGGGTGGAAGTTTCTGCTGCAAAACTGCACTCACAGTTTCTGAAATCATGACCCGCTCGTTGTGCCCATAATGCCTTTTCCGTGTATTAAGCTCCTTAAAAAACTTAGCGTATGCTGGCATTTTCTGAATCATTTCCAGCAATGGCAAGTTGACGTTGACCTTTGAGAGAATGTCATAGATGTCTTTAAATGCCAAGTCATTCTTGCTCTTCTAGAGGCGACCCGAAAATGGAACACGAGGGACAAAAGGATCTGCAGCCTTGGGAAGAATAGGTTCCTTTGTAGGATGACAGACTTCATTCTCTTTTGTCACTGGAGAATCTGGAAGTATACCTGTACCTGCATCATTAACAAATTCATTAGAAAGTTCATCCCCAACCTTATTATTAACCACCTTACCACTGCGTAAGACTGTCACTGCCTTTGATTACTCTGGTTGACTTGGAAACTTCCCTGGAACTTGTTGTTGTAGGGCTTCAGCGAGTTGTCCAACTTGTACCTCAAGCTTCCTGATGGATGCCTCTTGTTGCTGATACATTTGCATCAGCTTGTCAAACTTATCCTCAATCGATGGTTTGACTTGTTGAGATGAAGGACCAGCCCGTTGATTATAAGAATTCTGAGCATTTGATTGGTACTGGTTCTGTTGAAATGGTTGAAACCTCTGGGGAGGATTAGCTTGATATTGCCCCTGTTGTTGCTGATTATCTCTCCAGGAAAAGTTTGGATGATTTCTCCATCCTGGATTATAATTGTTGGAGTATGGGTCGTTCCTTTGTCGCTGTGGATAGTCATTAAGTGCCTGGACTTGCTCCTGTTCAAACTCTTGACAAGTCTCCCTGGATGAGCACTCATCAAACTCATGCCCATTAATTCCACAGATGGAGCATGCAACATCAGGTCTCTAGAAGATACTAGACTTTGCACTTGCCTGCTAAGTTCTGCCATTTGCTGAACCATTCCTGGAGTGGTTTTCATCTCGTAAACTCCTGATTTCTTCCCCCTAACACTCTTTTGCTGTGAATTTGCACCCAATTTTTCAAATAGCTGAAAGGTCTCTTCCATAGTCTTTTCTGCAATGGCTCCCCCTGCAGTATTGTCGACTGTGGCCTGACAATTCAAAGTCAATCCATCATAGAAAAACTGATTCTGTAGCTCCAAAGGGTACCTATGGTGAAGACAATGATTTAACAGCAACTTGTAGCGATCCCAAGCTTCATGAAATGACTCTCCTTCTGCCTGAGTGAAACAAGCTATCTTATTTCTTATCTCTGCGATTTTCTGATGGGAATAGAACTTCCCCATAAATTTCTTGTAAACTGCTGACCATGTGCAAAGAGACCCTGCTGGTAGAGTCATGAGCCACTGCTTAGCTACATCTTTCATTGTGTATTGGAAGCATCGCATCCGGAGCTGCTCTTCAGACAACCTCTGAAGAGGGAAAATTGTGATTATGCTATAGAACTCCCGCATAAATGTCAAAGGATCTTCACTAGCTGCTCCGTGGAAATATGGCAGCATGTTGAAGTGGATATTCTTCAACTCATAGTTCCTAGACATTTCATCCAGTAAAATGCACGATGGAGAAGTTTCAATGACTGGTAGTGCATAATCTCGCATGACTGGAGGCATGACAGGCTCCTCGTGTTGATTCTGCATTTGACACCTTTCGGCCTCATCTACTCTTTCTTCCATCATCTCAGATTCTGAAGTGGAAGAATTAGAATCAGTTGATTTATATGCGATTCTGTTGACTCTGTTGATATTATCGTTCAGTGGCAACAGCTCTCCTTCTTGAGAACGACGACCTCGCATACAATTATGCACAAGTACCTGAGAACGAAACAAAACCAAACTAAGGATGTAGTAGAGAAATGAAACAAATAAAAACAACAATCGTTAGCGTAGTACTAGCAACCGTAACTACTTCCCCGGCAACAGCGCCAAAAACTTGACACGCTCAAACGCGTGGGAATAAATTCCAAGTGCAGGATGTGTCGAAGTAATAATATTCCCGTGAGTACGGGGTCGAATCCACAAGGAAGAGGTGGTTACCAATACCAAACTAAAGATGTTATAAAAGTTCAGAAATTCAAGTCAATGATTTTTAGAATGATGTTGGTGAAATTAAATTCAACAAGGCTATGAGTAACGAAGGAATGTATTCAAATGTGAGGAAGTGTTACGCGGTCGAATGGAAACATTCATGAGAGTCACTGGTGTAATCAACTTATTGAAGCTTAATATATATTTAAGATAGAAGTATTTCCTAACATTGGCTCATCAAATTATTGTCATGCATTGATGATTCGAATTCAATAACTTCACCCAATGGCCATTAAGTGATGCAATCAAACACCCAATATAGTCGCACTTCTTTAGGTCAATTAACACTTTCGTGGCTCAATCAATTTAACTATTATTGCTAGACTATCACTAAACTCATTCATACCCTAATGATTTCTCATAGAGATAATAATTTCCATATTAATCATAAACCAAAATTCATGCAGACACTTTCGTAATGCAAACAATAAGATTAATGTACTAATAGATTAAATCCTCTAGCAACAAATCTCGAAATATATATATATATATAGAAATGTTCAGTCAGTTACACCATTAAATCTCAATCTTGGTCCATTGACCACATAACTAGGAAATTAGTTCAACATAATAATCAATACTACAACAAGAAGAGAGGGAAGATTGATAAAACCCATTATAATGCCACCCAAGGACAAGCAAGTGTTGAAGGAGATGAGCTATGGACCCCTTCAAAGCTATTTTCGTGCTGCTGGAATTAATTGCCCTCTAGGTTTTTCAAACTTTTCTATTTATAGGCGCTGACTTTAGGTCAAATTTCTGCCATCGCGATCGAGCTGTCGCGACCAAAGCTCGCGATGGCTCGGTCGCGATGCTCTCTGGATGAATTGTCACTATCTCCGCGACCCATTCTTCGCGACCAACGCTCGCGATGGATCGGTCGCCACACTCTCTGGATGAACTGGCCATTCTCGCCGCGAGCAAATCCTCGCGAACCATGCTCGCGCCGCGAGCAAATCCTTGCGAACCATGCTCGCGCCGCGAGCAAATCCTTGCGACCCACGCTCGCGATGGCTCGGTCGCCACACTCCCTAGGGGAACTGGCCACACTCGGCGCAAGCAAATCCGCGCGACCAACGCTCGTGATGGCTCGGTCGCCACACTCCCTGGAGGAACTAGCCACACTCGCCGCGAGCAAATCCTCGCGACCAACGCTCGCGATGGCTCGGTCGCGATGGCAGCGAAGATTATTTGGTGAAGCTTCATGATCCAGAATTGCATGGTTTCAGCCCGAAACTTCATCTATCGTACAACACCATTATAAAACACCTAAAATCTGCGCAAGCTCAACAAACACATCAAAAGCGCAAAATTCACATAAAAATAAGTATGAAAGACACGGGTAAAGGGCTCAAAAAGAGTAACAAATATGAACTGATCAACCAGCCAATAAGTAAGAAGTTTAAAGGACCCCAGGTTAAGCGTCGGAGACAACAGCAGAGACCCCTAATCACAGTTAGAGCTGGACAGTTAGTTATAACAGTAACTAGTATCCCTGGGAATATAACTAGGGGACCAGCCCCAGCACTGTGCAAACATTGTAAAAAGAAGCATTTGCGGACGTGCCGGAGATTGACCGGAGCCTGTTACAGATGTGGATCCTGCGATCATTTCGTGAGGGATTGTCCGCAGAATCAGACTGCTTCTGCTAGGCCATCGGAGAGATCACTTTCTACTGTTTCCAGAGGGAGGAGACCCAGGCAGATAGGGACTGATGTTAGTAGGCATATAGGTGCAGCAGAGCCTTTAGGGAAACAGGATGGTTGTGCCCCAGCACCATGTGAATATTGTAAAAGGAAACATCCGGGGGAATGTTGGAGAGTAACGGGAGCTTGTTTTCAATGTGGATCTCAAGATCATATATATAAAGATTGTCCGAAGAGAAAGAATAATCATATTTCGCAGGCAGAGAGATCAGCTCCTGCTAGGTCATCGAATGTGATCACTGGTATGATGTTTATTTTGATATTCATGTTACTGCATTGGAACATATATATTAAAACTTGTGTAATATTTATATTGCAATTACAGCATGATTGTGAATACAGTATATTGTCGAATTGAGAATTAGGGATATGAATTTTCAGATGATTTGATGGAATTTATATTTTTGAGAATTTGATATGAATTGAGGTATAAATTTGGGTTAGCGAGATATCGGATTATAATTGATTATCGTTGGAGAATGAATCGTTAAGATTATGTGTAGAATATGGAGAACTGAATAAATTTACGATCGAGGATAAGTACATAGATATTGTTTCGGATTGATGGTTTATTTGATCAGCGAAGAGAAGCCCAAGTCTGATAAGGATTTTATGGGTTATAGAGATGCTCCAGATGTGATTACTGGTATGATTTCTATTGTTGAGATTACGGCAATTGCATTGAGAGATCCAGGATTTACACATTTATACATCTGTGATGCTATGTTGAGAAATAGAAATTTGAAAACTGAGTCTACTGATTATGAGATCGAGGTGAGTAATCCTTTAGGGCACAGTGTGATTGTAAATTGGGTATTTAGAAATTGTCCTATCGGAATTCAGGGGCATGAATTTCTGGGTGATTTGAGGGAATTACCATTTCATGAGTTCGATGTAATCTTGGGCATGGATTGGTCAACCAGACACCATGTAGAAGTGAGGACTGCTTAAATTAGTAGATGGTACAGAGGTGATAATGGTGGGTGATATGAGGGATTATCTCTCTAATGTGATTTCAGCCACTACTGCTCAGACAGTGATCAGAAAAGGTTGTGAAGCATATCTAGCACATGTGATTGATTTACAGAGGGTTGAATCTAGTTTACAGAATATACCCACTGTATGTGATTTTCTGGATGTGTTTCCAGAAGAACTCCCTGAATTACCACCAGAGAGAGAGGTGGAATTTGTGATTGATGTGATACCAGGTACCATTCCAGTATCGATTCCTCCGTATAGGATGGCACCTGCAGAATTGAAAGAATTGAAAATACAATTACAAGAATTGTTAGAAAAAGGATTCATCCGACCTAGTGTATCCCCATGAGGAGCACCAGTATTATTTGTGAAGAAGAAAGATGAGTTGATGAGATTGTATATTGATTACAGGTAACTGAATAAGCTTACCATGAAGAATAAATACCCATTGCCTATGATTGATGATTTGTTTGATTAGTTGAGAGGAGCCAGTGTCTTCTCGAAAATTTATCTCAGATCGGGATATCATCAGTTGAGGGTGAAAGATTCTGATGTTCAGAAAACAGCTTTCCAAACACGATATGGACACTATGAATTCGTTGTAATGCCATTTTGGTTGATTAAATTATTGCAGAAGAATGTCAATTTTGAGCGGAATGAGGATACAGAGGCATTAGAAGTGCTATATTTACACTGATCACAAGAGTCTTAAGTATTTGCTTACCAGAAGGAATTTAACTTAAGGCATAGTGGATGTACACAAAATTGTATAGACAAATTTACGCTGTCAAACATGTATATCTATTCTTAAGCAAAATATAAATCACATATAAGTAAATCATATATGGGGCTCATATCAAATCAAATATTCAAAATCAATCAACAGACAGATTTGTCATAATTTCTCAAACGTTTTCATATAACAAATCAGTTTTCAAATTGGCTCATGACATACAAAACATAAGTTATCGGACTGGATTACGGGTTGTTCGGCACAGGACGCAAAAGGGCGAGCAGCCGAACATCAGGTCAGAATGGAACACTAACGAACTTACCCGCTGTGAATGTCCCATGACAGAACCCTAAGAAGGGTGGTACAAACAGAATATATCGGCACAGTACTGTTCAGACAGAAACCCAATTGACATGTCAACCTCCTATATCCATATCTATGTTTATACACATCAGAGCCAAAATTTTTTCTCAAAACCAATATCAACATATCTCATTTCTTTCCGAATCATCGAATTCAATTTTCAACGTAGGCAATTTCAATACATATCGATATATTTATATTTCCGAAATACAAAATTCATCAAATATAATATAACGGAAATATACGAATGTAAATCAATAATCATATTAAATCAATCCAAAATATACTCAGACGTATTTCATAATTCCGTTTCGAATCAAATTGCCCCAAAATCATTTTCCGATACATTTCACAATATAATATAATTTAAGTCACTTTCAACAATATATTTCCATAACACTATTAGAACCAAATTGTATTCAAATCATTCCGAAATCAGTTTCAAACTATCCATTCTACTCAATAGAATTCAAATAATTCAAAAACTATAAACTTCGATAATTCCGAAAATTTCTGAAAAACTGGAAAAATTCAAAAACTCGTATATATCGAACCTGAACTATATTCGATAATCAATATAATTCAAATAACGCAAATTTAATCAATTTCAATCAATCTGAAATATTCTGGAAACTGAAAAAATTCCAAAACACGTATATATCAAATCTAAACTATAATCTATAATCCATATAATTCAAATAACTCAGAAACTCTAAAATTTGACAATTTCGAAAATTTCTGGAAAACTGAAAATTCGAAAAATACGTGTACACCAAACTTGAAAGCTTTCCTCCTTCTCCTTTCCTTCTTCTCTTCCTCTTTTCTTCTTCTTCTTCTTCTTTTTTTTTTCTCTCTTCTTTCTCTCTCCTCTTCTCTCTTCTTCCTCTCTCGTTTCTGATATGTTTCTGTTTCTGTGTGATGTTTGCTGAATTTTGAGAGCTGTTGCTCTCTTTATGCACCGCTCCACCGCTTATTTTTTTTTTATTTTTTTTTTTTAAAAAAAATTTTTGAGCCATCGCGACCAGTATCGCGAGCGGTGGTCGGGTCGCTTCGGTCGCGATGCTCACTGGTCGAATTTGTCACTTTCATCGCGAGCTGATCATCGCGATCTGTGGTCGCGATGACTGGTCGCGGTACTCACTGCACCAAATCATCCTTTTCATCGCGAGCTACTCATCGCGATCCCTGGTCGCGATGAGTGGTCGCGATGCCTACTGTCCAGATTTTTCACCCTTTTCTTCGTGCATTATTTTCGACCGTTCAAATTGGTCCATTGTGAAACCTAAAAATATGCATACTTTTAATTACAATTTCCACCCCTCAAATCATAAAAATCATATTCACATATTCAAAATGAATTCAATCATACTTTTCATATGTATTCGAAATTAGGGATGTTACAGTATTCATTTGTAGATCGACATATCTTAATATTATTGAAAACTGCATCGATCCAAACTCTCCAATAACCTCTTCCAAGAGGAATGTTGTGGACTTTATCCTTCGGATTTGTACTTGAAATCCTGCCTTCAGCAACAATTTGATCCTCAAAATCATCATTTAGGTACCAATGTAACAAATGACATCGTGCATTTTCAAATTGTGGACATGTTTTGTGTCATCGGAACACTCACATATTGTGACTGAAAAAATATTTAAAATAATAAGATATAAGTTTCAAAGCACTATATACAATTAAAAAATATAAGGAGAAAAAAATGCAAGATTTAAACCTGAGGCGTAAATATATGAAAAGGAGTACATGCATGAAAACCCACGACATCTTCCACTTGTATACCTCTATTTAATAACTTAATTAAAGAAATACATTTTTTTTAGTAAAACTACAAATAAAAGAGTTATATAAAATGAAATTTTACATATATTTCACACATTACCTGCTCATTTTGTATATCAATTTAGTCCCTATGACTAACGTTTTTACGGTCAAAAATGAAATAAAGTATAAATTGATCATATACTCTTTTTAATTAAATTAGCAAGACGATTTTACCATCCAACGTTTTACATTTTAACAATTTTACCTATTTAGATAGTCCAATAAAAAATTTGATATGTGTTATAAAAACTTAATTTTTTTTAAAAAATACTTAAAAATTATTAAATATAAAATATAAATTCATTAAAAATTAAAAATAATTATAAAAATTTAAAAATAATATCATTTATTAAAGATAAAAATAAAATTCAAGATTGAATACTTATAAAACTCAAAATTTAGTTAAAAAAACTAAAATGTTAAAATATTTTTATATACATATTTTAGAGTATATTATATAGTATATATACATTATATATATATATATATATTATAAAAATAAAATATAATAATAAAATTATAATATATATTTATTATTCTTATATTATAAAATTAAAAATATAACAACAAAACTGTAATATATATAAATTTATTTTATATATATATATATATATATATTAAATTACTAAATTTTGAGTCTTATAAGTATTCAATCTTAAATTTTATTTTATTTTTAATAAATGATATTACTTTTAAGTTTTTAAAATTTTAAAATATTTTTATTTTTTATTTTTAATAAATTTTATCATATTTATTTTATTATTTAATCTTTTTTAAGTATATTAAAAAAAATTAAATTTATATAACATATATCATTTTCTTATTAGACTATCCAAATAGGTAAAGTTATTAAAAAATTAAAGGGTAAAAGCATCATTTTAATTTAATAATTTAATTAAAAAATGGTAAGATGGTTAATTAATACTTTATGTCAGGTTTGACCGTTAAAATTATGGTCATAAGGACTCAATTAATATATGTTGAAAAATATAGGGCCCGTATGAGTTAAAAAAGTAAAAATATATCAAAAAAATAATATTTTCAAATTCATTAGGGACCAAATTGATAATTAACTGGGTACTTGGTTGCAGCTTAAGGAAAACTGCAATTTCATTGCAATATGACCAAACTTTAGGGTATTATATTACAATTTGCCCATTATTAAAATAAAAAAAAATAAAAAAAATTAATTTAAATGGATCCATCAATTTAAAAAAAATTAAATTCTTTTTACTTTTTTAATTTTTAAAATTTAATAGTTAATATTATTTTTCTATTTTTTAATCAGGGGTATTTTTATCATTTTAGGTAAATTTCGTGGTCAAATCATTACTTTAGACTGAATCAATTAACGTTAGGGTACTAATGTGTAATTAAAGTTAAACTCATAATTTCATTGCAATATAACTAAAAATTAGGGTACTCTATTGCAATTCACCCTTATCAATTAACTCATAATTTCATTACTTTTGACTGAATCAATTAACGTTAGGGTACTAATGTGTAATTAAAGTTAAACTCATAATTTCATTGCAATATAATTAAAAATTAGGGTACTCTATTGCAATTCACCCTTATCGAAAAAGATATTTCAATGGCAATTCGTGGTGCAAATGGTCTAATTGAGAGTTGACTTTTTGGCTTTTGGAAATTTATAAATGTGCATCTTTTTTTTGGTACAATAATGGAGGGTACTGCCAGAAAAACCAAAAAACACTAAAAAAACAACAACAGAACCAGTATCCTCTTCAAGCAACCTGGAAGGAACAGCAGGAAGGGAGGAGAAGAACTCAGTTCCCATACCCATCTTCTTACCAATTCCAGCTAACCCATCGGCAGCTTTATTATTCTCTCTCAAAGTATGGATTAATTGACAGTTCCAGCTACCAAATAACAGCTCACGACAGCTGCAAATGATGTTGAAAATGGGGTTGGAGGAAGTAGCCTCCTGATGGAGTAGGTTGACAGTAGATAATGAATCACATTCACGAACAACATTTCTGAAACCTGACTTCCAAGCAAGCTTCAAACCCTCAAGCACTCCCCAAAGCTCTGCTTTTAAGACCAAACCCAGACCTCTGTTGCAAGAAAAGCCACCAAGCCACTTGCAGTCAGCCCCTATAATAAGACCACCTGTATAGATCAAACCCAGCTCACTACACCTACCTCCATCCACATTGATCTTGACCCAGCCCTCACAAGGAGCCTTCCAACTGTTCACCAAACATCGCTCTCTTCTGTTTTTGAGACCCCCGGTAGTGGCGGTGAGCCACTCCCTGCAGTATTTGATAATTATTATATCAGTGCAGTTAGGAATTTTGAAACTAGGATCAAAAACACCTGAGCACCTCCATTTCCATAAAAAACCAAACAGTGACAGCAAAAATTAAGAACCAAGGTATATTAGCAGGGCCAGCAGTCTTGCACTTCACGTTGGACTGCATCCATGTAGAGAAACCTGCAGAAAATTCATTAGTATTCCAGCAGCCCCTCCAGACTTCATTCCAGACTACCTTGGCAGCATAGCAGTCTCTAAAGATATGGTTAAGGTCTTCAACATTCTCATGTCAGCAAGGGCAAGCATCATCAGAGGTTAACCCTCTAACATATCTTTGAAGAATTGTGAGAAGTTTGCCTTGGAAAACCAGCCACAGGAAATGTCTGAGCTTAGGGGGAAGCTTGAGCTTCTAAATGAATTTCCAGTGGCAGTCCTCCACATTCTCAACATCAGAGGCAATGTCATAAGCATTTTTGACAGAAAATCTGCCACTATTACCCCTCCAAATGATATTATCCTCTCCATACCCGATCCTCCTAGCATGAATGCTGAAGATTCTCTGGATAATATCCCAATTCAAGACCAATGACAGTTTATGAATGTCTCATTCCCCATTAATCAAATAATCACACTCTCTCCTCCAAGTTAATACTCTCGAGAGGGATGATAACATGTTCCTCAAGCTTGTCAATGCCCGAGATCCAGCTATCAATCCAAAAGTGAATTTTCGTTCCATCACCCACCCTCCACTGAGTCCCTTTTTAGATGAGACTAGCCCCAGAAATAATGCCTCTCCATGTACTCGAGCAGCAGCCCCTTGGTAGTCTAGAAACCTCCAAGAGGAAGCTGTTCTTGATGTATTTGTTGAGCAGAATATTGCCCCATAACCCATCCTCACCCTGCATAATTCTCCAGCCAGCTTTGGCCAACAAAGCTTGGTTTAACAATTTCATATTTTTTTAATCCCAGCCCTCCTTTAGATTTAGGACGGCACACCTGTGTCTCATTTGACAAGGTGGACTGTTTTTTTTTTTTTGCCTCCGTATGGCCCCAAAGGAAGTTTCTATTGAGTTTATCAAGTTTTTTTGCAAATCTCCCCTAGAAGCTTGATGGATTGCATAGCGTAAATGGGGAGAGAAGACATCACTGCTTTAATAAGAGTGACTCTGCCAGCAAAGGAAGCATAACTCTTCCAAAATGCAAGTCTCTTTAAGTTTTATCCACAATTTCACTGTAGGTTTGATTGCAAATCCTACCATAAATGAGGGGGACTCCAAGGTACTTGCCAAGATTTTTGGTGCTAGAAGAGCCACAAGCACTAGCAATATTTTTAACCATCGAATCAGACACATTATCCCTAGCAGAAAATTCTGGATTTACTGTAACTAACTTGCTGTCTCGAAACAGCATAAAAGCTGTCCACACAGCTCTTAATAACCTCTGCTTGATCAACAGTAGCATGGCCAAAAAGGATGAGATCATCCGCAAAGAAAAGATGAAAGATATCTGAGCCCTCACGAGAAACTTTGATGGTTTTCCAAGCTCCCTCACTAATTTTCTGCACGATTAAGTAGGAGAGCTTCTCCATACACAACACAAAAATGTAGGGGGAAAGCGGATCACCTTGTCTAAGCCTGCACCCCGAAGTGAAGGAATCTGAAACCTCCCCATTAAGAACCACTTTGAAATCAACACTACTAACACAACACATAATTAATTCCAACAAATTATTATCCACACCTATCTCAATCAGGACCTCTCTTATAAATCTCTACTGAAGCTTGTCATACGCCTTCATGAGGTCAATCTTCCAAGTAAAGAAGCCCTTTTTACCCTTTGCCATCTTAAACTTTTGAAGGACCTCCTGGGCCACAATAATGTTATCTTGGATTTGTCGACCAGGCACAAAAACCACCTGATTGGGACTCATAAAGTTAGAGAGCAAACCTCTAAGCCTTTGGACAGTGACTTTGCTAATGACTTTATAATTTGTATTACAATGGCTAATCGGTCTTAATTGAGTCATGTCCAAAGGGCTAGCAACCTTAGGGATAAGGGTAATAAGGGTTTGATTGATGTTCTTCGTAAGTCTTCCCTTCTCAAAACACCCAACCATAAGATTAGTAAGGTCCATCTTACACACATCCCAAAAATGGTGGTAGAAAGCAGCGGGAAACCCATCAAGTCCAGGCACTTTCAACCCCCCGATGCCAAAGAGACTCGTCTTCACTTCCTCCAAGCTCACCTTACTATTAAGATAGGCTTTCTCCCTATCATTGATGCTTTGAAACAATTTAAGGATGCTCTCAGACTCAGAATCTCTATTATTACTCTTAAACAAATCTTTAAAGTAATTAACCGCAATATTTTTCATGTTGTCCTTATCAACAGTCCAAACTCCTCCTGCATCCTTCAAACCCTCTAATTTATTACGTCTTCTCTTCACTAAGGTGGAGAGGTGAAAGAACTTAGTATTCCTATCCCCCTCCTTGAGCCAACAATTCCTAGATTTCTAAAGCCAGAAGAGTTCTTCTTGTTCGATAATTTTATTATAATCATTAGCTAGTTTCTGCTCAAGGATAGCAAGGTGATGCTTAAAACCTCTATTAAGACTGCTTTGAACCCCCTGCAGTTTAGCCATGATTCTTCTTTTATTTTTGAAAATACACCCAAAAACTTCTGAGTTCCACGTAAGCAAGTGTTTGGTTAACCTGCCTACTTTCTCCCCAATTCCCATATTCCCCTTACACCAATTCTTGAACACAACCTCATTGAAGTTACTATATTTCAACCATATGGCCTCAAATCTAAAATGTTTAAATTTACCCTCTGGGATATGTCTACTTGTGAGTTTGACAAGGAGAGGGCAATGGTCGAAATTTATTCTAGGTAGATGCCTAACAAAGCCCTCCCCATACAAAAGTCTCTCCAGCGAGTAAAGTGCTCTATCAAGTCTCTCCCAAATTTCTTCCCCAAGACCTCTTTTAGTCATCCAAGTGTAACTCTGCCCAATAAATCCCATATCTATAAGATTATTATTGTTAATCCACTCCGCGAAACCACTCCTACTGAATTTAGATCTACCCCCTCTTTTTTCGGCACTGCAAGTGATCTCATTAAAGTCTTCCACAATCAACCAAGGACCCCTAAAACAGTTTCTAATATTTTTGAGATAGTTCCAGAGTTTCTTACAGAAGCTAATACTAGGACTAGCATAGATGATAGTGAGAACCAAAAATATATTCCCATCAGTAACCACCGCCGAAATAGATTGCTTAGAGCTAGCCACAACACTAAGTTTGATTTTATTAGGGTTCCACAACAACCAAATACCCCCTGAAAACCCATCAGCATCCATAACAAAACTACCAGCAAAACCCAATTTGTTAATAATTCTAGAAGCCTTGATACCACTAATCCTAGGATCTAGGATAGCAAACACATCAATATTATGCATCAATCTCAAATCATTAATTAAGCTAGCAAAACCCTTTTTCCCAGCCCCCCTCACATTCCAGACACATATCATAAAGGAATAGATATAATGAAAGGCACACCTCAGGGAGAACCCTATTCTGAAGCAACATTCATAGCCTCGTTAAGTTGCGAGGCCATATCTTCAAAGCAAACAGTTTGAACAATATCAACTTTCTAAATTTCTGGCGTCTCCTTCATCAGGGTATCAGCATTGTTTCCTGTCAATGAATTCACAATGTTCTGATGTAGTTGTTGTATGACTCCTGAATCCTTAATCTCCTCTTCATTGTCTTCGGGACAATCCTCCTCCACCACCTCATCGATGTCTTTGGTGCAGGCCTCTTTGCAAGACTTCTGAGTTTGTTTCTTCTCTCTATCTTTTTTCTGGCCTCTTTGATTATCCCCAAGCAGTATGCCTCTGTCATTAACACTAGAGGGTTAGCAGCATCATCGACTTTATTTTGCTTCCCCTTAGCCAGAGCTTTACTACGCAAACTGGTAGGTATCTCGAGTGAATTCCCATGCTTCGAACCTATGTCCAGAGTGTTTGAGATTTCAGTCAGTACCTTATGACCTGTGACCACACCTTTCCCCTTCGCTTTAGATTGAATTTTGCTGCCAATACTGTCCACATCTTCACTATCTTCATCAACCAAAACATCAAACCTTGATCTACCATTTTTCCCAATACTGCTAATAGTACCCTAGGCAGATGATTTGTAGCTGCCTTACCCACTGTTCCGCTGTTTCACATAGGCTAACCCATTACCATTAACATCATTAACTTCATTTCTCCTCTGGTACTGCCCATCCTTGCTCAAAACTGAGTCCTTGTCATTAGTCTTCTGATTTTTAACACCCCTGGACTTCGCAGCAGACATACCCACATTGGTCGCATTACCAGTTACATCTTGATTTCTATTGACAGGCCTGAATCCACCCCTATTGAACGAAGTGTAGAGCCATGGCCCATAGAGATTTTCTGAATTAGGGATTACCTCTACATTACTCTCATTATTGACCTTTGCTTCCTCTACTTCAGCACCCTTTCTACACATCTCTTTGTTATGCCCATAGCAGCCACATTTGAAACAGATATTGCCTAGGTTTTCATACTCAACTCTGATTCGTTTGCCGTCAATGTGAAGGGTCCCTATGATTGGTTTGGAAATATCAATTTCCACACATATCCGAGCAAACCTACCTCTAGCTTGAGCAATTGTTACCGAGTCCACCTTGCAAGTTCTACCAAGCATCTGGCCAATCCGCCATAGCATATTTCGCCCCATCAGCTCCATGGAAAATCTAGAGAGGCATATCCAAACCGCCATCTGCTTGATCAAATCATCTCCTGGAACAAAATTCGGCCTCCAACGTTGGACCACTAGGTACTAATTCGCTATTATCCAAGGCCCTCCCGAGAGTACTATGTCCGTATCTTCCTTGAACTGGAAGCGTGCCACAAAGTAGCCCCCTTCTAGATCTGTCAACTGCCATTGTCCAATTAGAGGCCATTTGTAACACCCCCCAGACCCGACCCGACTGGATCGACCCAGGGAGCGCTACCGGGTTTTCAAAACTTTTTAAATTCACTTTATATATTTCAAACCATTGAAAATCATATCGATTTGTAATTTAAAAATATTTTTCTAGTGAACCCATCAAACTTTATTTTCAAAAATTTCGGCAGAGTTTCCTCTATTTTTCGGATTTCCCAAAACCTATTTTCAATAAAACAATATCATACAATATAATTTCAACACTTCTATATCCAAATTTACAAATTCATGCTCACTCTGCCGTTTACTGCGACTTCCAAACAGTTTCAGAGAACATATATAAATAATATTTAGAAACATTTGAACAGAATATAAATTATAAAATACTTATTACAAAACATATCTATACATGTCAAATTACAGATTTCTGTATATGCATGCTTCATGAAATATAATATACAATTCAAATTCAATTGTAACTACTCAAAAGAATTGTGACTCTGGACCTTCAATCTGCTGCTACTTCCTCTCTATTCTTTGTTTCCCCCTGTGTCTCTGATACCTGCGCGTGATAAAATCAACGCACTAAGCAATAATGCCTAGTGGGTGTACACTAAACTCAAGTATCAAAATCAATAATCATTTCATAATAAAAATATACCAATATTATCGTATAAAAACATTTCAATTTTCAACTTTCTCACTGAAATAAGTCATATAAAAACAGTTTAATAAAAGCATCTAAATTCAATCAGTAAAGCATACAATATTTAGTTTTCAATTCTTTTATAATCATTTTATTCATTCTGTAATATTTTATTCATACAAACATTTTGTTCACTTTCATTCTCTATTCTGACCGTACACTCATCATACATTTCTATATCCGTAACATCGGCGTAACGTTCACCTCCGGGATTCGCCTAAACTGGACTAAGCCAGGTTTGCCCCGCGAGATGTAACTGTCAGTAATACCAGTACAATATCTATCTCCGGGATTCGCCTAAACTGGATTATACCAGGTTTGCCCCGCGAGATATAACAGTCATGGATACAGTGCACTGGCTATCTCCGGGATTCGCCTAAACTGGACTCAGCCAGGTTTGCCCAGCGAGATGCAGCAGTCATCACTATCAGTACAATGGCTATCTCCGGGATTCGCCTAAACTGGACCTTGTCAGGTTTGCCCCGCGAGATGCAACAGTCATAGATACAGTGCAATAACTATCTCCGGAATTCGCCTAAACTGGACTTGCCAGGTTTGCCCCGCAAGATACAACAATCATCAATATCATCAGTGCAATATCTATCTCCGGGATTCGCCTAAACTGGACCATGCCAGGTTTGCCCCGCGAGATACAATAGGCTCAACTCGTTATATTCAACAATTAATTTCACAAAGCCAAAACTTTCATTTATACTCCTATCAATACATTTGACAATTATTTTCAAATTGTAGTTACGAAAAAATAATTATATACGATTTTTCCAAAAATTGTTTCCAAACATTACTTGCAAAACGATTTATTTGAAACCATAGAAATTCCATTATACTATCATATTCCCCAATTTTTTTTCAAACAGTTTCTAACAATATTCGTAAACAAAACATAATTATACAAAATCCATAAATAAATTTAATGCTCAATTTAACAAAATATGAAAAATTCAAATGAAAATATATAACGAAAATTATAACAAATTCAAAATCAGTGTACACCTACCTGGATTTCGTTTTTTATGCCTTTTTCCTTCTGAATTTTTCTTTTTCCCTTTCTCTTTCCCTTTTTCTCTTTCTTCTTCTCTTCTCTTTTCTTCTTTTTCTTTTCTTTTTCTTTCTCTTTTCTTTTTCTCTTCTTCTTCTTCTTCTTCTTCTTCTTCTTCTTCTTCTTCTTCTTCTTCTTCTTCTTCTTCTTCTTCTTCTTCTTCTTCTTTTCTTTTCTTTCTCGGTCTCTCTCGGTCTCTCTTTCTCTCTGTTTTCTCCCTTTTCTGTTTTTCTAGAGACTTCACGTCTCTTATTTTTTTTATAAAATTTTGGTCGTCGCGACCTGTGGTCGCGCCACCAGGTCGCGTTGCTCTCTGGAGCAACTCCACCGCCTTCATCGCGATCACCCATCGTGGTACCCTGGTCGCGGTGGTGGTCGCGATGCTCACTGCCAAGATTTTCACTTTTTCATCGCGAGCCAGTCATCGCGATCTGTGGTCGCGGTGACTAGGTCGCGTTGCTCACTGCCCAAAAATGCTATTTTTAGCCGCGAGCAGCTCATCGCGACCTGTGGTCGCGGTGAGGGGTCGCGGTACACACTGCCCCAGTTTTTCACTCCCTTTTTCTTCATGCATCAGTTCTGAACCGTTCCATCTGGTCCACCTAGAAACCATAAAAATAAACATACATTTAATTACGTTTTACACCCCTCACATATTTTATCCACATATTCAAAATTAATTACTTGAAATTTGGGATGTTACACCATTTTTGCCTCAACTTTGTTTGCATGAAGCTTAGGGTGTGTGTTCGTCCCATAGATTTAAGAATTAGTGCACTCTCCCATGGCTTGCAGAGTTGAGCCTTCAATTCAGGAGCAATGGTCATCGAAGGTCCAAATTGACCCTCGGTAATGACTGTGTCTTCATCACAAACCAGAATCGCCTTCCTCTGTTCGTTAAATCCAGCCCAAGAACTTGGATTAGACATGCCTAGAAGCTTAGATTTGAAGCTCACACCAGGTGATTCTCTCTCCAGCGGATTTCCCACATCATCACAAGCCCTAGCCCTCTTCGAGCTCGCACAGCCAACAGAGGTCTTCCCAATCTCTTCCTCAGTAACCAGCAGCTCCGGTTGAGCATTGAATGTGAAAGCCTCTTTCATCAGTGGACTTTGATCACAAGAACCAGTTGAAAAAGGCGGCACGTGGGGATGTTCTCCTTGCAAACCTATCACGCGCTTGGCGCGTTCATTTTTTCAATGCAATTTTCATAAATGTGCATCTTTGATGGCTAAAGTAAGTTGTGCAATTTGTTAATGACTTTTCTTGACTGGAGTGAGTTGCCAAAATCATAGAAAAAATTCCATTGACTTTATTGGCATTTTCTTTTTCTTGAATTGTTTCGTTAATAATGTTTACTACTAGTAGTACATGAAATAGGATTCTATTTTTGTCTTAAATCAAATATTTTACTCCTAATTGTACATGAAGTAGGATTCTATTTTGTCTTTAATTAAATGTTGACTCCTAATTGTACGTGAAAAAAGATTCTATTTTGTGTTCAATCAAATATATAAATGGCTACATTATTTCTGCATGTAATAGGAAAACATTAATAGTTATATGCATAAAAATTCTTGAAGATTAGTTTCTTGAACTGGTAATAAATGTACAAATCTATCAAGGCATCGTTGATGAAATCACCCACTATTTTTTTTAATATCGTTTTAATATCGAACTTAAGTAAACTTTTAATATATTTTTTAAATTTTTGGGAAAAAAAAAATTGTTTACGTCTACTTGATCACTTAAAAATACAATTTAAACAAACTTTCAGTTAAAAAAAAAAAAAAAAAAACTCCTTATAATTAAGTACATCCTTTCTTTTAGTTTTTAGTTAAATACCATAAACTAATAAATTATTTTGCCATTTCTCCTTGACTGGAATTCTTTACAGGAATCCATGGCATGTGAAGAAAAGAAAAGGAAAAAACCATGAGCCTATAGTGTATTTTTTGTTGTTTTAAATTTGTGATGATAATAATGATATCGCGGACTTGGACGATGGGGATTTGTTGGTTGTATATATGTAGCAGATCGTATTAGAAACATTGTAAATGTAGTTATTAAATCAAATGGGCAGAAAATATTTCTTCAAATGATGTATTTTAGTAAGCTTTTTCTGTTATATAAAACTAGTTGATTAATCTTGTCATTACTCTTTCGAAAACATATAAAACTTCCAATACGATGGATTTGTGAATACTAGTTATTACAGATTTGTTTTGAAAAATAATAATTAGATAGTAATCATCACTCGTCAATCATGATTTGTTATTACTATGTTACAACAAATTTCAATTCATTGCAAAACTTTCCCAAATAATTAAAAAAAAAAAAATGAAAGTAAGTCTTAGCTTCTAATTGCAGCTACACCGAATCCGAATGGAACCTCTTTCATTGTCATCCATCGATCGATGAAGGGTTTGTATTATTGTTGATTAATGATTGAAAGTTGGTCAAGAAAAATATGAAAAGGGCGAGGCTCAAAAAAATCATCAAGAAAGAGATCTTCCATCAGATCACTCTTTGTCTTCTTCGCCTTTACTTTCTTTTGCAGTTCGTCATTATCTGTTTCAAGATTCTTTGACTGGTCAACACTAGTGTTGAGGAGTGCTTGCTGTGCTTCTTCCTTGCTATTGGTTCCAATAATTGATAAAACATACTCATCTAAATTATCATCATTACCATCATATTCAAACTCGATTCCATCTTTTAAAAATACTACACCATGAATAACCTTTTTTTCACAACACTCAGCGTCACCGCGTTTCTTGCTACTCATCTTTGAAGATCAAAAAAAAAAAAAATAGAAAAGGAAAATCCTAGAGAAAATAATTCTAAAATCCCAGCACAAGTTGAAGAACTACTCAAAGAAATATATGATATGCTAAATGTTGAATAATGAGTATTGATTTGTGTATATATATATATATATAGAGAGAGAGAGAGAGGTTAGCTTGAAGTTGGTATGTGGTTTTTTTACATCTCAAAATAGGAAATGGTTTCTTAATTTATGAAATGTTATAATGTTTACTACTAATTGTACATGAAATAGGATTCTGTTTCGTCTTAAATCAAATGTTTATTCCTAATTGTATATGAAATAGGATTAATCAACTTTCATTCTTTTAAATTCAATCCGGTCCTTAAGCTGGGCCTCGGAGCCCATGGGCCTTAAAATCATGCCCGATCTACCCAACTATATAGGCTTTGACGCAGGCTCGACTCTCGATTTGAAAGCCACCTCTATTGGGCCATCAAGGTAAAAAGAGAAAAGAAACGGAGCTCTGTAATTAAAAAATAACCAAAAATTAAAGAGTAATTATCATTATTTGCCCTATAATTTGGGATATTCTAAATATTTTACCATTTAATTTTATTTCCCTTTATTTTACTTCATTTTATTTTTAAAAATCTCTAAAATGCTCTCTATTCTTAGGTTCCGTTTAAAAATTAACAGTTGATCATTAAAATTTTAGAGGTAGAATAGTAATTTTAATAAAATAAAATTAATATATAATTTTAAATTAAAAAATTTAATTAAAAATTAAAATAAAATAAAAAAACTAGATTTTTTTTTCTTCTCACCGACCCATCCCGTCTCTCTTAGATTTTTCTTCTTCTTTTCTCTCTCTCTCCCCTTCTTCCATAATCAATCCTCTTCTCTCTCTGTCCCCTTATTTTTCTCACCCACTCATTTTCTCTCTCTCTTTTCTTCCTCACCCGATTTGCTCTCTCTCTCTCTCTCTCTCCCTCCCTATTCTTTTTCTTTGATTGTATTTGTGGTATGGTGACAAAAATGAGGAGGCATTTTTGGAGTTTTTTGAATGTGGTGTGGGTTGGGAGGAGGGCTACGAAAATGGGGAGGCTGGAACCTGCCTCTTTCGAGGCGGCCCCGTCTATACGGGGTCGCTGCAAACGGGGAAGTTCCCGCCTCCCCATTTTCGCATCCTAGAATTGATTGTTTTTTTAAATTTTGTGGACTATGGAGATCTAGATTGGATTGGATCTCCATTAATTTTTTTATTTTTTGGTTTTTTTTTTAAAAAAAAAATTATGGACTGTGGAGATCCAGATTGGATCTCAATTGGATCTCCCCTATCCATCTTATCTGGATCTCCACCTTTTTTTTTTTTAATTTTGTGGACTATCACTTTTTTTTTTTTTGGTTTGATCCCCACCATCCATGAGATGGAGGGTGAAGATTTATCTTTTTATTAAATTTTTTTTCTTTTTTTATATTTGAAAACATTTAATTTTTATTTAATTTGGTTCATTATAATTTCAAAAATTGCATACATTAATAATGTATTATAATATTAATTTAAAAAGTTGCTAATGTCAAAAGAGGCTTTAATATGTATGTGACACCATGCATACACGAAATTGATATCAGAAGTCAATAATGAGGAGGAACATTTTCAATTTTTTATTGCATTTATGATTATTATCTACAGATCTGGCAATATAAATTAATATTGCCCAAGTGAATTGCTATACCTAACCTATTGTACTACTCTCATTTTGCCCCATACGTATTTGATGTAGAGAAATTGATGGGAAATAATATCTATTTTTAGTGCTTTTTGTGCATTAACACTACTTTAAATAACTTCTATAGAAATAGCAGGAATTTGTATGAACTCCTTATTGTACCCTTCATTACACCTCCATTTACTTTTACCTTGTTTTAGTAGTAATATTGGTTTTGTTTGACAGCTTTTCGCGTCTAAACTCTTTTTCCTCTCTTTACTTTTTTGGATTTCAAACTCTCTTACTCTATAATTCTTCTCATTTCTCTCTTAAATTTACTTCTACGCTGCTAGGCATTAAAGAAAATAAGGAAGTCTGCATTTGCTCAAGTTCTTTGGCTCTTTGGAAAGTCTTTATTTAGAAGTATATTTTTGTTGATTTGAGCGACGTATTTATTTGATATTTATACTTTCCATGAGCTATTTTAATATATTTCCCCATCTTTAGAGTTGAAGACACGAATTAGATATTGAAGATATATATATATATATATTAGACTGGCGTGTTTTACGTTAACTAATTTAGAGTTATGAACTGTTTCTTTAAGTTACCATGAACTTTTTTTTAGTTACCTTGAACTAATTTAGTTACCGTAAACTATTTTAATTACCATACATTAATTTAGTTACCGTGAACTATATCGACGTTAAATGTGCTCAAATTTCTGATCGGAGTTGTCGTCGGTGGTCGTCCCTTCAATTACCTCTTCCTTACTTTCTCTATCTCGTCCTCTTAGTTTTGTGGAGGATCAAAGGCATAGCTAAAAACTTTATATCGGGTGAGCTAATAAAAAATTTTACTTTTCTATTTAAAAGTCTTATTATTTTATACTAAATAATTTTTTTTATAATATATAATAATCAAATCTCGGCGGTACGAAAGAATTTTCAATAATAAAAATAAATGATACACCTAGTAAGGGGAGACATAATGAGCCTCACTCTCGAATATATATCATATATAAGAAAAACACCAAAAAGAAAAGAAAAAAAGCAAAAACAATATGAATGCAATGCAAATATAATAAAATATTACCGCACTTGTGCATTATGAGATTTCAAAGTATAAAAAATATTTATTATTGATTCTGAATCAATAATATCAGCAAGTTTTCTTCAATATAGATGATCATATAATTTACAAGAAAGTCGTCATCCATCTTATATGGAAGAGATTATTTGACAAATTTAATAGCTGAAAATGCATGTTCTATACTAGCTGTAGAAGCAGAAAGAGTTAAAACTAAATAAATTAGTTTACATAGCATTATATAATTATTTTATATAATCTAAAGATATTTTTTTTATGTTTAAAATGTAATTTAAATATAACTTATTATTTTATTGGGTTATATAGTAGATATAAGTGTAAGTTTTAAGGAAATTAAGGTGTTGTTTGGACCATTTTTAAAAACTGTTTTTTGTTAATTTAACTACTCACACTTTTTTTTACATTTATAATAGGACAAATTATAATCTACCTATCTGAAGTGTCCTAAATTTCAGGGAATCAACTTTTACGGAAATTTATTGTAAACCCCTTTTCGTTGACATTCACCGTCAATTTGTCACTTAATGAATTCATAACTTGATTCCATTTTCTTGTCAATCATTCAACAATTAATTAAAACTTTAAAATAAAGTCCGTGGCCGAACTACTTAAAAGATAAAATTGACTCCATACACAAACTTAATTGCTATAATTAAATGAAATGATAAGATTGAAAGGGACTATTCATAATAATTAAATGCAATTAAAGATTGAAATGGCCAGCTTAAAAATTAATAAGAGAAGTATAGCTTTTAACATTTAGTATCTATTTAAAGGACACAAGTTTAGCATATTTGTTTACAGTAAAAGCAAGCTACCACTTTAACTAATATGAAAAAACGAGAAAACTATTTATATATGCTGTTATTTATGTATACAGTAGGACTTGAACTTCCACCCACCACCAACCACCATTATAGTAGATAAAGAGGTGCACTAATCACTTGAGTTATAAGTAGGATTTTATTTTAATGTTTATTCATTGAAAATATAGGAAGTTGCTCATCCATATACTAAATAAATAAATATGAACTTTTTTATTTGAGTATATAAACCTTTGGAGAACATAAATTTAAAATGAAAAATGGTTTTTAAAATTTAATGTATCTTTTTTAGACTATTATGTTTTATATGCATCTCAATGTAAGTTTATAATAAATAACAAACATAAAATGCCATATCATTTACTTATCAAAAATGAGAAAATAAATAATTTTAAGATTTATATGGAAGAAGCTTGCCGTAAATTATAATTTAATGGTAATAATTATGTACTATAGTATAACATTTCAATTCATTTGAATTGAAAGATAAAGAAATTTCATAAAAAGGTAACCAAAAATAAATTTATTAAATGTCTTAACTTTAGATTTTTAAAATACAAATTTTTTTTAACCGGTGAATACAAAGAAAAACTTAACTATTGTACTCATCATGTCATCTATATGCTCACTTTTAATATTATATGTTACTTAAGATTATTTAATTTTGTCATGCCGTACAGACTCGTCTATGTTGAATTGTTGACTTTTAATATTATATGTTACTTAAGATTATAAATTTGAAAAACGTTTTTAAATAAATAACATTTTTTAGTTTTTATTTTATAAAAATTGTTAGGATGTATATTAAAAATTAAAAAAGTGAATAAAAAAATTATATTTATTTTTTTTAATATATATATAAATTATTTATAACTTTCCGATCCTTCAACATATTTATTAAAAATGGTTTTCTGCTGCTATATAAGTGCTGCCCTAACCCACTTAGTGATATGAGCAAAAATCTTAAATTACATGATGAACTTTTTTAATTTTTATTTTTTAATTGTGTTTATTTTTAAATAAAAAAAATATTTTTTTTTTGTTTTGGCAGGAGAATGGAAAATTTAGTTTGTTATATATTCTTTTATTTTAGCTTTTGATTTTGTACAATATATTTATTTTTTACATTAAAAAAATAAATTAAATTATTTATGAAAATAAAATAAAAATAATTTAATTATGTACTTAATTTTAATTTGGTTTAAAATTATAATGACTTATGTGGTTAGCATGTAATATTATTTTAGGTGGATATATAATTATACAATATTTTAGGGTCAATATAGAATTATTTATTTTGTTTGATAACTAAAAAGACCAAACTCCTATTTGATCAATAGGTTGACTTTAAAGGTGTGGAGTGTTTCCAAGTGTCTCAAGCCTAGTGGTGGCCACGATTTAGTTCGAACCGCCGATTTTGAACCGAAACATGCCATCCCAGTCCGGTTTTGGTTCAGAACCGGAGGACCAGAACCGGGTTACGGTTTGTGATATAAGGGAACCAGAACTGCCAATTCAAGAACCGACGAGAACCAGAACCAGCGGTTCCACCGCTTCCGATTCCCTTTCTTTTTAAAAAAAAAGTTAAAAATACTAAAGCCGTTGGGCCAAGGCTAGTTTGGGGGACTTGTAAATTACAGCAATGTCCCCCTTAATTTATTAAAATTTTATTTTTACCCCAACCTAAAAAACTATATAAACCCCATTCATTTTTCACACAATCAATTCTCAATCTCTCTCTCTACAATTCTCTCAATCTCTCTCTCTCTCTCTCTCTCAACAATTCTCTCAATCTCCTTTTCCCTCAATTTGTTCAATTTCAATTATTTATTTAAATTCTATACTTTATTTTTTCGCTGGTTATAAAATTACAATGGCATCAAGTTCTAGAAGGTCTATTTTCAGCAGAAACAATGAGCCAGTGACGGACCTACCAATTCAAGAAGAGCAGAGTCACCATGATATACATTTCAACGAAACAAATTTTGGTGATTACCTACAACAGAGAGCATTTAAGGAGGAAATATTCGGTAATCACACTCCTCCTAATTTTACTACTGAATTTTCTCAACCCCTTCTCAATTCCCTCCAAACCTAACCAACCAATCCGTACATATACCGGATTTGAACAAGTATAAATTTAAACTTTTTAAATTCACATGAAGAAGGTGGAGAAGAACCAGGGAACATGGTGGTGGATTGCAACTATTATTTCGAGGAATTTAAGTGGAACAAATTCGGAAGGATACGGGACGTACTGGAAACACATCAACAGCAATCATCCTATCGAAGCAAATCAAGCATGCGGACAACAACAAATTGTCAGGTACGCATCTCCTAACCATCCATTATTTAAATATAGTGATCAAAATAATAAGGAAGAGTTAGCTAAAATGGAAGCGACCAAATATTTACCTTTTAGTTTTTGTGAAAAAAACTGAATTTTTAAAATATTATCATAAAGCCTTAAATCCCGCTATATATAGGATACCTAGGATTACTTTGAAACGTATTATGTGTGAAATTTACAAAAAAGAAAAAGAAAACATTTGTTAAATATTTTAAAAATTACATGAGTCGTGTGTCTGTTTGTGCCGATATCTGGAGTGATCATTGGTAAAAACATTCATATTTAGGACTCGCCTGTCATTATATTGGTGAAGCATGGGAGTTGCAAAAATAAATTCTTGCATTTAGAGTTTTTGATGACTCTCATACTACTGATAATATATAAATTGATGAAAATTATATTTGAAGAATATTCAATTGAAAATAAATTTTTTACAATTAGTTTTGATAACGCCGCAAACAATACTGCCGCTAGTTCCACAATTATTACAATTGTGTAACCCCTATTTTGGCTACAGATTTTTCTATCAAAGATATGTTTGCCATGTTTTAAATATATGTGTACAAAATGGTTTGCAAACACTACAAAATTTTATTACGCCAATTAGGGAGGCGCTCTATTATTTGTGGAAACATCCTAGCGTCATGAAGCAATGGGCTAGGTTCTGCAAATCTCACGGGAAGCATCCAATTAGATTTTCCCGTGATGTTCCAACTCATTGAAACTCCACGTACAAATTATTGTTTGAAAGTTATGAGTATAAGAAATTATTAGTTAGATTTATGCAATATAATATTAGTAGTATTAATTTGTTTTCTTATTATTGGGATGTTTGTACTAAAATTTGTATACTATTAAAAGTTTTTAATGATACAACAAATACTTTATCTGCTATATATTATCCAACCTCACATTTATTTTTTGTAGAAGCCATTAATATTGTAGGTGCACTTAATAAGTGTGCACAAGAACCGAATTTATTTGATTGTGTTAATGCAATGCAAAAGAAATGGTGACTTTACTATAGGGAGATTCCTACGATTTATGTAATTGCATCAATTTTTTATCCTAGGTGTAAATTTGATAATTTATATGAATATTATACTCTTTATTATCAATCTTTAGGTTTAACCGATATAGATATTAATAGTTTATTTAATAATATTAGGACTTTCTTTTATGAATTGTATCATGAATATTGTTCTATATACGGTCCCTCGCTGAACATTGTTGTTCAACAACCAGATATAAGATGTTCTTAATCTCAATTTAGTGTTCCCTCCACATTAATAAAGTTAGAGTCAAGTTTGTTGTCAAAAAAGTCAAAGAAAACTAGGGGTACATCAACCTTTGTTTCAGAGGTTGAAGTTTACCTAAACACCTACTTTGAGTTTGTGTATCCTAAACACCTCCTTTGAGTTTGTGGACGACGATGACTTCAACCTTCTACACTGGTGAAGAGATTACCAAAATAACTTTCCAATTTTGGCCATCATTGCCAAATAAATTTTTGGAACCTCTGTTTCGATCGTGGCAGTCGAACAAGAATTTAGTACATGTGGTAATATTCTGGACGAGAGACGGTCGTTGATGAGTCCAAACTCAATTCAGATCTAGGTTTGTGTTAACGACTAGACATAGGCGTCATAGCGGGCAGCAGGAAATGGACGGAGTGTCCGGTGACAGCGACTTCTTCGACACCAACGACAATACAACGGCCACCGAATGTACAAGCGCCAATTGATCACACTAAGAACATAAAAGGTAACAGAACTACGTGAGCTTTGATTGCTCCTAGAGGATATGTAAGCAGCTTAATTAAGATAAAATTAAGTACAAGCCCTACTTTCTTATTTATTTATTTAATTTTTTTTTTTTACTTTTACAGTTTTATTTATAATATTATCGTAATTTTATTTCAATTTTATCATTATTTTATTACAACCCACTTTTAATTTTTTTTTAAAATTTTATTTTTTTAAATTATTTTTAAAAAAAGTAGTATGCCGGTTCTGGTTCCAGGAACCGGCAGGTTGAACCTCCTGTCCCAGGAACCGGAGGAGGAATCGCAACCGGCAGTTCCTCTTCGGTTCCGAAATCGAAACCAGAACCGGTACCCTCGATTTCGGTTCCAGAACCAAAACCGCCATTTCGGAACCGCGGCCATGGCTACTCAAGCCATTGCACTCCGAATACGATTTGGTAAGCGACTGTAGATAGGATGTAGTAGTCTGATGTCACTTGGTAGCCTTGGATTGTCATAGTAGGAGATGGACACTACCCTGCACACTCAACTCAATCTTGGTTAGCAATCATTACCTGAATTTTCTTGTCCTTGGCTACTAGAAGACCATATCATTGCATAAGGGATTCGTCGATAATATTATGGGTGCTGCAGTGCCGCCCCTATCTATCAGGACCATCACTTCCTTATTTTTCAATTTTCCTAGAACTCGTAGAATCTGTGGATGTTTTATGCCTACTATCGCATGAAAAGAAATTTCGGTCATTACCTCTTCTTCTTGTTCTAATAAAATGTCGTTGTCTTTACTTGGGAAAAAGCCTTCAATCATGAAGAGTTGAGGCTGTCCGCACCTATGACTGATGACGTATTTCTCGTCACAATAATAACAAAATCCTTTTTGGCGGCGTTCTCGTGCTTCTTGGTTAGTAATTTTATTAAAAGGGATGACATGGGGATTAGAACTTGCAATAGGTTTGATCATAGGAGGTGGTCGAAGTACTCTAGCGGATGGATTATTTCCTATTTTATTTTGGTTGTTAAATAGTGCAGGTCGAGAGACATTCCACCCTTTCTTTTGTAACCCATTTCTCTCTACGGGTCGAGCCATACTAATAGCATTTGCTAGGGTTTTGGGCTGTTTGATCTTGATATCGAGTCCGATTTCGTCGCGTAAACCAGCTATGAAGCAACCTATTAGGAAGGGTTCTGGCTGGCCATCTACCCGGTATGACAACTTCTCAAGGGCCTCTTGATATATGGTGATAGTCGATGTTTGCTTGAGCCGAGTGAGGGCTTCAAAAGGATCTTCATGATCTGTTGGCCTAAATCTGAGTAGCAATGCCTTGGTGAATTCAATGCAGCTAACCGATCCTCTGAACTTCATATACCATTAATGCCATTAGAGAGCGATTCCTTCGAGGTGGAACGACGCGAGTTGAACACGTTGCTCCAGACTAACTTATTTGAACTCGAAATACTATTCTGACTTGTAAATCCACCCCATGGGGTCTTCTTCATCGAATTTCAAAAACGTTAAGCTTGAGATGGTGATTATTTTGAGACTGTGAGTGGCTGACCGATGCATGGTTAAAAGGGTGGGAAGACTAGGTTTGGGCAAATGGGTTAACATCAGGATTGGAGGGACGGGTTCCTTGTGTCGCTTCTAAATTATGAAGTTTGATCAAGATAGTTTGCAATGTGGAGTGTACCTCATCAATGCTGGATTCGTGATATCCCAAAATCTCATGAATCTCATTTCGAAAGCTGCATTCGATTGATTTCGGGTTGCTATGACTAGCCAACATGTCTCTGATACCAATTTGTTATGTGAATTTAGGAAAGGTTATAAGAAAAAAAAAAAAGAACAGAGCAGGAGAAGCGAGAATATCGATGAGCATGATGTTATTATTGGACAGATCCTTTATTTAAATAGGATCCCAAATACAATGAGCAAGAAAATAGGGACACATCCCTCAACTAACTGGAACAAATAAATAATGCCAACTAAATAAAGGATTTTTAAAAAATAATTATTTTATGTATTTAGTGCGCTTATTATATTTAGTACACTCGCAGGGAATTGAGACCAAAAGATTTTATTATTTATTAAGTGAAGTAATTAATTTATCGCACATTCATTTTTGGTGATTATTTTCTTTATATTTTTCTATTGTGATATTCAATTTGTTTCTATTAGTTTTACAAGTAGGTTTACTGACATTGCTCCTGACATGAGCTTTATTGGCTTCGATTGGCTACTATTATTTTTTAAATTTGAGTTGCCATTTTTGGTAAAGCTCCATGCGGACCTTGTATGACGTATATACCAATAATATGTAAATATTGCTATAATGAAAGTGTTTGTGGAAAGTACACAAAGGAGAATAATTTAGTGAGTTTGCACATCCACTTGTAGTACAGTGGTTAGTGCACCTCCTTTCTACTTCAGTGGTGAGAGGTACGATTCCCACCATATGCATGTGTGGGTAGTTTTCTCCCCTTATTGTGGAGTAGTATTCTCCCGCTATGGGCGTTGATATCCGGCCGCGCGTTTAGTGGTTAATCTCGACAGGTCCCGACAGTTGTTGATATTATAATTGTACCCCTTTCAAAAAAAAAAAATTAGTGAGTTCAAGAGACCTATTAAATTTATCATCCATTAAACTTATCTTATCAAAATTCATTAAATTAACGAGCATCCTCATATATTTTTATATGATCAAACTAATTTATTGAGACAAAGTCCGGACAAGAATTGTTCTGGGTCTGTGCCAAGCAAGCATTGTTCTATATAGAATGAGAGCATAAAAAGATAAACATTATATCAGCTAGATCATAACGCTCAATATAAACTTGCACTATATATTTGCAATGAAAATGAGTAAAGTTAGCTTTTTATCCTTTAAATTAAATAAATAAATAAATTAAACTAATATAATTTGCTTATAATCTCTTTCGTAAATCCTTTTGTCATATGATGTTTGCAATTTAACATTAATCCGAACCTCCACTTAAGCTGTTAGATGAATCTAATGACTAAATGAAAATTATCTCCAATCACTTATAATTAGCTAGTTTTTTTTCACCCAAGAATGCTTGTTCTATGGTTGTTCAAACTTTAAGAGGTTTGGACTTCCCACATAAGAGAACTCTATGATACAAAAAACGAAAGTCTTTATATTGTACTATAAAAAAAGTGACATTTTGCGTGGAGGAAATATGTTGTAATTCGCAGTAAAATAGGTTATACTCCGTGATAAAAAGTTTTGTAACGGATAATAACTGTTGTAAAAACCTTTTTGCTGCAGAGTATTTGCGGCAAAAGAACTTCAAATCTATGGTAAAAAATTTAGAATTTTTAATATTTACCACTGATTAATATCTGCGATTGAAAAATCGCGGCAATTGTAATATTGTTTTTTGTAGTGTGTGATTGTTGTATTGTCTATAATATCCAAAATACTTGAGAAGGAAAAGATGAATTCATAGAAAGATCAATATATTTAAGATTAGGAAAAGATGAGAAGGAAAACTCATAAGTGTACCAATCAAACCGAAACCGGTAATGTTTACTCCGATGACGCTTCCGGCACGGTTATAAAAAATACCGAACCAAGTGCATGGGCTTGCAGTTGGTTTGGAAGTGGAGGCATTGTGAGAAAGCAGATTCCAAGTTGTTAGCTGAGAATGAGTTTGGTTTGCAAAGCTGGCTTTCCATTTGAGAAGAGCATTTGCCTCTACAGTAGAAGCAAAAACAGGATATGGTTTTGAAGAAAATATGTTCAAAAACAGGACAATGAAAACAGGGGAGAGTAACTTCTCCATGTCTAAGAAACATAAGGGTTTTGATTTACAATATTGTGTCAATATATATGGAACAAGAATCCTAGTTGTTTTTTTTATAAATTTTTGAAAGATTGCAGAGTTAATTGGGTCAAGGCGTCAAGCCTCTGCTGTTGTTTTCAAAGTTACTTTTGAGAGTCTTTTTTTTTTTTTCTCTTTAAAAAAGACTTGGAGAGTTTGGTCTACCCATGGCTCACTCATATGTTAGATTCAATAATTTTACTAAGTATTTAACAAACTTTTTATTAACTTTATTTAAAAAATTATTGTATAAATGGATTATATTTATTATGTTATTATTTTTAATAAATATATTTTCCTTAAGGTTAATAAAATATATATTACTTTTATCTCACATATATATATTTGTTAAAACATGAAAAGACACCAAACAATTTTAAACTAATTTAAATTGATTTTTGTTAATTAAAAAATTATATATATATATACACACACATATATATATTTGAGATCTAACACTTTACGAGTTAGAGAATTAGCGAGACCTACCGAGATTGAAACCCTACTAGCACGACCCAAACATCTACTTCCATACCGGAAGCTGTTTACTTCCAACATAGGGAGCGTATACGCCCAGCACGAGAGAGGTATACCCACAATATGACAAGCCCCTAACCTACTATCTCTCATTAGGTAGCCTGCCGACACTCTACAGTAGCTTCCCAGTCGAGGCTGGCCCCGCTGAAAGGCTTCCATGAAATTAAGCCGTTTCTTAACTTGGAAATTTGAGTAGAAAATTTTTTTTTTATACAAAACTATTTTATAAAAATTTTGACAGTGTCTACCCTGTTTTTCTGAAATTACCAAATCTTGAAGACCTGCATAAAAACTTGAACACTTCTATAATTTTTCAAATCTCAACTACTGTAGACCTCTGGTCCATCTCCACAAATCACAACTCAAACAGTTTAAATATCAAAATTAACAATTATCAAAGATAAATAAATCAAATCTTTAAATAAAATACTTATACACTTAAAGCAATATTAAAATATAAACTTACCAATTTAAAACATCATATATGCTTGTAAAATAGTCACAGCATCCTCTGACTGGTCCCACTAGTCTTCGGCGTCCTTGCAATGTCTGCACCTGTACCTGAGAGGTTGATTTAAAAACATAAAACTATAATGAGCAAAACGAGCTCAGTGAGTGTTATAGTTTTCTGAACAATTTAATCTTACTAACTAAACCTCCCTGAAAACTTTACTGAAAAGGATAGAATCTTATTTTCTGAAATCTGTACTGAAATAACTAATAATCAGTTTCCAATAAAAGCTATACTGAAATCTCTTTTATAAAAACTAATCTGAAATATATATATTAAAAGCTCTCATAAAACTATACTGAAATCATTTTCTGAAAACTGTTCTGAAATTTATACATAAAACTATTCTGAAATCGAATTCCAGAAAACTGGAAAACTAAGAATATATATACATATACTTTTACTTTACAAAAAAACTGGAAAGCTGAAACTATATCTTTTCTGAAATCTGATAAGCTGAAATGATATTCTTTTATATTTCTGAAAATTAAAAAGCTAATATAATATTCTTTTCTGAAAACTGAAAAACTGATATATATATACACTTTTCTAAAAACTAAAAGCTGAGAATATAAATTTTCTAAAACTGAAAAGCTGAGATATTATACTTTTCTGAAATCTGAAAAGCTGAAAGAATATACTTTACTGAAAATACTTTTCTGATAAAGCTTCTCTGATAAAACTTTTATAATAATATAATTTTCTGATAATACTCTTCTGATAAAATACTCTTCTGATGATAAACTTTTCTGAAAACTTATTCTGGCTATTTTCTGAATACTGCACTGAAATCTGTTTTTCTGGAAATCTAGCCAAGCCTATCGTAATAAAGCTCTTAATTTAATATTCTGTACTGAAAATCTGAAAAATATTTTTGGCTTGGCTTCTGTATCTGAAAACTCTCAATGGACCCCTAAGCTGTACTGAACTGAACTCATAGGTCGACTAACTGCGCCGTACCATATGAGTGGGTCACAGGGCGACTAACTGGCGCCGTCCACTGTGACATCTGATATAAGTCACGAGGCGACTAACTGATGCGCTCAACGTGACATCTGATAAAAGACATCTCACTGCCTATGTGCGGAATGCTGCATCGCATCATATAGCGAGACAACACCCCAATGTGTAGGCAACTGACTGACTCGACAGACTCAACCCCCCTGGAGTTAGCGGACTGTCCCCCCTTAACTTGCCACACACAATTGGGATGTACCGGCCTGGGTCTAACTGCTGATAACTGATCTGATAATCCATAGGAAATCCATGAGTTTGAAAACTGTTTTCTTTACTTTGAAAACTCGCTTTTAATCTAAAGCATGGGAAAATATTTAATACATATTTTCTTTAAATGAATATAAATTCTAAATTTCTGAGATATAAAAATACTTTAATTAAAATATACTTGAGCATAAATTCTATTTAACTTATAAAACTCATATATATAAATAAATGTATATAAAATTACCAACACTTCAATCTAACTTGAAAACGTATTGAAGAACATTAAATCAAAACATAATCTTACTCTTACTTAAATAAAACCATAACTTGCTATATATTCTCATAAAACATATTATAGAAATAAAAGATACTTTGCTTAAAAATAATTTTACACTCACTGGTTTTTGGTTTTCTCTAAGCTTGGCGCTCTGATTCCTTCGCCCCACTGCATTTCTTGACTTTATATAACGTTTCTTTTTCTCCCATACTACGAAGATTTCTCCCTAAAATAATATATTTTCAAATAATTCGTTAATATAAATACAACCACTAATATAAAACTCAATTAACACGTTTAACACTTTATTCTACAATTTCTTCTATTCTCATAAAATCAATTACATTTAATTTGTTGAAAATCATGTCAATCATACGATTCCTCTCCTTGATCGAATTTCAAACATTCAAATTCGACATGATTTCTAAAATCATTCAATTTCTCTTAATTCGAATCTCATACAACACAATCCAATACATTTTCTTGGATTTCTAAACTCCAATTTGTATCAATTCATACAAATACAATTTCTAATATCTTATCATACTTAAATGGAAATCTCTAGACTAAAATCAACTTCAAACCTTAACTTTAATTTACTAATTTTCTTGGTTTTCTCTTTCTCTTCTTGGCCTAGCTCTATGAATTCATGTACCTTGGCTGAATAATCACACATAAAACAATTCTCTTTTCCCTTATCTCTTGTGTTAATTCTTTAAAAGATTTAAGTAAACTATATATGCTTTGTTAATTCAAAACACCAATATCAGTAATAAGATAGTGCAGCAAGATTTGCAGTCTCCTTAATAGATTAGTATATGATATAAATCAGCCCTCCTAATAAACTACTCTTAGGTGTTGCAATACTTCCAGCACATAAATTCGCCACCCATGCCACAGATAGCAATACCATAAGTAATATACAAGATCAGTTTATACCACTAATTTAAGCACAGTTATAACATGAATATAGAAGTCGTAGTATGATATAGAACTTAATTCAAGCCAAAACCCAAAACTAACAAATCAACTTCTCCAGCAATACAAAGTATATTTGATGCCCACATCAATTCAAAGAAACCCAAATTAACTCCAAAACAATTCAATTTTATCAAACTTAATAAATTTCTAAAATCAACAAAACCCATCATCAAAATCATCACCCAAAATCAATTTAATCAACACTTACCCAAGTCCTCCCTACTCTTCTTCTTCTTCTTCTTCCAGCTGGACCGAATTTCTTCTCTTCTTTCTTTCTCTTTTCTTTTCTTTTTCTTCTTTTTCTTTTCTTCTTCCTCTGCTCTGTTTTCTTCCTTCTTTTTTTTCTGCACAGTTTCTGCACTTCTTCTTGTTCTCCTTCTCTTCCTTTCCTCTTCTTCCCTTCCTCTCCTTTTTTTCTTTCTTCTTCTCTTCTGCCGGTCCCATGCTCTGTGTTTTATTTTTTTTTTTTGTGTTCTTCTCCATTTTTTCTGCACAAATTCAGCTCTCCCTCTCATCCATGGCCACCTTCTTCTTCTTCTTTTCTTTCCGGCTGCAACTTCCTTCCCCTCTTTCTTCTCTTCTTTTTCTTCTCCTCCCTTCTCGAATTTTCTGGTTCTTTCTCGCCTCCTCTCTGTTTTCCTTTTGCTGATTTCTTCATTTCATTTTCTGATTTCATTAATATATATATATATATTATATTATATTATATTACTTATCTTTAATTGACATTTTGCCCCTTTTTATTTTAAAATTATAATATAACCACCAATATACAATTTAATCACATAAATTTAATCCACAATCTTATAACTTACAAATTAATCCATAACAATCCACTAACTCTTTTCCACAAAAATCCATTTCAATTTACTTTTCCATCAATTAATTAAATCACAACCTCATATCGTAAAAATATATTTTAACTTCCAAGAATATATTCTTATACTCCAATTTATGAAAATCTTACTATATTCTCCAAAACTTATAATTAAATTTCTTATATACTTTATGGAACCTTATTAATCATCGGAAACCATTCCATATATTTTCCAAGTCTCTGATACCCTTAATACTTTTAACATCCAATTTATGGAAAATCCTTACTAGAAATTTCGAAATGTATTATTGGATTTCATATATACTTTACGAAATCATACTAATCGTCCAATAAACTCTATTATAGTACCGTACAATCAATTCTATAAAATATATTACAATATCTGTATGTATACAGTACAATTTATTGGTAGGGTGTATTACACAATAATTGCGCTTTTATGCACAATGGTGGGACAACATATATATACTAGCACGACTCGAACATCTACTTCCATGCTGGAAGCCGTTTACTTCCAACACAAGGAGCGTCTATGCCCAACACGAGAGAGGTATACCCACACTAATTGCGCTTTTATGCACAATGGTGGGACAACATATATATACCATGGTTAGAATCTTGGTGGCTTGAAGAAGCTCATAAGGCTCCACCACCAAGGCGAGTAACTATTGGTTAAAAATTATATATATATATATATATATATATATATATATATATATATACTTACCATACAAAATATTGCTTTTATTCATACAATACGTTAAAAATATATTTTCAAAATAATTCACCGAAACCAGCGACCAATATAGTTCGGTAGTAATGACATTTATTCAATATGACAATATTTCAGGTTCAAGTCGCCACTACAGATGATATATCACAAAGAAAATAACAACAATTCACCGAAAGCATATTATAACATGGGAATTTAGCAAAATTGCCCAAAAATAAGTCAAAAATTGTAAAACTACCCACCCATCACTAATTTTTGCAACCTCTACCCAAAGCCTTTTTTTGGACAAAATTGCCCTAATTTTACATTGCCCACTCATCACTGTCTTCTTCTTCTTCTTCATCTAGTCAAGGTTTCATCACCCGGTTCTCTCTTCTTCTCTTCTTCTCTTCTTCACATTTTCTTATTTTTCCTCTCTTCTCTTCTCCATAAATCTCTTACCCAACCTAAGCCAAGAAAATCTCATTTACATTTGACTCTATTTCACTATCTTCTTCTTCATCTTCTTCACTTTCTTCTTCTCTTCTTCTCTTCTCTTCTTCACATTTTATTTTTTTTTTCACCCGGTTCTCTTCTCTATAAATTTCTTATCCAACCTAAGTCAAGAAAATCTCAAGTTATTTCTTGCAAATAAAAGAATATTCATCTCACAAAGTTCTCTCATAAAAAATTCTAAGGTTAGTGTTAAACTTTTTTTTTTAGTCAATGCGCACTTTTATGGGTTTTGAATCAGTTGTAGGCATTTCACATTTGTTAATCCTCCATAAAAAAAATGAAGAACGAATTTTTATAATTTTTTTTTTCATCATGCCGGCCTAATGGTTTTTGGCCCGATGGTTTTTGACCCGATGATTTTCATCATGTATTTTCATCATGGCGGCCCGATGGTTTTTGTCCCAATGGTTTTTGGCCTGATGGTTTTTGTCCCGATGGTTTTCATCATGTATTTTTATCATGGCGGCCCGATGGTTTTGGCCCGATAGTTTTTTGCCCGATGATTTTTGGCCAGATAGTTTTTCATCATGCCAGCCCGACAGTTTTGATACTTTAATTGAATTTAATTTAATCTGTAATTTAAGTTTAATTTAATTTTTTTTTTTTATGCAAGAATGAGTATAGATGATGTGCAGTTGATAATTAACTGGGATGGACATTGGGTATGTGAACAAGGGGTTTATTGGTATGATGGCAAGAGATCAAAATGGGTGTTATTTCCAAGAGATGCAACTTTTGCTCAACTATTAAAGAAAATGTATGCCGTCACTGGGATTGACAGAAACTGCTTTCGAGTCATTATAAAGACAGTTGCTCATACCATCCGCCCAAGCATGCCTGTAGAGATAAGTGATGATGATGTTGTTGTAATATTATTACGTCAAAAGAATGTTGACCCTTTAGTTTGTATAACCGTGTTTGAGATTGAGCATAGTGACTAACAATTGAAGCAGCAATAGTTTTCCAGAGTCATCTAATCAACAACACCATCCCATCAATTTTCATTTTCCTTTATCGAAGGGAAGTAACTATATTCGGGAGGGCTACACACCAAATTTAAATGATGTTACGGTTGATGATGAAGTTCAATTTGTTGATGATTTCAGTAACAAAGCCAAAGACAGTGAGACGTCCCAAGATGTTCAGGGTGTTGGAAACAGTAATTAAGAGTTAGTTCGAGCTACGTCTGTAATGTGTTCAATTAATGATGTTGAAGTAGCTTCGAGAGCTATGCCGATTCTAATTGCAAATGGGGAAGTCTTTGACAGTAAAAAAGAGTTGCACTCCCAATTAAGAAGGTACGCTGCTGCAAATCGTTTCAATTTGAAAGTGTGGAAGTCGGATACTACACATTTTGAGGTACGTTGTGCTTTTGGAGAATGTAAATGGCGTCTACATGCATTCAAGGTTACAAACACTGATTTTTTTCGGATTACAAGATTTAACGACAAACACAGTTGCTCAATGGAGAAAAGGTTTTCATGGAATAGAAAGGCTAGTGCACAGTTTATTGGACAACATATCAAGGAGAAATTTTATAATGGTCGTATCTACAGACCAAACCAAATCATAAGATATATCCAAAATGAATTGGGCATTACAGTAAATTACCACAAAGGATATCGGGCTAAACATATTGCTATGGAAGAGGTACACGGATTAGCTGAAGTTTCTTTTAGTATGTTACCTTATTATTGTCACATGTTAAAGGAAACAAACCTAGGGACGATGACGAACATTAAGACTGATGATGAAAATAGGTTCATGTATATGTTCTTCTCCATGAAAGCGTGCATAGATGGTTTTAATGCTGCCATTAGACTAGTTATTGCAATTGATGCCACATTTGTGAACGGTTCATATGGTGGCATCTTGTTTGTCGCTGTATGTCAGGATGGATATTTCCATTGGCATTTGGTGTTGCGGATTCCGAGAATGATGCTGCATGGAGTTGGTTTCTATATTGTCTGCATGATACCATTGGAGATGTTGAAGATCTTGTTTTTGTATCTGATAAGAAAAACAGTATTGTCAAAGCTATTGCAACGGTTTTTCCAAATGCATACCACGGTGCTTGTTTCATACATTTAGAACGAAATATGATTTCCATTTATAAGAACAAAGATCTTTCATACCATTTCGGAAGGCAGCCAAGGCCTACAGAGTTAATGATCACTCATTTTACATGCTACAGTTGTCCAGCATTAGTGTTGGAGCTCATCAGTATGTTGTTGATATTGGAGAAGAGAGGTGGTCCCGAACCTTTTGTCCGAGAAAAAGGTATAACATTATGACTACTAATATTGCTGAGTCGATGAATAATGTAGTGAAAGATTTTCGAGAGTTACCCATTGTTGCTATGATTGATCGTATTCTAGATATGATGCAACGTTGGTTTCATGATCGACGTACAGTGGCTGCTTCTTATGATACACAGTTGACAAAAAGGGTTGAGGCACTTATTGGGGTTATTGATGAATCTGCGCAACATATGAAGGTGTCCCCAATTGCATTGTTCCAGTTTGAGATGCACGATGGAAAACAGAATGGAATAGTTGATTTAGAAAACCGTACATGCAGTTGTAGAGAATTCGATCTTGATCAGATTCCATGTGCACATGTTTTAGCTGCCATAAAATATAGAGGATTGCATTACACAACATTCACCTCACCCTACTACTCGACTGTTTATCTGCTTTCAGCATACAGTGATGAGATTCATCTAGTACGCTATCAAGGTGACTGGTTGGTCCCAGCTGAGATTGCAAATACAATTGTTCTTCCACCACTTACCCAACGCCCACCAGGTCGACCAAAGAAACAACGTATACCTTTGATTGGAGAAGAGGTTGTACACAGAAGGTGTAGAAATTGTTAGCGCCACGGCCACAACAGCCAAACATGCAATAATCCTAAAGTAGCTGAATCATGTGGGTGATGAGGATATGCAAGATATGATGCTGTTTTATTTATGATTTTCTGTTTTGTTGTATGTAATTGCGTTTTTATTTTAATCATTGCAGGAGATGGACAATATAATTAACATTATTATACAATTTCCTCTAACATGTGACAATAATAAGGTAACATACTAAAAGAAACTTCAGCTGATCTGTGTACCTCTTCCATAGCAATATGTTTAGCCTGATATCCTTTGTGGTAATTTACTATAATGCTCAATTCATTTTGGATATCTCTTATGATTTGTTTTGATCTGTAGATATCTCTTGGAAATAACACCCATTTTGATCTCTTGCCATCATACCAATAAACCCCTTGTTCACATACCCAATGTCCATCCCAGTTAATTATCAACTGCACATTATCCATGCTCATTCCTGCATAAACAAAAAATAAATTAATTAAACTTAAATTATAGATTAAATTCAATTCAATTAAAGTATCAAAACTGTCGGGCTGGCATAATGAAAAACCATCTTGCCAAAATCCATCGGAACAAAAATCATCGGGCCAAAAACTATCGGGCTAAAACCATTGGGCCAAAAACCATCGGGACAAAAACCATCGGGCCGCCATGATAAAAATCATCGGGTCAAAACCATTGGGCCAAAAACCATCGGGACAAAAATCATCGAGCCGCCATGATGAAAATACATGATGAAAACCATCGGGACAAAAACTATCGGGTCAAAAACCATCGGGCCAAAAATCATCGGGTCAAAAACCATCGGCCCAAAAACCATCGGGACAAAAACCATCAGGCCACCATGATAAAAATACATGATGAAAACTATCGGGACAAAAACCATCGGGTCAAAAACCATTGGGCCAAAACCATCGGGTAAAAAAAAAAAACAAAATGTGAAGAAGAGAAGAACCGAGTGAAGAAGAAAGTGAAGAAGATGAAGAAGAAGATAGTGAAATAGGGTCAAATGTAAATGGGATTTTCTTGGCTTAGTTTAGGTAAGAGATTTATGGAGAAGAGAAGAGAGGAAAAATAAGAAAATGTGAAGAAGAGAAGAGAAGAAGAGAGAACCGGGTGAAGAAACCTTGACTAGATGAAGAAGAAGAAGAAGACAGTGATGAGTGGGCAATGTAAAATAAGGGTAATTTTGTCCAAAAAAAAGGCTTTGGGTAGAGGTTGCAAAAATTAGTGATGGGTGGGTAGTTTTACAATTTTTAACTTATTTTTGGGCAATTTTGCTAAATTCCCTTATAATATTACTATTTGATTACACGAGGTCCTTTGCGTTGGTGGTTGGAGGCCTCAAACTCCTTCATGCCACCAGTAGTCAACACCTTGTGTAACTATATAAATATATTCTCATCATTGTCCAAAAAAATGCAATTGTGTGGGTAGACCTCTCTTTCGAGTTGGGAGAAAACCCTTCCCATTATTGGGAGTAGTTGTCCAGACCATTGGTCCCAGACTTCCAATAGTTCTTATCTCCCGTTGTTGGGAGTAGTTGTCCAAACCGTACTTGTATGATTTAATTTCAATTGCTTCCGATAATCCTATGACTCGCAAGGTGCCAGGCTTATATATATATATATATATATATATATATATATATATATATATATATATATATATGTATGTATATTACTTTTTGAATTTTTTTTTTTTGAAGTATTGTTTTAAGTTATTGATACTGGATGCATTTACAAATAGTAAAATAATAAAAATAAATTATCATTTTCAAATAAAAATTAATATAACAAACAATGAAAATGAACATTTTAGAAATTCTATTATGTACTATTTTCATTACAAAAGACAGTGATGAGTGAGCAACCATCATCACTAGATGAAGAGAAGAAGAGAAGAGAAGAAGAGAGAACTGGGTGAAGAAACCTTAACTAGATGAAGAAGAAGAAGAAGACAGTGATGAGTGGGTAATGTAAAATAAGGGCAATTTTGTCCAAAAAAAGGCTTTGGGTAGAGGTTGCAAAAATTAGTGATGGGTGGGTAGTTTTACAATTTTTGACTTATTTTTGGGCAATTTTGCTAAATTCCCTTATAATATTACTATTTGATTACACGAGGTCCTTTGCGTTGGTAGTTGGAGGCCTCAAACTCCTTCATGCCACCAGTAGTCAACACCTTGTGTAACTATATAAATATATTCTCATCATTGTCCATAAAAATGCAATTGTGTGGGTAGACCTCTCTTTCGAGTTGGGAGAAGACCCTTCCCATTATTGGGAGTAGTTGTCCAGACCATTGGTCCCAGACTTCCAATAGTTCTTGTCTCCCATTGTTGGGAGTAGTTGTCCGGACCATACTTGTATGATTTAATTTCAATTGCTCCCGATAATCCTATGACTCGCAAGGTGCCAGGCTTATATATATATATATATATATATATATATATATATATTACTTTTTGAATTTTTTTTTTTGAAGTATTGTTTTAAGTTATTGATACTGGATGCATTTACAAATAGTAAAATAATAAAAATAAATTATCATTTTCAAATAAAAATTAATATAACAAACAATGAAAATGAACATTTTAGAAATTCTATTATATACTATTTTCATTATAAAACCTTGTTTTATTTTTCATTAGCTATCAAATACTAGTTTTGCTTCTGTCTTCATCAAACCATTCTAACGGTTAGAGCTCTCCATCTCTCACTTCTAAGTTTACATTATCAATTTCTGTTTAGATGATAATAAAAAGTAATTTTGTGGAAAAAAAATATTAATGAGAAAGGAAAGAATTAAATTAAAATTGGAGAAAACCATATTTCTTATATTATAAAAATAAAATAAATAATAAATAAAAAGAAAGTATATAAAACATAAAAAGTAAAAATGAAGGTCACCTGTAGGTGTGGTCTTTATCCTTCATATAATATAATATAAAATTAGGTATTTGTAGTTAGTTCTTAAGAGTTATCCGTTTGTTCTTGTAGAATAACTAAACTTTCCATCGAAATTATTCTTGTACCAAACCTCAAGATTGCGAGATATTATTTTTGATATCATCCAAAAAAAGAACAAGATGATCTCCTCGACATGAATAACCAATTATATAATAAATTCAAGTAACATAACACAATATAAATGAATTGGGAGTATTTGTCCAATCATATTTGAAGCTTTTCTCATAACAAAAGGAGTCCGAACGTAACTTTTCTCTAATAGTAAATCACACACTACACGATAAAACAAATTAAATAAAATAAAATAAAGGTTTAAAGGTCAGGTCCACCTGATAAAGCAAATTAAAGTATTTAAAATGGTACGCATACTATACACATTATGATTCAAATGACATGTTAAAGTGTGAAAATCAAACTTTTTATGTGAATAAGGTCTACGAAGCTTTGAAATAAAAATAATTGGACAATCTCTGAAACAAACACTCAATAGAGAAATTTTCTTGAAGAACCAGTGTAGGTAAATTATTGATTAAAATGAGTGACTGTTCGAAAAGTCTCAGTCCAAAATTTTAAGATCAATATATTTAAAATTAGGAAACATTGAGAAGGAACCAGCAATTCCAAGTCTTTAAATTGTACTATAAAAAAGTGATATTTTGTGCGGGAAAAATATATTATAATCCGCAGTAAAAAGGATTGTAAATATTCTGTGACAAAAAGTTTTATAGCGGATAATAACTATTATAAAAATCTTTTTACTGCAGAGTATTCGTGGCAAAAGGACATCAAATCTGTGGTAGAAAATTTAAAATTTTTAATATTTACCGCTGATTAGTATCCGCAACTAAAAATTGCGGCATTTATAATATGTTTTTTTTATAGTGTGTGATTGTTGTATTGTTTATGTGTGATTGTTGTATTATCTATAAAATCCAAAATACTTGAAGAAAATTCTAAGATTTAGTGTAGCAATGGGAAATAATTAACAAAATCAAAGTCTACAAGTCGTGATAGGAAAAATGCAATAAATTCCAAAACGTTTAGAAAATTTTGATAGATTTTGAATAGATATAACTCTAAATAAAAAGTCTTGATATTAAATTCCAAAACGTTTAAAAAGGTTCGATAAATTTTGAATGAATACAACTCTTAATAACAAGTCGTGACAAGAAAAATACAATAAATTCCAAAACGTTTAGAAAGGTTTTATAATTTTTAAACGAAACAACTCTTAATAATAAATTGTGATAAGAAAAATGCAATAAATTCCAAAACAAACATAGAAATTTTGATTAACTTGTAAGTGGGTACAAGGTAGTTGACTTGTCCACCTAGTTAATATCTATCCAAAACAAATATATGGAGAAAAAAAAAGCAATAAACTCCAAAACATTGGAAGCTCCGATTAGCTTGTAAGTGGTGTTGGTAATCCGATCCAATTCTCGGCGTAGCGGAAGTGGTAAACTGTATGCAAACATGTAAATCTGCACAGGGCACACATATGGAAGCAAGCATAATAGTAAATGAGACAGCAATTTTTTACGTGGTTCGGCAATCAACTGATTCCTACATTCCAAGGAGCGCACCAGCACTCAATCCACTATGAAAGAGCTATTACAACAACACTTATACGAAAAACCCTCACACCGTTTTTTCTCTCACGTGTGTTTACTCTCTGCTCTCTCTCAGTGTTTCCACTCACGGAACCACACACTTGAGCTCCTCATCGGGGTCATCGCCTTGGATCCCCCGAAACCGTACACCTAGGCTCCTCATCGGGGTCATTGCCCAGGATCTCCCGGAACCGCACATCTAGGCTCTTCATCGGGGTCACCCCCCAGATCTCCTAGAACCGCACACCTAGGCTCCTCATCAGGGTCATCCCCCGGATCTCCTGGAACCGCACACCTGGGCTCCTTATCGAGGTCATCCCCCGAATCTCTCGGAACAGCACACCTGGGCTCCTCATCTGGGTCATCACCCCGAATCTCCTGTAACCGCACACCCGGGCTCCTCATCGGGGTCATCACCCCGGATCTCCTGTAACCGCACACCCGGGCTCCTCATCGGGGTCACCTCCCGAATCTCCCTGGAACCGCATACCTGGGCTTCTCATCGGGGTCATTGCCCCGGAACTTTCGGATCCGCCTAGGCCTGCCACCCAGAGCGCCTGGGCCTCCTGCTTGGATCCTGAGCCGCTCAACTCGAGCTCTCTCTCTGAACTCTCTCACTTGAAGGAGATCCTCCTGGCCGGATCCTCTTGGGCCTCCTATCCGGATCCGCTTGGGCCTCCTGTCCGGATCTGCCTGGGCCTCCTGCCCAGATCCTAAGCCGTTCAAATCGAGCTCTCTCTCTGAACTCTCTCTGTTGGATGAGTTTCCTCCTGGCCGAATCCTCTTGGGCCTCCTGCCCGGATCCGCATCGGCCTCCTGCCTAAATACTGAGCCGCTCATGTGGAGCTCTCTGAACTCTCTCACTTGGAGGAGATAATTGATTATCACAAATGAGGGGTTATTTATAGGAGATGTCTGATTACTGTTCATGGTTAATGTTCACGCGTATATGTGTGGGGCCCACCATTCGGTGCACAGTCAAACCTATGTGGGGCCCACCAGTCTCTGCACTATTCACTACCGTCACTGTTCACATGGGCCTGCTGTATGGGCCTCTCCTATGCCTCTCTCATGGGCCTCTCTTGGGCCTGCTGTCTGGGCCTCACTTAAGCCTCTTGCTTGGGCTCCCCTCTTAGACCTCTCTTGGGCCTGTTGTCTGGGCCTTTCTTGGATCTACTCAGGATTCAAGCTTCACAAACCCAACAAGTGGGTACATGTTCTCATACTTGACTCGTGTACCAAGTCGATATCCATCCAAACGTTTTGAATTGACCTAATTTGAATTATGATATCAGCTCATGATGCAAGAAAAAAAAAATCAAAAATATTTTAGGGTGTGTTTAGAATTATTGTACCTTGAGAAATAATTATTTATTTTATAAGTTGAGATAAAAAAAAAATTGTTTAGTAAACTTATCAAAATTTGTTTATTTCATAATATGTTTCTCCCATAATTAATGAGAAAGTCATTTTGTGAAATAACGGATTTTTAAAAAGTTTATCATATCTTCTTTTTTTATGATTATTTATCAAACTGCAGTAATTCCTAATGCTCGCTTAGTCTTTTTTGAGCTCTTACATTCTATTAGTACGTGATAGGAAGAAAGTAAATAAGGGTCTTAATATCATTAAACTCACCACAATCTCCGGAAGAACTAATACATTATCAAAACACACCCTCTTGAATAGAGGCACTTTAGCTATCTGAAATAATCTCTAGTAGAATTAACTTTTAGTCTATTAGCCAAATTTTTATCACCACTTTATAAATTACAATGCAGAAGCTTTAATGGTGCTTTCACTATTCAACATCTTTAACCACATCCTAACCATGTCTTTTTCCGCAGTTCAACACTATTTTTTTATATTTTGTAACTTTTTTCGTTCTTTCTTTTACTTTTGATATAAAATAACAAAAGAATGGAGTAAACTTAGAAAATGTTAGAAAAGACCAATATGATTAACTTAGAAAAGGCTAATACTTAAAACAATTCAATTTTTTTAGAAGTATATTTCAGTTTTTTTATTATTCACAAAATAAATAATTAAATTAAACTTATATAATTTACTTACAGTCATAACAAGACCAATATAGTTCTAATAAAACAATTCAACTTTTTTTTAAAGTATATTTCAATTTTCTTATTATTCACAAAATAAATAATTAAATTAAACAAATATCATTTACTTACAGTCACTTTCGTAACAAGAGTACAAGACCAATATGGTCTTTCATTAAAACATTGATTTTCTTCTTCTTTCTTTTAATTATGTTTGAAGTAGACATGCCAAAAGATAGATGGCTGGTGTGGCAAACACCTTTTATCAAAATTTAGATAGTCTCATAATAGTAAGGATAATAGTCTATGTGATATTATAAGACTTGAATGAATATTTTTTACTATCAAACTACATTGAGTGGTGGTAATGGTCTATTTTTTATATATGTGGGCAAAATTTTGATCACCAAATTAAAATCTGTAACGAAAACTTTACCATAAATTTTATTTACTGTTTTTTTTTTGCCAGTAACATATAAATTTGCAAAAAATATCATTACTTGAGATTTATTGATTTAAGATTATTGAAAGAGCTTAGCATAAGCTCTAGTTTGGGTGTCAGAAGCTTAGGATGAATTTTCAATTGTGCATATAAATGCAGGAACAAATATTTATGGTTTTTATATAGAGTTTGGATCTTTATACTATATTATGATTCTGATTACACAATGAAAAATGTGAAACTAGTCATAATTAGGGAAAAATAAAAAAAAATTAATAATGGAAAACTCAAATTATTAGCACTAACAGAACTTCTTACATGCTCATAAAAAGTAACACTCACCAAAGAGAATTGTTCAGAAACACTAATTTCTTCTTCCTCTGCGTCGGTTATTTAGCATTCTCACAATTCTGTTATTTTCCCTCTCAACAATTCTTACAAGCCACCAAGGCTTTCCTGTTGAGAAAACAAGATATCCCATTGTCATTCCAAGTACTGTTCCAGGTCCATAACCTATTAACACAATTTTCCAACCAAATGCATATTCACTCTCTGTATCATCTTTTGGTATTCGAGATGGTTGTGGTGTCTCACCTCTATGACAATCATTTGATAGTGGAAATCCACATAATCCCAAATTATCATTGTAAGAATCACTTCCAAATGTATCAAGTTGGCTGCCTCGAGGTATAAGTCCGGAGAGTTGATTTCGTGACAGGTTTAGAACTGCTAGAAAATTCAAACTTGCCAACTGCCTCGGAATCTCTCCAACAAGCCTGTTTGAAGAGAGGTCCAAGGATTCAAGTGCTTTCAAATTTCCTAGCGATGAAGGGATATGACCTGTCAAGAGATTTTGAGATAGGTTAAGAAGGTGAAGTGACTGTAGCTTCCCAATTTCTTCTGGAATCTGTCCATGGAAACTATTATTTGAAAAATCTATAATAGTGAAAATATTAAGTATTCTCACCATTTCAATATCATTATATTTTATTGTCACCAATATAGTATCGTGGTAGTAGTAGTAGTAGTAGTAGTCACTCCCCAAATATTCCAACTTATTTGCAGCTACATCCACATTCATCATAGCATTAAAACTTGCAAAGTACCCCGTCGGTAAAACCCCATTGAAATTGTTGTTCGAGAGATCAATTATTCGCAACTTAGAGAATGAATTATTGGCCTCAGAATCTCTTACAAACCCGTAAAACTGATTGGATCGAAGAACAAGAACGTGCAGCTTCGGAAGAGTTCCCAACCAATATGGGAAGGCATCTGTTACCTTATTATTTCCAATATCTAGAACTTCAAGCATTTTACAACGGACCAAAGACCGTGGGACTGGCCCTTCAAATCCATTGCCATTGAAGTTAAGGGTTCGCAATTGATTGCCCTTTGCAAATGATCCAGGAATGGTGCCATGAAACCTATTCTTCCTTAGATCCAACACAGAGAGATTTCTGCTAAAATGTCCAATGCATTCTGGAACAGTGCCACTCAAGTTGTTATGAGAAAGATCAAGAACTTTAAGGGTGCTTGCATTGCAAATTGAATGAGGGATCTCCCCAATCAATTGATTTTGGCCCAACTTTAGATTACGCAGAGATGTCAAGTTTCCTAACTCTTTAGGAATGTGGCCTGAAATTTTATTATTATAAAGATCAAGAAGAGTAAGCTTTCCAAAACCACCAAATGATAGTGGAATTGAACCAGAAAGATTATTCGAAGAAAGACTTAGGTAGGCAAGAGACTTCAAATTTTCAATTTCATGGGGGATTGGACCAGAAAGATTATTTGAAAAAAGTCTTAAGTCGACAAGAGACTTCAAATTTCCTATTTCATGAGGGATTGGACCAGAAAGGTTATTTTTGAATGCGTATAACACTTGCTGTTTATTCAAGTTTCCAAAAGTGGAAGGAATGGGACCAGTGAGCTCATTGATATCCAAGTAAAGTTCAACCAAATTTTCTAGGTTTCCTAATTCTGGAGGAATGGAACCTGAAAGAGAATTGTTATAGAGATATAACAAACTTAGTTTATTCAAGTTTCCAAACGTGGAAGGAATAGGGCCAGTGAGCTCGTTGGTATCTAAGGCAAGTTCAACCAAATTTTCTAGGTTTCCTAATTCTGGAGGAATAGAACCTGAAAGCGAATTGTCATAGAGAACTAGAGAAGTCAAGTTGTTAAGATTACCTAGAGAAGCAGGAATTGGACCATGTAGATGGTTTTCATACAAGACAAGCTCACTAAGAGACCTTAAACTACCTATTTCATGAGGAATCGATCCATTTAACTGGTTCTCGTAAAGGTACAGGAATTGAAGATTTGTAAGAAGACCAATTTCTAGTGGAATTTCTCCAGAAAATTGATTAATGGATAGATCGAGATATACGAGTTTAGAAAGGCATGCAATCTGAGATGGGATGGTACCGGAGAGTGAGTTCATAGCAAGATCAATATATTTAAGATTAGGAAAAGATGAGAAGGAAAACTCATCAAGTGTACCAATCAAACCGAAATTGGTGAAGTTTATTCCGATGACGCTTCCGGCACGGTTACAAAGAATACCGAACCAAGTGCATGGGCTTGTGGTTGGTTTGGAAGTGGAGGCATTGTGAGAGAAGCAGATTCCAAGTAGGTAGCTGAGACTGGGTTTGGTTTGCAAAGCTGGCTTTCCATTTGAGAAGAGCATTTGCCTCTAAGAGTAGAAGCAAAAACAGGATATGGTTTTGAAGAAGAAAATATGTTAAAAAAGAGGACAATGAAAACAGGGGAGAGTAACTTCTCCATGTTTAAGAAAAATAAGGGTTTTGGTTTTGTTTAGTGCAGTGATGATTTACAATATTGAGTCAATATATATAGAAGAAGAATCCTAGTTGGTTTTATTTATTTATTTATAAAATTTAGAAAGATTGCAGAGTTAATTGGGTAAAGTCTCTGCTGTTGTTTTCAAAGAATGCAGACTTTTGAGACTTAATTGGGTGAAGATGATAGCAACTCCTCAACTAAGTAATCAATTCGTCAACTAACTGGAACACATCCCTCGACTAAAACTAACGGGAACAAATAAATAATGTCAGCCCCACTCTTATTTGCAACATCCCAAACGGTAGTAACCCTATCAGGTGGTGTACGTATTTATTTATATATAGTAACAGCTGAATTATATATATATATATAATATAAAAATAAAATAAAATAATAAGGACGAGGTTAAACTCAGTTTACGACAATTATATGTATACTTTTTAGAAATAGCTGAATTAGAAAATAAAAATTGTTAAGTAAAAAATTTCTTAATATTTATTACGAATTTTTATGTGCTATTTCTTTATCAACTATTAGTCAAGTCTCTGCTGTTGTTTTCAAAGAGTGCAGACTTTTCGAAAAGATGATAGCAAACTTCTTTCTTTTTTTCTATAAAAAAGACTTGGAGAGCTAACCGCTGTTAGATTCAATAATTATACTTTTAGTATTTAACAAACTTTATATTAACTTTATTAAAAAACAATTATTGTATATATGGATTATATTTATTATTTTATTATTTTTTCCTTTTGATTAATAAAATACATATCTTTTTTATCATATATATATTTGTTAAAAATATGAAAAGATACCAATCAATTTTAAACTAATTTAAATTGATTTTTGTTAATTAAAAAATTATATAACACTTTCGAGTTAGAAAATTAGCGGGATCTACCGAGATTGCTGTAGAGTATTCGCAGCAAAATGACTTTAAATATGTGGAAGAAAATTTAAAATTTTTAATATTTATCACTGATTAATATTTGCGACTAAAAAATCGCAGTAATTTTAATATTTTCTTTTTATAGTGTGTGATTGTTGTATTCTCTATAATATCCAAAATACTTGAAGAAAATTCTAAGATTTTGAGTGTAGCAATGGGAAATAATAAATAAAATCAAAGTCTACAAGTCGTGATAAGAAAAATACAATAAATTTCAAAACGTTTAGAAAATTTTGAACAAGCAAAAACAATGCACAAGCTTTAATGGTGCTTTCACCATCTCTATTTCCTCGGTTCAACACTATTTGTTTTTTCATGTTTTGTAACTCCTTTCACTTTTGATATAAAACAACAGTAGAAGCAAAAACAGGATATGGTTTTGAAGAAAATATGTTAAAAAACAGGACAATGAAAACAAGGGATAATAACTTGTCCATGTTTTAAGGAAAATATGATTTACAATATTGTGTCAATATACATAGAACAAGAATCCTAGTTGGGTTTTTTTTTAATAAATTTTTGAAAGATTGCAGAGTTAATTGCGTCAAGTCTCTGCTGTTGTTTTCAAATATTAGAGACTTTTGAGACTTAATTGGGTCAAGTAAATGGTGATATTCAAAGTCTTTGGAAAAGTATATGTGAATGCAAATCAGGTAAAGTCGTAAAGATGATAGCAAACTTCTTTCTTTTTTTCATTAAAAAAGACTTGAGAGTTTGGTCTACCCCATGGCTCACGCAAACGTAAAACATAAAATCAATTCCTCAACTAACAAAATTTATATTAAAATTATTAAAAAAATTATTTTATATATATTTTTAATAAATATATTTTCCTTAAGGTTAATAAAATATAAATTATTTTTATCTCATATATATATTTGTTAAAACATAAAATGATACCAATCAATTTTAAACTAATTTAAATTGATTTTTGTTAATTAAAAATTTATATATATATATATATATACATTTTTTTTTAGATATCACACTTTGCGGGTCAGAGAATTACCGGAACCTATTGAGATTGAACCCCTACTAGGACGATCCGAATATCTACTTCCATAACGAAAGCCGTCTACTCCCAATACGGGGAGCATCTACGCCCAATACGGGAGAGGTCTATCCACACTAATTGCTTTTATACACAACGGTAGGAACAATATATACATATCATGGTTAGAACCTTGATTGTTTAAAGGGCTTGTAAGGCTCCACCACAAGGCAAGTGACCATTGAGAAAAATTATATATATATATATATACTATACAAAAAAAAAAATAACTTTTACTCCTACAATATGTTAAAAACATGTTTCAAAATAATTCACCGAAACTACTGCCCAATATGTCTTGATTGTAAGGATATTAATTTAGCCTGATAATATTTAGATTCGAGTCGTCACCACTGCAGGTAGTATATCCAAAAAAAAAAAAATTCACCGAAAGAATATTATAATATTACTATTTGATTTTTTTTTTTTTCAAAATATCCTTTTAAGTTATTGTTATTGGACACGCTTATAGATAATAAAATTATAAAAATAATTTATTATTTTCAAATGAAAATTAATGTAACAATCAACGAAACTAAACATTTTAGACATTCTATTATGTACTATTTTCATTATAAAACCTTACTTTATTTTCAATAGCATTCCAACAGTTAGAGCTCTCCATCTCTTATTTTTAAGTTCACATTATCAATTTCTGTTTAGATGATAATAAACAATAATTTTGTGAAAAAAAATAAAATATTAAAGAGAAAGGATAGAATTAAATTAAACATGGAGAAAAACATATTTCTTATGTTATAAAATTAAAACAAATAATAAATAAAAAGAAAGTATATAAAGCATAAAAAAATATAAATGAAGGTCACGTGTAATCTTCATCCTTCATATAATGTAATATAAAATTAGGTATCTATAGTTAATTCTTAAGATATATCCGTTTGCTCTCGTAGAATAATTAAAATTTTTCATTAAAATTATTCTTATGTCAAACCTCAAGGTTGCAAAATATTATTTTTGATATCATCTAAAAAAAAAAAAGATGGTCTTTTAGATATGAATAGCCAATTACATAATAAATTTAAGAAACATAACACAAATATAAATTGATGGGAAGTATTCATCCAATAATATTTAAAGCTTTTCTCATAATAAAAGGAATTCAAACGTATTTAAAATTTTTCTCTAATTGTGAATTACACACTACACAATAAAATAAAATAAAAGTTTAAACGACAGGTCCGCTTGACAAAGCAAATCAAATATTTAAAACCATATCATGAATCACACAATAAAAAAGATTGCAGGCTTAATTGGGTCAAGTCTATGCTGTTGTTCTCAAAGATTGTAGACTTTTGTCTCTTTTGAGACTTAATTGTGTCAAGTCAATGGTGATATTCAAAGTCTTTGGAAAAGTACATGTGAATGGATATCAGGTAAAGTCGTAAAGATGATAGCAAACTTCTTTCTTTTTTTCTTTAAAAAAGACTTGGAGAGTTTGGTCTACCCCATGGCTCACGCAAATGTAAAACATAAAATCAATTCACTCAACTAACAAACTTTATATTAAAATTATTAAAATTACATTTATTATTTTATTATTTTAATAAATATATTTTCCTTAAGGTTAATAAAATATATATTATTTTTATCTCATATATATATATATATATTTGTTAAAACATAAAATGATACCAATCAATTTTAAACTAATTTAAATTGATTTTTGTTAATTAAAAAAATTATATATATATATATACATTTTTTTTTAGATCTCACACTTTACGGATCAGAGGATTACCGGAACCTATTGAGATTGAACCCTTACTAATACGATCCAAACATCTACTTCCATAGCGAAAACCGTATACTCTCAATAATGGGAGCATCTACGCCCAACACGGGAAAGGTCTATCCACACTAATTGCTTTTATAAACAACGGTGGAACAATATATACATACTATGATTAAAACTTTTGTTGTTTGAAGGGCTTGTAAGGCTCCACCACAAGGCAAGTGACCATTGAGAAAAATTATATACATACCATTGATATTCTCCATGAAAATTGATGGAACAAACAACGAAATTGAACATTTTAGACATTCTATTATTTACTATTTTCATTACAAATCCTTGTTTTATTTCTCTCCATCTTTCACTTCTAAGTTCATATTATCAATTTCTATTTAGATGATAATAAATAATAATTTTCTGGAAAAAAAATACTAAAGAGAAAGGATAGAATTAAATTAAAAATGGAGAAAAACATATTTCTTATGTTATAAAAATAAAACAAATAATAAATAAAAAGAAAGTATATAAAACATAAAAAATAAAAATGAAGATCACGTGTAGGTGTGCGGTCTTCATCCTTCATATAATATAGGGATATTATTAAAATTCCCTCTGTCGTTTAATGTATTCGTCAAAATCCCCCTTCTAGTTTCATTAATGGCCAAAATCCCCCTGTAGTTTGGTTTATTCGTTAAAATCCCCCTGCCGTCAGTTTTAATTACTAAAATGCCATTGACCGTTAACTTTTCAGTTAGTAATATTATTAAAAATACCCTTCTAATTTGATATATTAGTCAAAAGTTTCTTATAGTTTCATTTATGATCAAAATCACCCCCATAATTTCATTTTATAGTCAATTTTCCCCTTACCTCAGTTTTAATTGTAAAAATACTTTTAACTATTAATTTTATGTTAAAAAATTTAGGGCATTAAGGATATAAAGGTAAATATCTGTATCGATTAAATTAAAATATTTTAATTTATAATATTAATGAATCGCTAAGGTCCATCATATGATGATATAAGAGATCAAATATAAAATTTTAAAATTTTAAAAATGTTGGATCTTTGCAGTCCATAACACAATTTTTTAAAAGAAAAATCCAAAAAAATTAAAATAATTAAAAATAAAAAGATGAATATCCACTGTCCATTTCCATATTATTATGGATATTAGAGATCAAATTTAAAATATTAAAAATTTTAAAAAATTGGATCTCCACCGTGCATAAATGGACAGTGGAGATTACAAATACAATTTGTTTAAAAAAAATTACCAAATATTTTTTAAAAAATTAAAAAGTTAAAAATAAATATATTAATCTCTACCATCCATCTTTATATTACGATGGACATTATAGATCAAATCTAAAATATTAAAAAATTAAAAATTTATAAAATAAAAAAGTTGGATCTCTAATGTCCATCAAAATTAAAAATTAAAAATTAAAAAAATTAAAAAAGTTGGATCTCCACCCATAGATGAGCGGTGGAGACAGTGGAGAAATTTATATTAAAAAATTACAAAAAAATTAAAAATAATTAAAAATAAGAAGATGAATCTCCATCGTCCTCGATATTATAATGGACATTAGAGATCAAATTTTAAAAAAATTAAAAATTTTAAAAAAAATTGAATCTCCACCGTCCATAGATGGACAGTGGATATCATAAATACACAATTTTTAAAAAACAATTACCAATTTTTTCAAAAAAACTTTAAAAAACAACGAATCTCCACTGTCCATCTCCATAGATGGATAGTAGAGAGTATAAACACAAAATATTTTTTAAAAAAATAAAAATTATAAAAAATTAAAAATTAAAAAATAGACCTCCATGTCCATCTCCATAGATTTTAAAATTTAAAATTATATATATTTTATATTTGATCTCTAATGTCATCATATGATGGACTGTAGAGATTTATTAATATTATACATTAAAATATTTTAATTTAATCTATATAGATATTTACCTTTATACCTTTGGTGCTCTACAATTTTTAACGTAAGTTAATGGTTAAACATATTTTGATAATTAAAATTGATGGTAGGAGAAAAATTGACTATAAAATGAAATTATGGGGGTGATTTTGATCATAAATAAAACTATGGAAAACTTTTGACTAATATATTAAATTAGAAGGGTATTTTAATAATATTACTAACTGAAAAATTAACGGTTAATAGTATTTTAGTAATTAAAACTGATGGCAGGGGGGATTTTAATGAATAAACCAAACTACAAGGGGATTTGGGCCATTAATGAAATTAGAGGGGAAATTTTGACGAATATATCAAACTACAGGGGGATTTTAATAATATCCCTATAATTTAATATAAAATTAGGTATCTGCAGTTGGTTCTTAAGAGATATCCATTTATTCTTATAGAATAATTAAATTTTTCCATTGAAATTATTCTTATACCAAACCTCAAGGTTGCGAGATATTATTTTTGATATCATCCAAAAAAAAAAGAAAAAAAGATGGTCTCCTAGACATGAATAGCCACTTACATAATAAATTCAGGTAACATAACACAATATAGATGGATGGGAAGTATTCGTCCAATCGTACTTGAAGCTTTTCTTATAACAAAAGGAGTCCAAACATATTTGAAATTTTTCTCTAATAGTGAATTACACACTACGATATAAAGCAATTAAAATAAAATAAAATAAAATAAAAGTTTAAAGCTCAGCTCCACCTGATTTAGAACAAGAATCCTAGTTGGTTTTTTTTAATAAAGTTTTCAAAGATTGCAGCCTTTTGAGACTTAATTTTTTTCATATAATGTCTGTGATTATTTAAAAGTAATATTTTTATACTAAAGACATAATTTAATACTTCAAATAATGTGCAATTTTTTTTATAAATCTAAATTATTTATTACTTATCTCCTATTAATAAAAGCAAGTTGTGTTGGGTTTTGCTTATTTGTTTATTAAGACGAATTGCACTCAAGTATCCTAATTTATAGTATAATTATACATTTAATATTAGTTTTATCATAATTGCACTCGAGTACCTTGAAATGCATTGACTGCCGTTAAAATGACGGTTGACCAAACGGATTATAGTAAAATGACAAGATTGCCCCTGCATAAATGTGTTCTGACATAAAATTAAAAAAATAATTATTAAAAAAAGATAATAATAAAATAATAATTAAAATCTTTTTAAAAAAATTTTAAAAAATCACAGATCTGGAAATGAAAGAAATTTTCAGATTTGGATTCCTTCACAGTTCAAAAAAAAAAAAATCAAAAACTCTATTATCAGATGGAGAAATACTCAGATCTGGAGATGGAAAAAGTTTTCCAGATCTGGATTTCTTAAGAGTTACAAAAAAAAAACATTTGAAAACTACTAGGTTCGAGCACGAACCTAGTTCTGAACACGAACCTAGATCTGGGTTAGTGTTCTTTGAAAAAAAAAATTTTAATTTTTTTTTTCTTTAGTGATGTGGTGGAAGAGTTTCCAGACTCTTCTATCTGTTTTTTTAATTTTTTTTTAAATATTTTTAATATATTATTTTTAAAATTAATTAAAATATGACGTGGCATGTTCTTATTGGTTGGATGATTTTTTAAATTTTTTTTAAAATAAATTTAAACGTAAAAGACCAATTTGCCCCTGAACCGTTTGGTCAACCGTTACTTAACGGCGGTCAACGCATTTCAGGGTACTCGAGTGTAATTATGACAAAACTGATATTAAACGTGTAATTATATTATAAGTCAGGTATTTGAGTGCAATTTGCCCTTTTTATTATAAACTATAAAGAGGGCAGCAAGCAGAGACGCAATCGCACGAAGCAAATAAAAAATACAATTAAAAATAAAAAAAGACTTTTTTTTTTATACAATAATAAAAAAAGACTTGTCAATAAGAAATTAAAAAGAGTAGGGTGTTAGGGGGGGTATCATTACTTGGTCCTCAGCTTCCGCAACAATTATCTGCATGCTGCTTCCAAGAGAAGCACTTTTTTATTTTATTTTTTTTAAATTCTGCTACCTTTTGCTTTGCAATGGTGATATTCAAAGTCTTTGGAAAAGTATATGTGAATGCATATCAGGTAAAGTCGTAAAGATGATAGCAAACTTCCTTCTTTTTTTCATTAAAAAAGACTTGAGAGTTTGGTCTACCCCATGGCTCACGCAAACGTAAAACATAAAATCAATTCCTCAACTAACAAAATTTATATTAACATTATTAAAAAAATTATTTTATATATATTTTTAATAAATATATTTTCCTTAAGGTTAATAAAATATAAATTATTTTTATCTCATATATATATATATATATATTTGTTAAAACATAAAATGATACCAATCAATTTTAAACTAATTTAAATTGATTTTTGTTAATTAAAAAATTTTATATACATATACATATATATATATATATATATACATTTTTTTTAGATCTCACACTTTGCGGAACAGAGGATTACCGGAATCTATCAGGATTGAACCATTACTAGCACGATCCGAACATCTACTTACATAGCGAAAGCCGTCTACTCTCAATACGTGGAGCATCTACGTTCAATACGGAAGAGGTCTATTCACACTAATTGCTTTTATGCACAACGATGGGACAATATATACATACTATGGTTAGAACTTTGGTTGTTTGAAGGGCTTGTAAGGCTCCACCACAAGGCAAGTGTCCATTGAGAAAAATTATATACATACCATTGATATTCTCCATGAAAATTAATGTAACAAACAACGAAATTTAATATTTTAGACATTCTATTATTTACTATTTTCATTACAAAACCTTGTTTTATTTTTCAATAGCATTCCAACAGTTCGAGCTCTCCATCTCTCACTTCTAAGTTCACATTATCAATTTCTGTTTAGATGATAATAAATAATAATTTTGTGGAAAAAAACAAAATATTAAAGAGAAAGGATAGAATTAAATTAAAAATGGAGAAAAACATATTTCTTATGTTATAAAATTAAAACAAATAATAAATGAAAGGAAAGTATATAAAACATAAAAAATAAAAATGAAGGTCACCTGTAGGTGTGGTCTTCATTATTTATATAATGTAATATAAAATTAGGTATATGTAGTTGGTTCTTAAGAGATATCCATTTGTTCTTTTAGAATAATTAAAATTTTCCATTGAAATTATTCTTATGCCAAACCTCAAGGTTGCGAGATATTATCTTTGATATCATCCAAAAAAAAAAGAAAAAAAGATGGTCTCCTAGATATGAATAGCTAGTTATATAATAAATTCAGGTAACATAACATAATATAAATGGATGGGGAGTATTCGTCCAATCGTACTTGAAGTTTTTCTCATAACAGAAGTAGTCCAAACGTATTTGAAACTTTTTTCTAATTGTGAATCACACACTACCCGATAAAGCAATTAAAATAAAATAAAATAAAACAAAAGTTTAAATGCTAGGTCCACTAATAAAGCAAATCAAAGTATTTAAAACCAATATTATAGTACACATATTATACACGTTATAATTCAAATGGCATGTTGAAGTGTGAAAACCAAACTTTCTATATGCATAAGGGACAACCTCTGAAATAGACACTCAATAGGGAACCTTTCCATGAAGAATTAGTGTACATAAGTTACTCATTAAAAGGGGTGATTGTTAGAAAAGTATCAGGCCAAAATTTCAGGATCAATATATTTAGGATTAGAAAAAGATGAGAAGGAAAACTCATAAAGCACCGGAGGACAGATCACACGAAAGGAAAGAGGCCGTGGGATCCATTTATGATTGTAAACGAAGACCGAGAAACCATTACCAATTCTCCATCGCAAACCCCCATGTAAAAGACTTCTGCCCCAAACCAAACTTTTCCATAAAAAAAAAACCTGTACCTAGCGTCGTTGCATGGAGAATATCAATCCGAGGGAAGTAGAAGCCCTTAAGAACTCTAGCTGCCAAAGAGGACGAATTAAGAATAAGATGCCACCACTGTAATACACCCTCCCGATAGATTGTACTGTACACGTACATATATTGTAATATATTTTTTCAGAATTGATTGTACAGTACTATAGTGGAATTTATTGAATGGATCCGAAAGTTTCCAAAAAGGGTATCAGAGACTCGGAAAATGTCTGGAATAGTTCAGATGGTTATTAAGGTTCTATAAAGTATATAAGAAAATTCAATTATAAGTTTTGGAGAACATAGTAAAGATTTTCATAAATTAGAGTATGAAGAATAATTATTGGAAATTAAAATATAATTTTACGATATGAGGTTGTGATTTAATTAATTGATAGAAAAATAAATTGAAATGGATTTTTGTGAAAAGAATTAATGGATTGTTATGGATTAAATTGTAAATTAAAAAGGTTTTGGTCAATTTCATGTGATTAAATATTATAGTTGTAGTCATATTATAATTTTAAAGTGTAAAGGGGTAAGTTGTAATTATTAAACAAATATACTATATATATTAGTGCAAACTTTTGAGGCTTTTGAGACTTAATTGGGTCAAGTCAATGGTGATACTCAAAGTCTTAGGAAAAGCATATGTGAATGCAAACTTCTTTCCTGTTTTTCTTTAAAAAGGACTTGGAGAGTTTGATCTACCCATGGCTCACGCAAATGTTAAAGATAAAATCAATTCCTCTACGTAGTTAGTATTTAACAAACTTTATATTAACTTTATTAAAAAAATTATTGTATATATGGATTATATTTATTATTTTATTATTTTTAATAAATATATTTTCCATTTGATTAATAAAATACATTAGCGGGGCCTATCGAGATTGAACCCCTACTAGCACGACCTGAACATCTACTTTCATACCGGAAGCCGTCTACTTCCAACACAGAGAGCGTCTACGCCCAACACGAGAGGTATACCCACACTAATTGCGTTTTTATGCACAATGATGGGACAACATGTATATACCATGGTTAGAATCTTAGTGGTTTGAAGGAGCTCGTAAGGCTCCACCACAAAGACAAGTGACCATTGGTTAAAAATTACATATATACTTACCATACAAAATATTGCTTTTACTCCTACAATATGTTAAAAATATATTTTCAAAACAATTCACCAAAACCAGCGACCAATATGGCTCGATGATAACGACGTTCATTCAGTCTGACAACATTGCAGGTTCGAGTCACCACCATATATGGTATGTCAAAAAAAAAATAACAACAATTCACCGAAAGTATATTATAATATTACTATTTGATTGCACTAGGTTCTTTGTCTTGGTGGTTGGAGACCTCAAACTCTTCCAAGCCACCAAGGTTCAACACCTTGTGTAACTATATAAATATATTACTACCATTGTCCATAAAAATGCAATTGTGTGCGTAGATAACAGACCCTCTAACCTACTATCTCTCATTAGATAGCCTGTCGGCACTCCACGGTAGCTTCCCAGTAGAGACTTGCCTCGCTGAAAGGCTTCCGTGAAGCTAAGCCGTTTATTTTAAATGGAAATCTGAATAGAAATTTTTTTATTTTTTTTTTATACAAAACTATTTTATAAAAATTTTGGTAGAGTCTGCTCTGTTTTTTTGAAATTACCAAATCTTGAAGACCTACATAAAACAACCTGAACACTTCTATATTTGTTTTCAAATCTTAACTACTGTGGACCTCTAGTCCATCTCCACAAACCACAACTCAAACAGTTTAATATCAAAATTAACAATTATCAAAGATAAATAAATCAAATCTTTAAATAAAATACTTATACACTTAAAGCAATATTAAAATATAAACTTAACAATTTAAAACATCATATATGCTTATAAAACAGTCACAGCATCCTCTGACTGGTCCCACTGGTATTCAGCGTTCCTGCAATGTCTGCACCTATACCTGTACCTGTACCTGGGAGGTTGATTTAAAAACATAAAACTACAATGAGCTAAAGGAGCTCAGTGAATGTGAATGAGCTTTTTAAACAATTTAATCTTTCTAATTAAACCTCCCTGAAAAATGTTCTGAATAGAATAGTAATCTATTTTATGAAATTTGGACTGAAATAACTAATAATCTGTTTTCAGAAAATTATACTGAAATGCATAATAATAAAATCTTTCTCATTTCCTGAAATATACTGAAATAATTAATAATAATACTCTTTCTATTTTCTGAAACAACGTACTAACATCTATCTCCTGACAACTGTACTGAAGTTTATTACATGAAAACTATATTAAAATCTGTGCTGAAAACTGTACTGAAATCTGTATTGAAAACTATTCTGGAATCTAATTTCTGAAAACTGGAAAACTAAGCATATATACATATACTTTCACTTTACTAAAATCTGAAAAGCTGAAACTATATCTTTTGTGAAATCTGATAAGCTGAAACAATATTCCTTTATATTTCTGAAAATTGAAAAGCTAATATAATATGCTTTACTCAAAACTGAAAAACTGATATATATATATATATATATATATATATATATACTTTTCTGAAAACTAAAAAGCTGAGAATATAAATTTTCTAAAACTGAAAAACTGAGATATTATACTTTTCTGAAATCTGAAAAGCTGAAAGAATATGCTTTACTGAAAATACTTTTATGATAAAGCTTCTCTGATAAAACTTTTCTAATAATAATATAGTTTTCTGATAATACTCTTCTGATGAAATATTTTTCTGATAATAAACTTTCTGAAAACTTATTATGTCAGGATCTATCTCCTGAAATTAATGTACTAAAATCTGTAATCATCTATTTTCTGAATACTGTACTGAAATCAATAATAAATCTGCTTTCTGAATACTGTACTGAAATCTGTTTTTCTAAAAAGTTAGCCAAGCGTAACGCATAAAACTCTTAATTTAATATTCTGTACTGATAATCTGAAAATATTTCTGACTTGGCTTCTGTATCTGAAAACCCCCAATGGACCCCTAAGCTGAGCTGAACTCATAGGTCGACTAACTGCGCCATACCATATGAGTGGGTCACAGGGTGACTAACTGCGCCGTCCACTGTGACATCTGATATAACTCACGAGGCGACTAACTGATGCGCTCAACGTGACATCTGATAAAAGACATCTCACTGTCTATGAGCGGAATGCTGCGTCGCAACATATAGCGAGACAACACCCCAATGTGTGGGCGACTGACAGACTCGACAGACTCAACCTCCCTGGAGTTAGCGAACTGTCCCCCCTTAACTTGCCACACACAATTGGGATGTACCGGCCGGGTCTAACTGTTGATAACTGATCTAATAATCCATAGGAAATCCATGGGTTTGAAAACTGTTTTATTTACTTTGAAAACTAACTTTTAATCAAAAGCATGGGATATACATAAAACTTATTTCTTTAAATAAATATAATTTCTAAATTTCTGAAATATAAAATACTTTAATTAAAACATACTTAAATATAAATTCTATTTAACTTACAAAACTCATATAAGTAAATAAACGTATATAATATCACAAAATACTAAATCAAACTTAAAGAAAATAAACTAAATATAATTCAACTGAAAACCTGATTTAGCACTAACTTAAATAAAGTTATTATCTTATTAAACTTTAAATAAAACATATTGCTAAAATAAAATATATTTTGCTTTGAAATAAAATTTACACTCACAGATTTCTGGTTTTCTCTAAGCTTGATGCTCTGGTTCCTTCGTCTCACTATATTCTTTGTCTTTCCATAACGTTTCTCCCATACTACGGAGATTTCTCCCCAAGTCCTCCCTACTCTTCTTGCTTTTCTTCTTGCTGGACCCATCTTTCTCCTTCTTCTTTCTCTTCTTTTTCTTTTCTGTTTCTTTTTCTTCTTTTTTTCTTCCGCTGCTCACTTCTTCTCTTTCTCTCGGTTCTGCTTCTTCTTCTTCTCCTTCAGCTGCTACCTCTTCTTCTCCTTTCTCTCTTTCCTTCTTCTCCCTTGCTGATCGAAGCTTCTTCCTCCTCTCTTCTTTTTTCTTTCTCTCTTCCCTGCTCTGTTTTCTGGTCTGTTCTTCTTTTGCCGCTGCTCTTCTTTCCTTCTTCTTCTTCCTTCCATCCATCTCCGATCACTGCTCATCTTCTTCTTCTTCCTTCCATCTCCGATCACTGCTCATCTTCTTCTTCTTCTCTTCCTTCTCCGCCGAAGCTCCCTCTTCCTTCTCTCTCTCTCTTTTTCTCTTCTTCTTCTTTTCTCTCTATCACCGCCTCTCCTCTGTCAATTTTCTGTTTTGTTTCTTCCTTCTTCAGTTTTCTGATTCCTTAATATATATATATATATATATACATATATATATTATATCCTTTTATATTTACAACTTGCCCCATGCACTTTAAATTTATAATATGACCACAACCATAACTTTACTCACATAATATTGGTCAACAATCCTTTGATTTACAATTTAATCCATAATAATCCATTAACTCTTTTCCACAAAAATCCATTTCAACTTACTTTTCCATCAATTAATTAAATCACAATTTCGTATTATAAAAATATATTTTGACTTCCAATAATTATTCTTAATACTACAATTTATGGAAATCCTTATTATATTCTCCAAAACTTATAATTGGATTTCGTATATACTTTATGGAATCTTACTAACTATCTGAAACCGTTTCGAACATTTTTCAAGTCTCTGATACCCTTTTTCGAAAACTTTCCGGATCCATCCAATAAATTTCATTACCGTACCGTACAATTAATTCGATAAAAATATATTACAATATCTGTACATGTACAGTATAATCTATCAGGAGGGTGTCTTACAGTAGACCCCTACCCGTGTTAGGAGTAGACCCCTCCCGTTATTGGGAGTAGTTGTCCGGACCATTAGTCCCGAACTCCCGGTAGTTCTCGTCTCCCGTTACTGAAAGTAATTGTCCGGACCGTATTTATATGATTCAATCTCAGTCGGTCCCGGTAGTTCTATGACTTGAAGGTGTCAGATTTAAAAAAAGTATTACTATTTATTTTTTATTTTTTAAAAAAATATATTGTTTTAAGTTATTAGTACTGAATGCATTTACAAATAGTAAAATAGTAAAAATAATTTATCGTTTTCAAATAAAAATTAATATAACAAACTATTATGTACTATTTTCATTACAAAACCTTGTTTTAGTTGTCAATAGCTATAAATACTAGTTTTGCCTCCGTCTTCATCATACCCATTCAAACAGTTAGAGCTCTCCATCTCTCACTTTTAAGTTCACATTAACAATTTCTATTTAGATGATAATAAACAATAATTTTGTGAAAAAAAAACAAAATATTAAGAGAAAGGATAGAATTAAATTAAAAATGGAGAAAGCATATTTCTTGTATTATAAAAATAAAACAAATAATAAATAAAAAGAAGTATATAAAACATAAAAAATAAAAATGAAGGTCACCTGTAGCTGTGATCTTCATCTTTCATATAATGTAATATAAAATTAGATATCTGTAGTTGGTTCTTAAGAGATATTCGTTTGTTCTTGTAGAATCACTAAACGATAAAGCAAGTTTAAAGGTCAGGTCCACCTAAAAAAGCAAAGTATTTAAAACCAAGATTAGAGAATAAATCTTATACACGCTATAATTCAAATGGCATGCTGAAATGTGAAAACAAAACTTTGTATGTGAATAAGGTCTAAGAAGCTTTGAAATAAGAATAATTGGACAGCCTCTGAAATAGATACTCAATAAAGAAACTTTCCTTCAAGAACTAGTGTAGGTAAGTTATTGATCAAAAGGGGTGACTGTTCGAAAAGTCTCAATCCAAAATTTCAAGATCAATATATTTAAGATTAGGAAAAGATGAGAAGGAACTGGCGATTCCAAGTCTTTAAATTGTACTATAAAAAAGTGATATTTTGCGCAGGAAAATATATTGTAATCCGCGGTAAAAGGGATTACAAATATTCCGTAATAAAAAGTTTTACAGCGATAATAACTGTTGTAAAAATATTTTTGCCGCAGAGTATTCGTGGAAAAAGAACTTCAAATTTGTGGTAGAAAATTTAAAAATTTTAATATTTACCACCGATTAGTATCCGCGACTAAAAAATCACAGCATTTGTATTTTTTTTTTTTTTGTAGTGTGTGATTGTTGTATTGTCTATAAAATCCAAAATACTTTAAGAAAATTCTAAGATTTTGAGTGTAGTAATGAGAAATAATAAACAAAATCAAAGTCTACAAGTTGTGATAGGAAAAATGCAATAAATTTCAAAATGTTTAAAAACTTTTGATAGATTTTGAATAGATATAACTCTTAATAACAAGTCATGATAGGAAAAATACAATAAATTTCAAAACGTTTAGAAAGGTTTGATACATTTTGAATGAATATAACTCTTAATAACAAGTCGTGACAAGAAAAATGTATTAAATTCCAAAACGTTTAGAAAGGTTTGATAATTTTTAAACGAAAACAACTCTTAATGATAAGTCATGATAGGAAAAATGCAATAAATTTCAAAACAAATAGAAATTTTGATTAACTTATAAGTGGGTACAAAGTAGACTTGTCTACCTAGTTAATGTCCATCCAAAACAAATATATAGAAAAAAAAAAAAAAAAGCAATAAACTCAATTAACTTGTAAGTGAGTACAGTTTTTCATACTTAACTTGTGTACCCAGCTAATATCCATCCAAACTTTTTGAATTGACCTAATTTGAATTATGATATAGTTTCATGATGCAAGAAGAAAAAATCAAAGATATTTTAGGGTGTGTTTAGAATTGCTGTACCTTGAGAAATAATTATTTATTTTATAATTTGAGATAAAAAAATTGTTTAATAAACTTCTCAAAATCTGTTTATTTCATAATATGTTTCTCCCATAATTAATGAGAAAATCATTTTGTGAAATAAACGGATTTTGAAAAGTTTAACATATCTTCTTTTTTTATGATTATTTATCAAACTGCAGTAATTCCAAACGCACACTTAGGGGGGTGTATTCAATCTTGACTTTTAATGACTTTCACAGACTTTTTTTAAGTGATAAACTTTTATAGACTTTGTCGACTTTTATTGACTTTTATAGAGTTTACAAAATTCTAACAAACTTTTATAGACTTTTATGGACTTTTATTTTAAAAGACTTTCATTGACATTAATAGATTTTTATTGACTTTTATAGAGTTGAATGAAATTCTATAAATGACTTTTATAGACTTTTATAGACTTTCATTTTAAAACAAGTGCATATTATATCAAAATTTATTGATAGTGTTTTGAAACCAAATACATAATGTAAAAAATATATGATTTAAATAAATAATGCATACTCGTTGATGACTTTTAATAACTAAAATAATAAATTTTTTAAATAATTTAATTATTTATTAATCTAATATCTTTAATCCAAAATAAAAAAAATAAAAAAAATCTAATCCATATTATTATCAATATCCCCCACGTTGTCCCACATATTCCTAGCTATAGTAGCTCTCCATTCATTAGCATTCTCTCTCTGTTGTTCTTGAGTCTCGAAAAATAGTTCAAAATCATCTTCTTGATAACCTAGTGGTGACGATGAAGCTTCATTATCTGGTTCAACTGGGAATTCATCAGAACGGCACTCTTTGCGAAGAAAGTTATGTAATCCTGCACAAGCTAACACTAGAATCCCAAGCTTAACAAAAAAGACAACAAAGAGAATCGTTGCACTTAAAATCGAACTGAATCTCAAGTAACATATTTCCATAATTTCCTAATCGAAGAATTCCTACATATTGGATCTATAGCTTCAAAAACAAAAAACAAAGCTACATTAATTAACCAAATAAACTAATATGAACACAAAGAATAATGCCGCACAAACACAGAGTACAAACAATAAACAAAAGCTATTACTATTTTAAAAATCTCACCAACTGTAATCATCAACTATTACTATTAAAAATCTCACAAAAGCTATTACTATTTTAAAAATATATATTTCTTTTGTTTGTGTTGTGTTCTGTATAATTCCAAATACTGTCAGAACACAAACAAAAGAAAGCCCTATATATACTAGAACACAAATAATAAATATAAACGCAGAACTGAAAGTATTTGGAATTTGTCATGATTGTGTATTATATCAACAAAAAAAATAGAGCAGTATGAAAAAGCTATAAGATCAAAATCAACAAATCAAGAACAACTAATTAAAAAAAAAGTAATATAAAAATTACCCAAAACATGAACCGTACGTTGTTACTTCTCAAATTGAAAGTCTTCAAAAGTTTGTGGGGTGAGTGGTGGAGAAATTGTGAGATTAGGGTATTTATAGTTTACAACAAAAGTCTACAAAAGTCTAGGTTTTTAATAAATCCATAAAAGTTATGAACTTTTTGAATACCCCCTAACTTTTTTATACTTCATAAAAGTCTATATTCAATACCCCATGACTTTTATAGACTTTAAAAAAGTCCATATTGAATACCTCAAAACTTTTGTAGACTTTTAAAAAGTATATAAAACTCCATATTGAATACCTATTGACTTTTATGGAGTCTTTAAAAATCCATATTGAATACACCTAAACTTTTAAAATCCACATAAGTCATTAAAAGTCATTAAAAGTTGATATTGAATACACCCCAGTTAGTCTTTTTTGAGCTCTTACATTCTATTAGTACGCAATAAGAAGAAAGGAAAGAAGGGTTTTAATGTCATTAAACTCACCATAATCTCTCGGAGAACTAACATATTATCAAAAATCACATTCTTCTTTATTTTAATTATGGTTGAAGTAGACATGCCAAAAGATAGATGGCTGGTATGACAAACTACTTTTATCAAGATTTATATAGTCTCATAATAGTAAGAATAATGGTCTATGTGATATTATCAGGCCGAATGAACATTTTTTACTATCAAACTACATTGGGCGGTAGTTATGGTCTATTTCTTATATATGTGGGCAAAATTTTAATCACCAAATTAAAAATTATAAGGAAAACTTTACCAGAATTGTTATTTGTTCTCAAATGCAGAAGGTCCTTTTTGTTCCTTTTGCCAGTAATACATAAATTTGCAGAAAATATAATTATTTAAATGTAGGAACCAATAGTTATAGTTTTCAGATAGACTTTAGATCCTTTCCTGGTCTGACTTTTATACAATGATGGTATATTATGATTCTGATTACACAATGAAAAATATGAAACTAGTCATAATTGGGGAAAATGAAGAAAACTTAATGATCGAAAACTCAATTCTTTTATGTTCAAGAGTTTTATTAGCACTAATAGAACTTCTTACATGCTGATAAAAAGTAACACTCACCAAAGAGAATTATTCAGAGACACTAACTTCTTCTTCCTCTGCGTCGGTTATTTAGCCTTCTCGCAATTCTGCTGTTTTCCCTCTCAACAATCTTACAAGCCACCAAGGCTTTCCCGTTGAGAATATAAGATATCCCATTGTCATTCCAAGCACCATTCCATTTCCATAACCTATCAACAGAACTTCCCAACCAAATGCATATTCACCCTTTGTATCATCTTCTGATATTCGAGATGGTTGTGGTATCTCACCTCTATGACAATCATTTGATAGCAGAAATCCACATAATCCCAAGTTATCACTGTAAGAATCACTTCCAAACGTATCAAGTTCGCTGAAAATTAATGTAACAAACAACGAAATTGAACATTTTAGATATTATATTATGTACTATTTTCATTAGGAAACCTTGTTTTATTTTTCATTACCCATCAAATATTAGTTTTGCCTCCATCTTCATGCGCATTCTAATTGTTAGAGCTCTCCATCTCTCACTTCTAAGTTCACATTATCAATTTATGTTTAGATGATAATAAACAATAATTTTGTGGAAAACAAACAAAATATTAAAAAGAAAGGATAGAATTAAATTAAAAATGGAGAAAAACATCTTTCTTATATTCTAAAATTAAAACAAATAATAAATAAAAAGAAAGTATATAAAACATAAAAAACAAAAATGAAGGTCACCTATAGGTGTGGTCTTCATCTTTCATATAATGTAATATAAAATTAGGTATCTGTCATTGATTCTTAAGAAATATATGTTTATTGTTATAGAATAACTAAACTTTTCCATCGAAATTATTCTTATACCAAACCTCAAGGTTGCGAGTGCAATTTTCCACTCAAGATATTATTTTTGATATCATCCTAAAAAAAAAAAAATGGTCTCCTAGACATAAATAACCAATAACATAATTTATTCAAGTAACATAACGTAATAGAAATGGATTGGGAGTATTAGTCAAACGTATTTAAAACTTTTTTCTAATTGTGAATCACACACTACACGATAAAGCAAATAAAATAAAATAAAATAAAAGTTTAAAGTCCAGGTCCACCTAATAAAGCAAATCAAAGTATTTAAAATCAAGATTAGGGTACACATATTATACACGTTACAGTTCGAATGGCATGTTGAAGTGTGAAAAACCAAACTTTCCATGTGGATAAGGTCAAAGAAGCTTTGAAATAAGAATAATTGGACAACATATGAAATAGACACTCAAAAGGGAAACTTTCCTTGTAGAACTGGTGTAGGTAAGTTATTGATTAAAAGATGTGACTGTATTAGTCCAGAATTTCAAGATCAATATATTTAGGCCTAATTCCACTAATATCCCTGAGTTTAACTATAATTGCACTCGCTGACAACTTTTATTTTTATTACACAAACATCTCCTGAAAAACATTAACCATACGGTTAACTAACCATAACTTTATCGTTTTGGGCACAAAGACTATTCTACCCTTAATATCTTATTTTATTTAATATTTTATTATTCTTAATAATTATTTAAAATGTAATTATATAAAAATAATTTTTCTTAAATATTAAAAGATTAAAAAAAAAACTCAAGATGGAGATCCCATCTGGGATCAACACCTTCTCCTCTCTTTACTTTTTTGGATTTCAAACTCTCTTACTCTATAATATTTCTTCTCATTTATCTCTTAAATTTACTTCGAAGCTACTAGGCATTAAAGAAAACAAGTCTGCATTTGCTCAAGTTTCTCTGGCTCTTTGGAAAGTCTTCATTTAGAAGTATATTTTTGTTAATTTGAGCGATGTATTTATTTGATATTTATGCTCTCCATGAGCTACTTTAATAGATTTCACCGTCTTTAGAGTTGAAAACATGAATTGGGAGACGAAGAGATCTATATATATATATATATATATATATATATATATATTATATAAGCACCCTCTTACTATAATACAATCAGCACAATTTACTAATAGTTTTTGGATAAATTTAAGGTTGTTATTAAATGGTGCTTATTAATATATTAATTATTAATTATTAAAAAAAATTTACTGAACCCAAAAAATTAAATTAAAAGTATGTTAATGAATTCAATTACTATTACATTCCTCTAATCACTCAATTTGACTTTAACTTTTGGCTGTAGGGATCCCGAACTGATTGTAACATCCCTAATTCCGAAAAATTAATTTTGAACATGTGAATATAAATTTTGTGATTTGAGGGGTGTAAAACGTAATGAAATGTATGTTTATTTTTATGGTTTCCAGGTGGACCAGATGGAACGGTCCAGAACTGATGCATGAAGGAAAAGGAGTGAAAAACTGGGGCAGTGTGTACCGCGACCACAGATCGCGATGAGCTGCTCGCGGCGAAAAATGACATTTTCGGGCAGTGAGCAACGCGACCTGGTCACCGCGACCACAGATCGCGCTGACTGGCTCGCGATGAAAAGGTGAAATTCTGGCAGTGAGCAATGCGACCACCAGCGCGACCAGGGTACCGCGATGGGTGATCGCGATGAAGGCGGTGGAGTTGCTCCAGTGAGCAACGCGACCTGGTGGCGCGACCACAGGTCGTGATGACCGAAAGATTATAAAAAAAATAAGTCATCGCAGAAATCCCTAGAAAAACAGAAAGGGGGAAAAAGAGAGAGACCGAGGGAGCAAGAGAGAGAAAGAAAGAAAAGAAAAAGAAGAAGAAGAGAAGAAGAAGAAGAAAAAGAAGAAGAGAAAGAGAAAAAGAAAAGAGAAAGAAGAAGAAAAGAAAAAGAAGAAAAGAAAAGAGAAGAAGAAAGAGAAAAAGGGAAAGAGAAAGGGAAAAAGAGAAATCCAGAAGGAAAAAGGCGTAAAGACGGAATCCAGGTTGGTGTGCGCTGATTTCTGAATTTGTTATAATTTTCGTTATATATTTTCAGTTGAATTTCCATATTTTATCAAATCGAGTTTGGAACTTTATTTATGGATTTTGCATAATTGTGTTTCGTTTACGAATATTGTTAGAAACTGTCTGAAAAATAATTAGGGAATATGATAGTATAATGAAATTTCTATATTTTCAAATAAATTGTTTTGCGAGTAATGTTTGGAAATGATTTTGGAAAATTCGTATATAATGTTTCGTAAGTGATAGTTGTTTTGTAAATAATATTTGAAAATAATTTTAGAATATATTGATATGAGTATAAATGAAAGTTTTACCTTTGAGAAAATAATTGTTGAATTTAAGTTTGAGTTGTGAATTACTATTGAGTAATTTGAAAAAGAATATAACGAGTTGAGACTGTTGCATCTCGCGGGGCAAACCTGGCATAGTCCAGTTTAGGCGAATCCCGGAGATAGCCATTGTACTGAAAGTAATGACTACTACATCTCGCGGGGCAAATCTGGCATAGTCCAGTTTAGGCGAATCCCGGAGATAGCCATTGTACTGATAGTAATGCCTGCTGCATCTCGCGGGGCAAACCTGGTATAGTCCAGTTTAGACGAATCCAGGAGATAGATATTGTACTGATATTCCTGACAGTTATATCTCGCGGGGCAAACCTGGCTTAGTCCAGTTTAGGCGAATCCCGGAGGTGAACGTTACACCGATGTTACAGATATAGAAATGTAAGATGAGTGTATGGTCAGATGGAGAATGAAAGTGAACAAAATGTTTGTATGAATAAAATGTTACAGAATGAATAAAATGATTATAAAATAATTGAAAACTAAATGTTGTATGCTTTACTGATTTAATTTAGATGCTTTTATTAAACTGTTTTTATATGATTTCTTTCAATGAGAAAGTTGAAGATTGAAATGTTTTTATACGATCATATTGGAATATTTTTATTATGAAATGATTATTGATTTTGATACTTGAGTTTAGTGTACACCCACTATGCATTATTGCTTAGCGCGTTGATTTTATCACGCGTAGGTATCAGAAACACAGGGGGAAACAAAGAATAGAGAGGAAGTAGCAGCAGATTGAAGGTCCAGAGTCACAATTATTTTGAGTAGTTACAATTGAATTTTAATTGTATATTGTATTTAGTTAAGTATGCATATACAGAAATCTGTAATTCGACATTTATATATATGTTTTGTAAATGAGTGCTTTATGATTTATATTCTTTTTAAATGTTTGTAAATAATAATTAAATATGTTTTATTTAAAACTGTTTGGAAGTCGCACTAAACGACAGAGTGCGCATTGATTTGAAAATTTGGATATATAAGTATTGGAATTATATTGTATTATATTTGTTTTATTGAAAACAGGTTTTGAAAAATTAGAAAAACAGAGGAAACTCTGCCGAAATTTTTGAAAATAAAGTTTGATGGGCTCACTAGAAAATCATTTTTAAATTAAAAAGTGATATGATTTTTAAATGGTTTGAAATGAATAACGAGAATTTAGAAAGTTTTGAAAACCGGTAGCGCTTCCTGGGTCGATCCAGTCGGGTCGGGTCAGGGGGTGTTACAGAAGAGGAGTAAAAGAAGCTGTTGCCGTAAGTTGTGATGCAGAATCAAAAAGGACAGTGATGAATTTTATGTTAGGGAATTAGTTTATGTATTCTATTTTTGTTTAATTTTTTTTTATAATTAATAATTAATATATTAATAAGCACCATTTAATAACAACCCTTATATTGATCCAAGAGTTATTAGTAAATAGTACTAATTGTATTATAGTAAGGGAATATTCATATAAAGTGCCATATATATATATATATATATATATATATATATATATATATATATATATATATATATATTATGAGATTGGCGTTTTATATTAACTAATTTGGAGTTATGAACTATTTCTTTAAGTTACCATGAATTTTTTTTTGGTTACCTTGAACTATGCTTTTAGTTACCTTGAATTAATTTTAGTTACCGTGAACTATATCGACGTTAAATGTTCTCAAATTTCTGATTGGAGTCGTCATCGTGGTCGTCCCTTCAAATACTTCTTCTTTACTTTCTCTATCTCGTCTTTTTAGTTTTGTGGAGGATCAGAGGCATAGCTAGAAACTTTATATCGGGTGGGCTAATAAAAAATTTTACTTTTCGGTTTAGAAGTCTTAATATTTTGTACTAAACAATTTTTTTTTTTAATAGTTAAATCTCGACGGTACGAGAGAATTTTTATTAATTTTATTGTGGTTGTTAAATTCTATCTCTCCATATATTACTAACAGCGTAATTTATGCTGATACAGTAAAAGATGTATGGGAGGACCTTTTTAATCGTTTTTCTCAAGGCAATCCTGCTAGGGTCTTTCAAATTAAACGTGCAATATGCACTCTTCTTCAAGAACAAGCTTCTATAATAGCTTATTTTACAAAACTAAAGACCTTATGGGATAAACTTAGCTCTTACAATTCAATTCCTGATTGTTCTTGTGGATCTTCCAAAGCTATTCAAGAATATCAACAACAAGAACAAGTCTATCAATTTTTAATGGGACTCAATGAGTCATATTCTTCCATCCGAAGTCAAATCCTTGCCATGGATTCTTTACCTTCCCTTGGTAAGATTTATTCTCTATTACTTCAAGAAGAAAAACAAAGGGAGCTTCATCTTGTTCCGTTACCTCCACATGAATCTGCTGCACTCGCAGTATCCAAAGTCGATCCCAATCAGAATAAATATCGTTCATCGAGAATTGATTCCAAGAGTAAGCCTCGTAGTCAATGTGATTATTGTCATAGGCCTGGACATACTAAGGCCAAATGCTATAAACTTCATGGCTATCCATCAAAGCAAGTGAATTCTGCTTCTACTACTGACGCCCCATCAATCAATCAAAGTGAACTTCATCAACTCACTTCAGAACAATATCAACAATTGGTATCCATTCTTAACCTTAATACTGTTCAACCCACGGCAAATCTTGCAGGTGATTTTATTTGTTGTTCCAGTTTTATTCCCTCTTCCTCTTGGGTTGTTGATACTGGTGCATCTGATCATATTACTTCATCCATTCATTATTTATCTCATGTTGTTCCTGTATCATCTCATAAACCTGTTAAATTGCCAAATGGAGAATTCTCTCATATTTCTCATATAGGGCGTGCTACACTTTCTGACAAAATCACTCTTAATAATGTTTTGTATGTTCCTGATTTTCATTTTAATCTTTTATCCGTTAGTAAAATTACAAAGTCCTTGAATTGTGCTGTCATTTTTTTTTTTCATGGTTTTTGTGTTTTTCAGGACCTTATCATGAAACAGATGATTGGATTGGGTAAAGAATATGGAGGACTTTACTACTATCAACCCGCATCTTTTCCTACTACATTAACCACTCAACGACATCATTCTTTTGATTTATGGCATTGGCGTTTGGGCCATCCTTCTGCATCTAGAATTAAATATTTATTTAAAATGGTTAAAGACATTTCTCCTTATGTTGATCAGTTTTGTTACATTTGTCCGCTTGCTAAGCATTCCCGTTTGCCTTTTCCACATGAAAATAATAGGCGTACTGCACCATTTGATTTAATTCATGTTGATATTTGGAGTGCTTTTTCTGTTGCTTCTTTATCTGGTGCTTATTATTTTTTAACTATTGTTGATGATTATTCACGTTGCACTTGGCTTTATTTAATGAGATACAAATCTGAAACTCAATCTTTCTTAAAGAACTTCTATAATATGATAAAAACTCAATTTCACCGCAACATGAAAATAATTCGAAGCGATAATGGCCTTGAATTTATTTCTATGCAATCGTTTTTTAAAGAGCATGGCATCATTCATCAACGGGCTTGCATTCACACACCATAACAAAATGGTGTTGTTGAACGTAAGCATCGTCACATTCTAGAAATTGCACGTTGACTTCGTTTTCAATCGCATTTACCTCTAAAATTCTGAGGTGAATATGTTCTTACTGCTACATACCTTATTAATCAGATGCCTACTCCTTTACTCTCAGGAAAATCACCTCATGAACTTCTTCTTAAATCTAAACCATCTTATGGTCACTTGCATGTTTTTGGATGTTTATGTTATGCTCATAATTTACATTCTAAAAAACATAAATTTTCAGCTCGTGCCAGTAAAGGTGTTTTTGTTGGATATCCTTTTGCCCAACGTGGGTATCGTGTATATGATCTTGAAAAACATATCATATTTACTAGTCGTGATGTTACTTTTCAAGAGAATATTTCCCCTTTTCAGGAGACACATAAAGCTCAAAATAAACCTAACATTGTTTTGCCCGTTCATGCATCTGATTTCTCTCCAAATCCTATTAGCCCTACTTCAACTACAGATGCTCTTGATGTGTCAATGGATCACTTATCTGTGTCATCCTCACAAATTAATCCTCCTTTGCGTCGTTCGATTAGAACTCATCGTCCACCTTCATATCTTCATGACTACAAATGTTCACTTGTCACTCAATCTCATTTATTACCTCATCAATTTAATCTGTTGCATCAAAGCATAAAAATTTATCTTATCCTCTTCATCACTGCATTTCTTATGGTTCATTATCTACTAACCACTTTGCCTTTATTGCTGCTATCTCTGCTGAGGTTGAACCTACATCTTATGCTCAAGCAGTCCAACACCCAAAATGGCGTGAAGCAATGCTTGCTGAAATTCAAGCTCTTAAACGCAATAAAACTTGGGTATTTACTCCTCTTCCCTTAGGCAAAATACCAATTGATTCCAAATGGGTATATAAAATTAAATATCGTTCTGATGGGTCTATTGAACGTTATAAAGCTTGTCTCGTAGCTAAAGGCTACACTCAAACAGAAGGTTTAGACTATCATGAAACTTTTGCACCTGTTGCCAAATTAGTAAATGTTCGATGTGTTCTTTCAATTGCATCCATAAAGAAATGGCCTTTATACCAACTTGACGTCCATGATGCTTTTCTCCAAGGTGATCTATATGAGGAGGTATATATGAAACCTCCTCCTGGATTTTGTCGACATGGGGAGTATTTGGTTTGTCGACTTCAAAAGTCATTATATGGTTTAAAGCAAGCATCTCGAAATTGGTTTGAAAAATTTTCATCTGCACTTCGTCTTGCTGGATTCAAACAATCTCATTGTGATTACTCTTTATTCACTTCTAAACAAGGATATTATATTACTGTAGTTTTGGTATATGTTGATGATATTATTATTACCGATAATAATGATCTAGCAATAAAAGCACTCACAGATTTTTTGCATAGTAGGTTTCATATCAAAGATCTTGGAGCATTGAAATATTTTTTAGGAATTGAGGTTGCTAAATCCAAACAAGGAATATTTCTATCCCAAAGAAAATATGCCTTGAAAATTTTGAATGATGCAGGTTTCCTCGGTGGTAAACCAGCAGAGTTTCCTATGATGCAAAATACAAAGCTAAGCCCAAATGATGGCGATGTATTAGAGAGTCCAAGCCAATATCGACAATTGGTAGGACGCCTTCTTTATCTCACGATCACTCGACCAGACTTGGTGTACTCAGTTCAAACTCTTAGTCAATATATGTCCAATCCTTGCAAATCTCATCTTGATGCTGCTTATAAGGTATTAGCATATGTGAAATCTGCACCCGGGAAAGGAATTTTATTACCATCAGATAGTTCCCTTCAAATAGAAGCTTTCTGTGACTCTGATTGGGGTAGTTGTCTTACAACCCGCAGATCTGTGACTGGGTATTGTGTTTTCCTTAGAAAGAGTCCTATTTCATGGAAAAGTAAGAAACAATCAACTGTATCTCGATCTTCTGCAGAGGCAGAATATAGGGCCATGGCATCTACAACATGTGAATTAGTTTGGCTTAAATGGCTCTTAAATGATCTTGGAATTTATCACTCGCATTCGATGCGACTTTATTGTGATAACAAAGCTGCTCTTCATATTGCTGCAAATCCTGTGTTTCATGAAAGAACTAAGCATATCGAGTTAGATTGCTACCTTATTCGAGAGAAGATTCAAGCTGGATTAATCAAAACTACACACATTGCATCGTCAAATCAAATTGCAGATATTTTTACAAAGCCACTTGGAAAAGAACAATTTCAATATCTAAGTAGCAAGCTGGGCATTCACAACATTCATGCTCCAACTTGAGGGGGAGTGTTGAAGATTTGATGGAGAAAAATCCTCCCTAGAATCATGGATTGATGAGTCAATATTTTCATTCATTATTCTTCTTTATTTCTTTCATTTTGTTATTTTCTTTCCTTTTGTTATTTTCTTTCCATGTACATTGGTCTATAGTCTCTCTATATAAAGAGCTCTATTCCTATTGTAAATAAATACAGCTAAAATAAAATTCTTGAATATTTTCCTATCATCTCTATTCTTCTATATTTTTTTTCATTAATAAAAATAAATGATACACCTAGTAAGGGGGAACCTAGTGAACCTTACTCTCGAATATATACCATATGTAAGAAACACACCAAAAAGAAAAAAAGAAGCAAAATCAATATGAATGCAATGTAAATATAATAAAATATTATCGCCATTGTGCACTACCAGGTTTCAAAGTATAAAAAATATTTATTATTGATTCTGAATCAATAATATCAGCAAGTTTTCTCTTAATGTAGATGATCATACAATTTACTAGAAAGTCATCATCCATCTTAATTCGAAGAGATGATTTAATAAGTTTCATAACTGAAAATACATATTTTGTACTAGCTGTAGAAACAGAAAGAGTCAAAACTAAACGAATCAGTTTACATAGCATTATATACTTGTTTTATATAATCTGATGATATTTTTTATGTCTAAAATATAATATTTAAATATAACTTATTAATATATTGGGTTATATAATAGATATAAGTGTAAGTTTTAGGGAAATTAAGGTGTTGTTTGGAACCATTTTTAAAAACTGTTTTTTGTTTTCAAAACAAAAAAAATATGCTTTCAAAAATTTATTTTTAAAAATAAATTAGTATAAGTGTAAGTTTTAAAAATAAACTGTTATTAGTATAAGTGTAAGTTTTATGTAAAGTTGTTTGTTTATGTGGTTTCAAAAATTTATTTTTAAAAATGAAAAACAGTGTTTTTAAGCTTATAACTAAATAGTTAAAAACAACAATTTATTGTTTTTTTTATTGTTTTTAAAACAAACCATAACTTTTTCCTCCAAATAACTATTTTACCATTTTAAAAACAATACCAAACACATTTACATCGTTTTTTGTTTATGAAAACTACTTTTAAAAAGAACAAATTATAGCCAATTTACCTAGGATTTGGCGAAATTAACTTATTGAAAAACTAACAGTAAACTCCCCTACTCTTAGCGTTGACCATTAAAGAGGACTATTTCAAAAGTGTAAAAAGACCAAAATACACGTAATTAAAAATTTAAAAATTTAAAAAACTGAAATAAAAAATGATAAATTACAACCAATCTACTTGGGATTTAGTTTTTTACAAGCGGATCAACTTGTTTAAAAACTCACAGTTAATTCCTCTACAGTTAGTGTTGATCGTTAAAAATGATCGTTTCAAAAATATAAAAAACCAAAATACCTCTAATTAAAAAATTAAAAATTAAAAAGTTGATTTCCTGGGCTATCATTTCCATAAAAGTTGAGGCTGTAATTTATCGTTTATAATATCTTAAAAATATTTTCATAACAATTTTGTTAAACTTGGAGCAGGATCAGATAATACATGTAATAAAATAGACGACAAAATTAAAATAGCAGAAAATAAATGACACAAGAATTTACGTGGTTCGGCTAAGAACAAGCCTACATCCACGGACCAGGAGGAGCAATTCCACTATATCAGAAAATTTTATGGTGTGTACACAATTAGAGATCTCACTCTAATACCCCAAGAGGATAACTCACAAAACCCCTTACAATATTTCACACCCCAAAATTTTCTCACAAAATTCTCTCTTTCTTTTCTCTCCCTTTCTTCTCTCTATTCTCTCTCACTTGTGTGTGTTCTATGTGTGCTGAATACAAGCCTATTTATAGGCAAATGAGAGAGCAAGATGACAAAAAAACTTTCGGTGGAAAGGAGAAAAAAAATTCAAACCAAAACTTTTTGACAAAGCCAAACTTCAAAATTCAAGCCACCCTTTTTGACAAATCTCCACCTTGGATTGAATTTTGATCAATAGCAGTATCGCTCCACCTTGACAAAATATTTCATCAGTTTGAAATACCAATCAAGTCCAAGCAGTGCTTGAACTTCACATTTGGAAGAGATTTCGTCAGCATATCTGCAGGATTATCATGAGTACTTATCTTCTTCACAGTAACTTGTCCTTGGGCAATGATATCTCGAACAAAATGAAATTTGATATCAATATGCTTAGTTCTTTCGTGAAACATCTGGTCTTTAGTCAAATGAATTGCACTTTGACTATCACAGAAAATAGTAGTGGCATCGGAACAAGAACTAAGCTCCCCACACAATCCTCGAAGCCAGAGTGCTTCCTTTATCACCTCTGTAATAGCAATGTATTCTGCCTCTGTTGTTGATAATGCTACAACAGGTTGCAAAGAAGCTTTCCAACTAATTGCACTTCTACCAAGAGTGAATACATATCCTGTAAGTGATCTCCTTTTGTCAAGATCACCTGCATAATCAGAGTCGACAAACCCGACTAGAGAACTGCTACTCCGATTGAACTCCAGACATGCTTCTGAAGTTCCACGTAGATATCGCAGAATCCATTTCACTGCATTCCAGTGTGTTTTTTCGGGACAAGACATATATCTACTAACAACACTAACTGCATGTGAAATATCTGGACGCGTACAAACCATAGCATACATAATACTACCAACTGCACTGGAGTAGGGGACTCGAGTCATATATCTCTTTTCACTTTCTGTCTTGGGTGATAAAGCTGCTGACAATCTGAAGTGTGCGGCCAATGGAGTAGATACCGGTTTAGCATTTTTCATACCAAATCTCTCCAAAACTTTCTCAATATATCCTCTCTGGGTCAAGAATAATTTTCCTTCTTTTCGATTTCTCTTTATTTCCATGCCAAGGATCTTCTTCGCAGCACCAAGATCCTTCATCTCGAACTCATTTTTCAACTGCTTCTTTAACTTGTCAATATCTGATAACTTTTTAGCTGCAATCAACATGTCATCAACATAAATAAGCAAATATACAAATGAGCCATCATCCGTTTTTCGAAAATAGACACAACTATCATAGTTACTCCTTGAGTATCCATTACCAATCATAAACGAATCAAATCGTTTATACCACTGTCTTGGAGACTGCTTCAAACCATACAATGATTTCTTCAGCAAGCAAACATGATCTTCTTTACCTTCAACAATAAAACCCTGTGGCTGTTGCATATAGATCTGTTCCTCCAGCTCACCATGCAAAAATGCTGTTTTAACATCCAACTGCTCTAACTCTAAATCATGCATGGCAACTAATGCAAGCAAGACACGAATAGAACTGTGTTTTACAACAGGTGAGAAAATATCATTAAAATCCACACGTGGTACCTGACTGTAGCCTTTAGCTACTAACCGTGCTTTATACCTTGCATCCTCAACTCCTGGAATTCCCTCTTTCCTTTTGAAGATCCATTTACAGCCAACAATCCCCTGCTTTGCTGGTGGTTTCACAAGTACCCATGTATCATTCTTGTGAAGTGATTCAATTTCTTCCTGCATAGAAATTAACCATTTTGCAGAATCAACAGAAGAAATAGAATCAGTATACGTGACAGGTTCTTCAACAGAGTCTGTCTCTTCTCCAATGGTTAAAGCATATGCAACAAAGTCTGTGTATCTTTGTGGTGGTCTTATTTCTCTTCGTGGTCTATTTTCAGCAATGCTATGACTTGCCTCTTGAGGCACATCTTCAACATCAATCTCCTCTTCTGATTGAGATTCTAAAATATTAGGATTTTGAGGCATCAATGGTGAACACGGAACTTCAAGCTCCACCTGCTTCGATGCACCATCTATCTTATCTGTATCAAAAGAAACTGGAGACTCCTTTTTCGACGTTAGTAGAGCAGATTCATCAAAAGTAACATCTCTACTAATAACAAATTTGGGTGATTTAGGATCTAAACACCACAATCTATATCCTTTGACCCCATATGCATAACCAAGAAAAATACATTTCTTTGCCCTTGGTTCTAGTTTCCCTTCACTAACATGCATATATGCAGGGCATCCAAATATTCTCAAATTTGAATAATCAGCAGGTTTACCAGACCATACCTCTTCAGGAGTCTTGAACTCAATTGCTGTAGACGGTGAGCGATTTACCAAGAAACAAGCTGTGGAAATTGCTTCAGTCCAAAAGTCTTTGGACAGTCCAGCATTTGAAAGCATACACCGGGCCCTTTCCAAAAGAGTCCTATTCATGCGTTCAGCAACACCATTCTGCTGAGGAGTTTTGACTACTGTACGATGTCTAACGATCCCCTCGTCTTCACAAAATCTATTAAAATCTCCACTGCAAAATTCCAAACCATTGTCAGTTCGGAGTCTTTTGATTTGCTTTCCTGTCTGCTTCTCGATCAGAGTTTTCCAACTTTTGAAAGTGTCAAGAACATCATTTTTGTTCTTCAAGAAAAACACCCAGACCTTTCTTGAAAAATCATTAATAAAGGTCAATAAATATCGAGCTCCTCCTTTTGATGGAACTGGCGATGGGCCCCATAGATCAGAGTGAATATAATCCAACGTCCCTTTGGTTCTATGAATTCCAGTACCAAAGCTTAGCCTCTTCTGTTTTCCAAACACACAGTGCTCACAGAAGTCCATTTTACCGGTACTTTGGCCACACAAAAGTCCTCGCTTGCTTAGCAGAGTTAGACCTTTTTCACTCATATGCCCGAGCCTCATATGCCATAATTTTGTAACCTCTGAATCAGGCATAGATGATTCTGAAACAGCTGCAGAGCCTGTAATAGTGGAACCTTGCAGTATATAAAGGCTACCAGCTTTCTTAGCCTTCATCACGATCAATGCACCTTTGCTAACTCTTAGTACTCCACCTTCAGCTGAAAACTTGCACCCATTTGAATCAAGAGTGCCAAGAGAGATGAGATTCTTCTTTAGGTCTGGAACATGTCTCACATCAGACAATGTTCTCACAATGCCATCGTGCATTCGGATACGAATTGTTCCTATGCCAACAGTTTTGCATTGGGCATTATTTCCTATCAAAACAATACCTCCATCAATAGATTCATATGTCGAAAACCAATCTCGGTTGGGACACATATGATAGGAGCAACCAGTATCCATAATCCATTCATTATTGGAATTGAAACGGTCTTCTGTCACGAACATAACATCAGCTCTTTCTTCAGCAACACTAGCTTGGGCGGTCTCTTCATTCTGTGAAGTGACATTATTTTCTCTTTTCTTTTGCAGCTTGTCACATTTACTTCGAACATGACCTGGTTCTTTACAGTACCAGCATACGACATCTCTGCCTCTAGATTTTGATCTGTGTTTTGACTTTCCTCTGCTTTTGCCTCGATCTTGTGGTCTTCCCCTTTGTTCAGGTCTTCCTCTAGCATATAGACCTTGTGCCTGACTATTAGAAGATTGCCCAGTGATATCATGGTCAATCTTCTCTTTAGTCTCCAAAGCAGTTTTGACATCCTTCAGAGAAATTGTGTCTTTTCATATAACATAGTTTCTCTAAAATGTCTATATGAGGAAGGTAGCGAACACAGCAACAGCAGCGCCTGATCTTCGTCTTCTATGTTGACATCAAGATTTTGCAAATCCATGATGAGAGATTCAAACTCATCAATATGAGAACCAAGAGATGTACCTTCACTCATGCGGAGTGAATATAAACACTGCTTCTTGTAAAGTTTATTTGTGATGGTCTTTTTCAAATAGAGAGATTCAAGTTTCTCCCACAACGCCTTTGTGGTCTTTTCAGAAATGACCTCACGTAAAACTTCATCAGAAAGAGATAACTGAATAGCGGAACGGGCCTTTTCATCGATGTCCTCCCAATCTGCATCTTTCATATCAGTTGGTTTATCACCTTTCAAAGCTTTCTGAACTCCACTTTAACAAGAACAGCACGCATCCGAACTTGCCATAAAGTGAAATTAATCTTTCGATCAAATTTCACGACTTCAAATTTTGCCGTCGACATCCTTAATTTTAACAAGGATAGGAACAAAATAAATGTACTATTCACCGTTATCACTATTCACCGTGGGACCCACCAGCGCACTATTCACCGTGTAGAGCCCACCAGACAATTCACTATTCACTAACACAATATTCAACGCAACACTGTAGGGCCCACTAGGCAATGCACAATTCACGAATACTGTATACTGAATAGTGTACGTAGTAGTGAACAGTACACCAGGTAAGTTCCCAGGAAAGAGAGGTGGGTCACAACGGACACGCTTAAGTACCAAGTCTTTCCTTAGCCAGAACTTTTCCTAGACATATACTTTCCACACCACAGCACAAAATCAGCAAATCTCAAGAATAATTCTTTTCTGATGTGGAAGATCAGACAATGCTACAACCACAAAGCATACTAAGAATTTTCTAGCAGCCTGGAACACGACCGGAATCTCTGATACCAGTTTGTTAAACTTGGAGCAGGATCAGATAATACATGTAATAAAATAGACGACAAAATTAAAATAGCAGAAAATAAATAACACAAGAATTTACGTGGTTCGGCTAAGAACAAGCCTACATCCACGGACCAGGAGGAGCAATTCCACTATATCAGAAAATTTTATGGTGTGTACACAATTAGAGATCTCACTCTAATACCCCAAGAGGATAACTCACAAAACCCCTTACAATATTTCACACCCCAAAATTTTCTCACAAAATTCTCTCTTTCTTTTCTCTCCCTTTCTTCTCTCTATTCTCTCTCACTTGTGTGTGTTCTATGTGTGCTGAATACAAGCCTATTTATAGGCAAATGAGAGAGCAAGATAACAAAAAAACTTTCGGTGGAAAGGAGAAAAAAAATTCAAACCAAAACTTTTTGACAAAGCCAAACTTCAAAATTCAAGCCACCCTTTTTGACAAATTTCATATAACACATAGTAAAATATTAATGTTTTATTTTTATTTGTTTTCAAAAATATCATTCCGGTTATTTATAACATTAGCGTTTTCAAATCCTAAAAATATGAAATTTAATTTCTCATTTTTAAATGAACACTGATTAAATACAAAATATTACCAAACGGAAAGCTTCCATTTCACATTTCAGTTAAAAGGTAAAATCGATTTATCACTTAATGAATTCATAACTTGATTCCATTTTCTTGTCAATCATTCAACAATTAATTAAAACTTTAAAATAAAGTCCGTGGCCGAACTACTTAAAAGATAAAATTGAATCCATTCACAAACTTAATTGCTATAATGAAATGAAATGATAAGATTGAAAGGGACTATTCATAATAATTAAATGCAATTAAAGATTGAAATGGCCAGCTTCAAAAAAAAAAAAAAAAACAAAAAAATTGAAATTAATAAGAGGAGTATAGATTTTAACATTAAGTTTATGAGCATTAACGTAAATTTTATAATAATGTCCGCATTTGATTAAAATACGGGATCCTACACTCAAAGATGACTATAATATTTTAATATTATTTTAAAGGATTAATCAAATCTGTTAATGAATTCAATCATCTAATGAAGTTTAGGGATTATTTGTTAACGTTTTATAAATGTATTTTTTTTATTTTTTAAAAATGAAAAATAATAAAAAGACACCCGTCAGCCACGATTTTAAAAGAAATTGAGAAAAACAGATAATACGTCTTCCCATTTTTATTAAATAAAAACCAGAAATGTCACTTTTGATATTTTTACTTTTTTGTATTTTTGTTTCTGATTTTTGTGAGTTGGACAAATGACATGTCAAAATAATATTTTTTTTATTAAAAATAAAATAAATAAAAACTTCTAGACATTAAAGTTATATTATATATATATATTATATTTATTTTAAATTAAAAAATATACTTTTTCTTGAGTTTATTGAAATATATTATTATTTTTATCAGAATTATTTTTTAAAAATAACCCATCAATTTTAAATTAATTTTAAATTAATTTTAAATAATTTTTTAATTAAAATATATTAAAATATATATTTCTAATTAAAATTAATTTAAATTAATTTAATTACCCACAATGTTTTTTACACTTATAATATCTTTAAAAATATTTTCAAAACAATTTTAGATAATGCATATTAATATATTATTATTTAATTTTTTAAAATAAAATATTGTTCTTATTATTTCTATCAAACGCATTTTCAAATTATGAAAATATGAAAAGTAATTTCTCATTTTCAAATAAAAGTAAATAAATAGAAAATGTTATTGAACGAGCCATTCCATTTCACGTTTAAGTCAAATGATAAAATTGATTTGTCTTAACTTGATTCCAATTTCTTGTCAATCATTTTAATAATTAATTAAAACTTTAAAATAAAGTCAATGGCTAAACAGAAATTATTTAAGGTGCATTTAGTGCGCGGGATTGAATTGAACTATTTTTATGAGTTATGATAGAATTTAATTAGATTGAACTAAATTAATACAATAATATATTTAATACATAATGGAAAATAATACTGCATGTTGTTTAGTGTACTATGAGTTGAATAAAATTAGATTGAATTAAATTAATTTTCACATAAAATAATTTTTTAAATTAAATTAAAATCATTTTAAATCAACTAAAAAATTAATTTTTTTAATTAAATTAGGTTAAAATTTTATTTTATAAAAAATTATTTAAATTATTTTTTAAAAATAAATAAAACTATGTATAATTAATTTTAAATAAAAATAAAATTATTTTTAAATAAAATACTTTAAACTAAATTTAGTAAAAAAGTTATTTTTTGAATAAAATAAAATTGTTAAATTATTTTTTAAAAATATACCATGGTGATAGCTAAGTTTATATAATCCCTTTACAATAAGATTATTTTAAAATGTAGAATTAAATAATTCAATCACCTTATCTACAATAAACATGATATTAGGATTAAATTTATTTAAAATAATCTAATTTCAGTCTTAGGTCCGTACGACAAACACGGCCTTTAAGATAAAATTGAAATGATCTATTTACTTAGGCGATCTATTTACTTAGGCGACTGCTAGTGCACAGACCTCCTTTTCTGGGCGACACATGTCAATTTTCTTTTCTTTTTTTAAATTTTTAAATAATTTCATTTTGATCCCTAATATTTATATTTTTATATTTCATGACTGCTAATTATTTTTTGAAAAATTACAATTAATTCGAGTTTCGGGGAAGAAAATACGACTCGAACTCACAACCTTCTGTGACTAATAATTATTATAAATTTATAATTTAATCTATATGATTAAAATTTTAATGGTCAAATGTAAATAGAACTAAAAAAAATTAATTGCTATTAAAATAAAACTAAAAATTGAATATATTTTTTTAAAAAAAAAAATCTAACACCTAACAGGCCGTCAGAGAGCTATCTACTTTCAAATTGGAAAAAGTCTGCTCCTAAAATTGTGAGAGGTCTCTCAGAACTATTGTGATTTTATAGGCAATAGTGGAATAAAATTTACAATCTCAAGGTTTGAAACTTGGTGGGTTGAGTGAACTTGTAAAGTTCCAACTACCAAGGAATGGGCCTTTACCAAATTGATAATAATTAAAATTAAAAAACTTAAAACAAAATGATTAAAAGATTTATCAAAATTATTGGCATATTTATTATTTTATAGAATTAAAAATGCAAAACAAAGAATTTAATAAAATAAAAAAAAATAGGTGGCCTCCATAGAGGAAGTCAGGAAGACGTCACTTCCGTTAGTAATGATATTTTTTTTATAAAAATATATTTTTTTATATTTAATTAGACCCATATAAAAATATGTATAATTATCAATATATATTATAATAGTATGTGTTATAAGTAGAAAGACAAATATAACTTTTAATATTAATATCCTATTATTATGGGTAAACTAATTAATTTTAAATTTTATTTATATTTAACTATTAATATTTTGATTATATGGATTAAATTAATAAATTTATAATAATTAAGTAGTAATAAAATTAAAAATATAAATATAAGGGACTAAAATAAAATTATTTATAAAACTTGAATAAATACAACAATTTGTCACTTGTCGGGCAACTGCTGCTAGATCTGCTCTTAAATGAAATAATAAGATTGAAGGGCCTATTCATTAATTGCTTTAATTAAATGCAATTAAGATTGAAATGGCTAATTCATAAACTTACTGCCATGGCGGTTGGAACTGTATAATTTTCACCAACCCATCAAAGTTCAAATCTTAGTATTTTATATTATCCATAAAATTATAATAAATATGAGGAGACCTCTCGCAGTTTTTAAAATAGACGATTTTCAGTATGAAAGTAGATATCATGGTTGTATTAATAGGGTTTAATTTTGGTGGTCGCGATAACTCTTTAACCCATCAAATGTCAGATTTCAGGAAAAAAAAAAAACTTAATTGCTTGGATTAAATGACATGATAGATTAATTAGTTTATTGTCATATCTTACACCCAATCCTTTAATAAAGTGCATTTTCCATACCAAATTTGGGCTCAATTTTTTATAATTTTTATATTTTTATAAGTCGATATAGTTTCATGTATTTACGGAAAAATGATATAAAAAATTCTATATTTTTATGATTTATTATATTATTATGTGTTTACGAGAAATTATATATACATATTAGTGGATAGTTTTACAAATTAAAAGACTAATCTATTAGACTGTGGCATCAATTAGTGTATATATATATATATATATATATATATATATATATATATATATATTAACCACTTGCCTTTTATATTTAATCTGGATTGTGACCTCTAGTGTATATGTATACAATTATCTTGCCCTTTATGTTTTTAATATGAAATCCAATCCCATTTTTCTCTAATTTTACATATCAATTTTCTAACACAATCAACTTCTAAAGAAAATGTGTCTGTCTACCTCTAAAATTAGGTTATGTGATATGAAATTACATGTAACTGATTATTTATGGTGTAAGTCATAATAATTAAAACTTCAAAGTAAAATTGATGGCCAACTACTTGAAAAGAAAAGATTGAAATAGCACATTCATCATAAACTTAATTGCTTTAAATAAATGAAATGATAAGATTGAAAGGGCCTATTCATGATAAGATTGTGCACAATATCTCCATTCATACTTATTAAGAAAATCATCATTTTCTGATAGCAATTGTGTATTTCTATATATATATTTTTTTCACTGGTCCAATATGTGAAGTGACAAAAATACCCTTTTTACTGATGGGGATAGGGTGGTATGATATAAATTGAAGTAGATAGGAGTTGCGATGGAAAAATGATGACAAGTTTCTTTCACTTTCGTTCGTGTTAATGCAATAAATACAAAGATATGCCTAATAACAAAAAGAGTCTGGAGATTAGGGTCCTCCCATTGCATCGTAGATCATAATTATGACTTGTGTGTTGATGGACAACATCGTTGAAGTGTTAACTTCCCACACTCACTTTAAGGAGGATGTGCGTTTAAATTTACATATTTATATATAGTATCCATTTTCATAACAAAGACATAAGTGTGTAAATTTAAGATATACATCCTCGTTAAAGTGGGTTCAAATCGTATCATCTATATCCTTTCTTCTTTCCTAAATTTATAATTTAAAAAAAAAAAAAGTATAATGAGATTGTAGGTCGAGTTGTATCTTCATCTACCAATTCCAAGATTTGTATATTTTTAGTTATAAAAAAAGGATAATAATCCTAATTCCCTTTGTAGTTTAGGATATTTGACAAAACACAATCCCTAATTTTATTTATGGCTAATATACCTCATATAATTTTATTTTATTACTAAACTCTTCACTGTAGTTAACTTCTGTTAAGTTTATAAACAAAATTTTTCAGTTACCCTCTAAAAAAAAAATTGATATATCTCCACCGTCCACATGAATGATAGAGATCAAAAAAGGAAAAAACCAATTGAAAAAAATAAAAAGTAAATAGTGAAAAAAAAGTCAAATCAAATATCAGAAGATAGGCTCTCTATAATTGTTTTTAAAAAAATTAAATTTTTTTCTTTATTATGATCTCCCTTGTCCTTTTTTTAATTTTTAATTTATTTTTTTTATGTTTTTTAATTATTTAATAGTTTGATATTTGATTTCATTTTTTTAAATGTTTGTAATTTGATTTCATTTTTTCCTTAACCGGTAAATGGGTAATTTATATATTATAAATTTACATAAATTAACGGTAGAGGGTATTTGGGTTATAAAATGATATTATAAGACATATTTTGACTATAAATAAAATTACTGTGGTTTTTTTTTATTGTCTAATATCCCAAACTATAAGGGGATTATGATTAGTACCTTAAGAAAATATATATAAAGTTGTGAGCTTGTGTTGTATCTTTATCCCCATTTCTCGATGGGGAAAAGGCTTAAGACTCATGCAAGTAGACCCCTGATCCCTAGATCAGCTCCGGATCTCTCCTCCTTCTCTGCTCTCCCTTTTTTTTCCTTTTGATGTTTTTAAATAAAATTTATGGATTGAACGATAGCTAATTTCTTTTTTTTTTTTGAAAGGATTTTAATTTTTTTTATAAATATTTTTAAAATGAAATTACCAAAATATTTTTATAGTAGTTAGATTTTAATCAATATCGACTGATTTATTATGAGTTTTGAATAAATTGACTATTCATATAAAAAGATAAACAGGAAGTACATTGGGTGTAATTTCTTCAACAACGAAAAAGTATGTATTGGTGGAAAATTGAATGATGATTTTGTTTGTACATGTTGAATGTTGATGGGCAAGTGGAATTGGTCTTTTAAGTTCTCGTCTCCCAACCACCGAACCCTCAATTTATCACCTTCACGTATAATGCCTAGGGTTTTGAGCAATGTGATTTTATATTTTTAGACAATATTTTAATTTGACTACATTTTCTTCTTTATTTACAATATTATCATTATCTTCCCCACACATATATTTCACAACAAATTGTTTTATTTTTTTAAAGTTAGAATTTTTTTAATAAAATTAATTAATTTCTAAGACTTTTGTCAACATATTAAAAAATTATCCACATAAAAAAAACTCATTTTTTATTCGTTTATCAATTTTTTTTTTACCAAAAGAAACATCTTTCCATAAATACACTTTTTTTCCCAATATTAAATTATATTTTGTGATATTAAAAGAGTTATCATTTAATTATTCTCTTTACTGTGTAGTCAATCTTTTAAAATGGTAAATAATGAGATGAACAAATTAAAAATAAGCGTATGTTTAATATGAATAATTTGATATGTTGAAAAAAAAAATTAAAAATTGATTTTTTTTATTTTTAGTTTTAGAAAATAACTATTTTTTTTAATAAAAAAATTAATTTGTTGTAAAAAATATTTAAATAAAAAAAATAATGGCAATAACATAAATAAAAGAAACAATAGTTATAAAGGACATGTGATTCGTGCAGAGCCAACGAATATCAAGGGCAGTCGCTTAGGCGACTGTCCATAGTACATCTCATAAGTACACTTGAGATTTTCTCAAACCAGTAAATACATAATTTTTTTTATAGGAGCTGACTGTTGAAAAATGTGACGTGTATATATTTAATTTTAAAATTATTTTATTCTAATCCTTTTAATTATTATATTTATTATTTTTTTAATATAATTTTTTCACTCCGCAACTGAATGTGTCAAAGTAATATTAGATTAAATTACTATTTAAATAAAATATCATTATAATTAATTTTAAAAAAAATTAATTATTTGAATATTCTAAATTAAATTTAATTAAAATTTGAATTAAATTATTATATTATAATATGAAAATATTTGATTTTTGAATAAATAAATATTTGAAATATTTTTAAAAATAATAAAATGTTTAAAATTAATAGCAATAAATAATTAAAATATATATAATTAACTTATAAATTAGATTAAATACATTTAATTTTATATATAAATAATTTAATAAATATGAGAAATTTTAAAAAAAAAAAAGAAGAAAAGAAATGGACAAAGAGAGGCCCAAGATAAAAGCAAACAGATGAAAAAATGGAAAAAAAAATGAAAGGGTATACAGTTTTTTTTTTTATAAATTATATAATTATAAATTTATCAAGACTTGTCGAGATCAATTATTAAATATGCGGTTTAGATATATACTTTTATAATGGAAGTTATTTGCTCCCACAATAAAGGAAGAAAAATACTCACACATTTATTGATAAATGTGTAAACTGTAAGACTTGAACCCTCACTATTAAAGTGGAAGGAATATACGTTGATCATTTAAATTATAAATAGATATGTAGAGAGAGAATAAAGTAAATAAACTCTTCCTTTTGGAGGGATTTATTTTATCTTGATTCTTGATGCAATGGGATAAAACAAAGTTTGGACTTTGGACAAAAAATAGTCCTTATAGCATGAAATCACCAAACAAGTGCTTAGACTATTTTTTGTCTAATTCCAAACAATAAATAAAAAATTAAATTAAATATTATGTAAATTTCTTATTGAATTTTAACCTTTTCTTTGAAAAATACAGGTGTGTTCAACATGGGTTTTATACAGAATGGTGGCAACAAAAATGAGTTCCTTTTTAAATAAAACTAATGAGAGCATTTTGAAATAAATATTCTTTTATTAGTTTGAGTAGAAATAATAATTATTTAGTGCTTTAAATAAAATTAGTCCAACCAAGTAAAGGATAGACCGTCTATAACTTTTTTCGCACAAACTATTTTGCTTTCACGGTAGCAATTTACAGTCCTATAAAAAAAAACTGAAAAAAAATTTATTGCTTATTTCAAGTAAACATACAAAAACTAATATTTTTTTTAGACTTATTAAATATGATTTTATTTTTTATTCTTTAATCTCCGTCTCACACGAACACTCTTCTTATTTCTTTCTCTTTCTCTCTTTCTATCATCTCTCTCTTCATTACTAAAATGGGTTTTAATAAAAGGTAAAATGGAATTTCAATTAAAATTGATATTATTTCTCTAAAATTTAATAAGTTGGTATTAGTATCAGAAAATCAGAAGAAATTAATGTTATTCCTTACTAATTTTTCAACAGACGAGGAATCTGACCATTCTATCCATAAATTAGAAAATTATTGGGGTCCCATCGATTGAAACCCCGCACAATTACAAGACAGTTTTAAATCGGTGCATCAAATACATGTGTCAGATGCCTTGGATTTAATTAGATTTCAACTAACACTTGGTCCAAGTTATCGATAGCCAGGTATGTCACAACTTTTTTTTTCTTTTTTAATAATTACAATTAATTTAGAAATTAAAAAAAAGAATACGATACGAATTTATAATTTTAAGGGCATAAATATGAAGGGTAAATTACTGGACCAACTCCATCTTAGCATTTCTATTATTCAACTAGTGTTAGGTGTATATTAATCTTATATTGGTTTATATATTTAACATTTAACTATAAGTGAACCGAACACTAAAGCCATATTTGTTATATGTATTTGGATTGAGTTTGTATTAATTTTCTTTCCAAACCGATGTTTGGTGTAATCAATGGGTTTACTTAAAATTAATCCATCTCATTTTTAATCCATTGTCATGGGATAAAATTAACTCATTCAAAAGATAGGATAAAATTAACCCACCTCATTTTTAAAAATATTTTAAAAATTAATATTATTTAATATCAATAAAAAAAATAAATATTATTTGTAATATTTAAATATTTATTTTATTTAAAAAATAATCATATTCTACATTATACTAAACATGTGACAACTTTTAAATTTATCCAATCCAATTCAATATAAATAATTCAGTCATATCCCATACAACAAACGAGGCCTAAAAGTTTATTTTAGTTCAACAAAGAGTTTTATTAACTTTAATATGAGTAACTTGTTGTGCGGAAGCGTCGGTTTAGTAGCGACAAATTGACGGCAACTCAAACAGTAGAGAAATAATAAACAAATAATGGACACAAGGTATTTACGTGGTTCGGTCTTTTGATCTACATTCACGGACGAAGACAGGATAATAAGCTTTACTAACAAAACAAAGTATACAAATTTGAGTGAAAGCTCTCAAACACCCAAAGCTTCAATATACCCAATAGATACTCTCACACTAGAGTAACTCCTAATAGCTCTCAAGATCACAAGCTCACTTTTCTTTCAAATGAATTCTCTCAAATTGCTTGGATTGATTACAAACGAAGGGAAGGGGGTTTATATAGGAAATTTCTGGTTACTATTCACGGTTTATATAGGAAATTGCTTGGATTGATTTCAGGAAATTTGAGTGAAAACTCTCAAACGAAGGGCTGTTCATGTGTGGGACCCACAGGCGGTGCCTACCAGACTGTTCACGCCACTATTTCACTGTTCATTCATATGTACGTACTGTTCACATATACGAAACTATTTATATTTTGAGCCCAACACTATTCGAAGCATAAAATCCAACAAACCACCCCTTGGCGAGAATTCCGTGACAACTCTTTGTCCCTTCTCCACTTTGTCTTCATTTCAATATTCTTCCAACTCTGTCTTCGTCAAACTCGAAGGTTTTCAAATTTGCAGGATGTTGATCAAGTCCAAATAATGCCTGAACTTGATCGTTGTTACCGCCTTGGTCATCATATCTGCAGGATTCTCAGCAGTCACAATTTTCTAAAGAAATATATTTTCTTCATCAATAATATCCCGCACAAAATGAAACCGAACGTCGATATGTTTTGTACGTGCATGATACACTTGGTTCTTTGCTAGGTAAATAGCACTCTGACTGTCACAATACACATTAATGTGCTCCTGTAAACATCCCAAATCTTCAAGCAACCCTTATAACCATATAACTTCCTTAACAGCCTCTGATACTGCCATGTACTCTGCCTCTGTAGTAGACAGCGCAACTGTAGACTGTAAAGTAGATTTCCAACTTACTGGTCCTTTTGCAAGAGTAAATACATAACCAGTAGTTGATCGACGTTTATCCAAATCTCCGGTATAGTCATAATCAACATAGCCGGTAACATATTGACCATCATTATCATCCCGCTGAAATACCAAATCGACATCTACGGTACCCAATATACCATAAAATCCATTTCACAGCTTGCCAGTATCCTTCCAAGATTATGCATATACCTGTTCACCATACTAACTGCTGGTGAAATATCTGGTCTTATACACACCATCGCATACATCAAGCTACCCACTGTATTGGAGTATGGGACTTGTAGCATGTACTCTCGTTCTGCATCTGATTTAGGAGATAAAGCTGCACTAAGCTTGAAATGATAGGCAAGTGGAGTGCTTACAGGTTTTGAGTTTTCTGTCATACCAAAACGTTGTAGCACCTTCTTCAAATACTGTTTTTAAGACAAACTAACCTTGCCTTTCATTCTATCTCTACATATCTCCATGCCTAAGATCTTCTTGGCTTCACCGAGATCCTTCATCTCGAACTCTTGATTTAACTGGTTTTTCAAGAATTCAATATGTTGTTTGCTTTTCGAAGTGATTAACATATCATCAACATATAAGAGCAAATATATAAAGGATCCATCTTGTAGCTTGCGAAAATACACACAATGGTCAAATTTATTGCGTGTGTACCTTTGTTCCATCATAAACCGATCAAATCGCTTGTACCACCACCTTGGAGATTGTTTTAATCCATAAAGCGATTTTCTCAGTCTACATACCTAATTTTCTTTTCCACCAACTCTAAATCCCTCTGGCTGAGTCATATAGATTTTCTCTTCCAAATCACCATGTAAGAATGCAGTTTTCACATCAAGTTGAACTAGTTCGAAATCAAATTGCGCCACCAAAGCTAGCTGAATTCAAATTGAGGAATGTTTCACGACTGGAGAAAATACCTCATTGTAGTCAACACCTTCCTTTTGAGCGTAGCCTTTAGCCACCAATTTAGCTTTGAAACGAATAGCATTCTTGTCAGGAAATCCTTCCTTCTTTGCATATACCCATTTGCACCCAATTGCTTTCTTTGTGACGCCCCTAATTTTTCGAATTATGAAAAGTATATTCTTTTTATAGTGCATTTGGAGAATAACGGATCTAATTGACTATTGGTGAAGTTCATTTGGTAATTGGATAAGTGTGGAATAGTTTTGGAATAATTATTGAGATGGATTGTGATTAAGAGTAAATTTGTGCCATGGTAGAATTTTAAGAAGTTCAAGGGTACAATTTGTAATTAAGAAGATATTTATAATATATATATATATATATATAATATTATTAGTGGAAAAAAAATAAAATAAAAAAAGAGAGGGTGAGTTGGCATGAGATAAGAAGAAGAATATATATATATATATATATATATATATATATATAAAAGTAATCTCAAAACAAAATAAAAAACAAAAAAAAAACAAACAAAATTGAGACAGAGAAGTGGCGTGAGGAAGAGAGGAAGAAAAGAAAGAAGAAAAGAAGAGGAGAAGAAGAGTGAAGCAGGAGAGAAGAGAGAAGAGGAGAGAGAAAGAAGAAAGAGAAGAATAAGGGAAGAAGAGTAGGAAAGAATTATTGTCCAGAAATTGTCCAGGTTCGGTGTACACTAATGTTTGTATTTTTCAGATTTTTCAGAAATTTTCGAAATTATTATATTATATTGTTTTTAGTTTATTTATGATCTATTATTTATGATTTGTTAATTAAAATTGATTTTGGGATGATTTGGTATATATATATATTGTTTGTAATAAATTGATTTTGAATATATATATATATATATATATATATATATATATATATTGAATTTTGTAAATGTGTTTATTGATTTGAATTTAATAAAATTTAATTTGACCATAAAGAAATGATATTGTGAAATGGCCATAGGATACTTGGACATATATACGGATATATAAGGTTGGTATACCAGCTGGGTTCACTTAGCAGTACTGCACCGTTATTGATATTGATGTTGATATTACGTACCTCCCTAAGGATTCGTCCTGGGGTAGGGAGACATGTACCTTTCTAAGGATTCGTCCTGGGATAGGGAGATATGTACATCTCTAGGTTCCGAACACTCGATCCTAGGGTAGGGAGTTATATGTACCACCCCAAGAGCCGGTCCTCGGGTTGGGAGTTATGTTCGACAGACAGTCACTGAGAAGTCGAACGGCCCATATTCCAGTCCTGAAATTATGTTGAGTATACCAAAGGGCCAGGATTGAAATGAATAGAATAAAATGTTTATAAACGAATTTAGAAATTGATTTCGTACGCTTTATTTTATTGATTGGATTAAATAATGATATGTTTTTATATCTTAGTGCTATGACATTTTATTTTGGACATTTATTTGAGTTGCATATAATATGTTTGAATATGATGTTATTTTGAAAAAGTAGAATATTTCGTGAATTTTAATAAATAAGTTTAGTGTACACCCACTAAGCATTATTGCTTAGCGCGTTGATTTTATCACGCGCAGATAATAAAGATACCAGCGGAGAAAAAGACTAAAGAGGAGGCAACTGCAGACAGAGATTCAGAGTCACTATATTTTTGGTTAGTTATATTTAAACTTTGTATGTATCTTATTATGTTAGGCATGCATATATAGAAGTTTGTAATGTTGTTTTATATATAAGTTTTTGTAAATACTTGTTTGATGGTTTATGTTTTCAAAGTTTTGTAATTATAACTTAAGTATTGTTTTATTGTAAATGTTTGGGAAAGTCGCACTATATGGCAGAGTGCGCATTTGATTGAGAAATGAATTTTGAAGTGTTACTATTATAATATTTGAGATTTTGTTGAAAAACAGGATTTTTGGAAAATCAGAAAAACAGAGGAAACTCTGCCGAAATTTTTAAAACTGATTTTGATGGGCTCACAAGAAATGATTTTAAATTATAAATTATTTGGTTTTTAGATTTTAAACAGAGTTATGAAAAGTTTTGAAAACCCGTAACGCTCCCTAGGTCGATCCAATAGGGTCGGGTTAGGGGGTGTTACATTTAAGTGGTATCAGAGCGCGGTTTAGGCGTTTCTGGACCAAAAGAGTCTGTATATGCATGCATGGTATAAAGGTATCCATAGGAATGTGTGACTCTAATCTGCAGCCCTCTCTTCTGTCTTATATAAGATAAAAGACATGGACGGAAGTGGTGATAGACCTGGGAGTCCCGCCAGCATGGCTGGGGGAGCATCCAGAGAATCAATAAGTCCTAGAACGGCTGGACCAGAAGTTCAAGGTCAGCCAGTATTTATGCAGCAGATGGCTGAGTTCTTTCAGAATGTAGCCAGAGCAGCGCCACGAAGATCAGCAATTGAACGATTGGCCAGGTACAGACCGAAAGATTTTCATGGCAGAAAAGATGAGGATGCATCTGCAGCAGAATACTTGTTTGAACGGACGGAGAGAATTTTAGAGCAGATACACTGTATACCTGAAGAAAGATTAGAGTGTGCAGTATCATTATTGCAGGAGGATGCCTACCAATGGTGGACCTCCATGATACAGTCGGTGCGACCAGAGGACAGGACTTGGGAGTTATTTCAGAAAGAGTTTCGGAGAAAGTATATCGGTCGCATTTATTTGGACAACATGAAGAGGGACTTTATCAACCTGAAGTAGAGACAGCTTACAATGACAGAGTATGAGAGAGAATTTGTCAGGTTGAGTAAATATGCTCGAGATATGGTGGCTACAGAGGCGGATAAATGCAGAAGGTTTGAGGATAGACTGAACGATTATATCCGCCTACAGGTTGCTGCTTTTGAGTTTGAAGATTTCACTAGACTTGTCTCTGCGGCTTTGAATGTCGAAAGAATTAAAAAAGAAGAGCAAGCCAGAAGAGACAGAGGTTAGCAAAGAAGAGGAGCAGAGCCTTCAAGCTCATATCAGCCCCAGAGTAAGAAGTTTAAGGGACCGCAGTCTAGTGGTCCAGTGCAGTCACAGAGGCCCATACCTACAGCTAGGCCGGGTCAGTCTGCCACATCAGTAGCTAGTACCCCTGGGAGTGCAGTCAGGGGACCAACCCCGGCATTGTGTGAGCATTGTGGAAGGAGACACCCTGGGGAATGTTGGAAGATTACAAGAGCCTGCCTGAAGTGTGGATCATGTGACCATTTCCTGAGGGATTGCCCACAGATTAGATCTATCCTTGTACAGTAACCAGAGAGATCTGCCCCTACTACTTCTAGAGGTAGGAGGCCCAGTCAGGCAGTACCTGAAGGTAGTAGCCACAGAGGGGTGTCAGAATCAGTGGCAAGACAAGATAGTCGAGCTCCTGCACGAGTCTATGGTGTTAGAGCTCAGGAAGACAAGGATGCGCTTGACGTGATAGCTGGTATTATTTCTATCTTTGATACTACGGTTATTGCATTGATAGATCCAGGTTCCACTCATTCTTACATATGTGATGCATTGTTGAAACAAAGAAGTTTGAAAACTGAACCTACTGAATATGATGTGTTAGTCAGTAATCCGATAGACCAAAGTGTAGTTGTGAACCGTGTGTATAGAAATTGTCCTATTCGGATCCAGGAGTATGACTTTCCAGGAGATTTGATGGAGTTGCCATTCCATGAGTTTGATGTTATTCTAGGCATGAATTGGCTAACTAGGCACAAGGTGGTGATCGACTGTGAATTAAAACGGGTGACACTCAGAACAGCAGATGGTGCAGAAATCACCATGGTAGGTGAAAGGAGGGATTTTCTCTCCAATGTCATTTCAACCACTACAGCCTGTAAACTGATCAGAAAGGGTTGTGAAGCATATTTGGCTCAGGTGGTTGATTCCAGAAAGGTTGTTTCTACCATTCTGAATATACCCACTGTGTGTGATTTTGCAGATGTGTTTCCAGAGGAGCTTCCTGGTTTGCCACCTCAGAGAGAAGTGGAGTTTGTGATTGATGTGGTACCAGGTACATCTCCAGTATCCATAGCTCCTTACAGAATGGCACCAGCAGAGTTGAAAAAACTGAAGATATAGTTACAGGAATTACTGGATAAGGGATTCATCAGACCCAATGTATCCCCGTGGGGAGCTCCAGTACTGTTTGTGAAAAAGAAAGATGGGTCACTGAGATTATGTATCGATTATAGGCAACTGAATAAACTCACAATTAAGAATAAGTATCTGTTTTCTAGAATCGATGACTTGTCTGACCAACTGAGAGGAGCTTGTGTCTTCTCAAAGATAGATCTCAGATCGGGGTATCATCAGTTGAGAATAAAAGATTCTGATATTCTAAAATTCTGAAAACTGCATTCAGAACCAGGTATGGACATTATGAATTTGTAGTTATGCCATTTGGGCTGACAAATGCACCTGCAGCCTTTATGGACCTAATGAACCGAATATTCCGACCATACTTGGATCAGTTTGTGGTTGTCTTTATTGATGATATCCTAGTATACTTACAGACGACCGAAGACCATGACAGACACCTCAGAGTAGTGCTGCAGACCCTGAGAGAGAAGCAATTGTATGGCAAACTGAATAAATGTGAATTCTGGTTGCCTGAAATCTCATGTTTGAATATGATATTATTTTGAAAAAGTAGAATATTTCGTGAATTTTAATAAATAAGTTTAGTGTACACCCACTAAGCATTATTGCTTAGCGCGTTGATTTTATCACGCGCAGATAATAAAGATACCAGCGGAGAAAAAGACTAAAGAGGAGGCAACTGCAGACAGAGATTCAGAGTCACTATATTTTTGGTTAGTTATATTTAAACTTTGTATGTATCTTATTATGTTAGGCATGCATATATAGAAGTTTGTAATGTTGTTTTATATATAAGTTTTTGTAAATACTTGTTTGATGGTTTATGTTTTCAAAGTTTTGTAATTATAACTTAAGTATTGTTTTATTGTAAATGTTTGGGAAAGTCGCACTATATGGCAGAGTGCGCATTTGATTGAGAAATGAATTTTGAAGTGTTACTATTATAATATTTGAGATTTTGTTGAAAAACAGGATTTTTGGAAAATCAGAAAAACAGAGGAAACTCTGCCGAAATTTTTAAAACTGATTTTGATGGGCTCACAAGAAATGATTTTAAATTATAAATTATTTGGTTTTTAGATTTAAACAGAGTTATGAAAAGTTTTGAAAACCCGTAACGCTCCCTAGGTCGATCCAATAGGGTCGGGTTAGGGGGTGTTACATTTAAGTGGTATCAGAGCGCGGTTTAGGCGTTTCTGGACCAAAAGAGTCTGTATATGCATGCATGGTATAAAGGTATCCATAGGAATGTGTGACTCTAATCTGCAGCCCTCTCTTCTGTCTTATATAAGATAAAAGACATGGACGGAAGTGGTGATAGACCTGGGAGTCCCGCCAGCATGGCTGGGGGAGCATCCAGAGAATCAATAAGTCCTAGAACGGCTGGACCAGAAGTTCAAGGTCAGCCAGTATTTATGCAGCAGATGGCTGAGTTCTTTCAGAATGTAGCCAGAGCAGCGCCACGAAGATCAGCAATTGAACGATTGGCCAGGTACAGACCGAAAGATTTTCATGGCAGAAAAGATGAGGATGCATCTGCAGCAGAATACTTGTTTGAACGGACGGAGAGAATTTTAGAGCAGATACACTGTATACCTGAAGAAAGATTAGAGTGTGCAGTATCATTATTGCAGGAGGATGCCTACCAATGGTGGACCTCCATGATACAGTCGGTGCGACCAGAGGACAGGACTTGGGAGTTATTTCAGAAAGAGTTTCGGAGAAAGTATATCGGTCGCATTTATTTGGACAACATGAAGAGGGACTTTATCAACCTGAAGTAGAGACAGCTTACAATGACAGAGTATGAGAGAGAATTTGTCAGGTTGAGTAAATATGCTCGAGATATGGTGGCTACAGAGGCGGATAAATGCAGAAGGTTTGAGGATAGACTGAACGATTATATCCGCCTACAGGTTGCTGCTTTTGAGTTTGAAGATTTCACTAGACTTGTCTCTGCGGCTTTGAATGTCGAAAGAATTAAAAAAGAAGAGCAAGCCAGAAGAGACAGAGGTTAGCAAAGAAGAGGAGCAGAGCCTTCAAGCTCATATCAGCCCCAGAGTAAGAAGTTTAAGGGACCGCAGTCTAGTGGTCCAGTGCAGTCACAGAGGCCCATACCTACAGCTAGGCCGGGTCAGTCTGCCACATCAGTAGCTAGTACCCCTGGGAGTGCAGTCAGGGGACCAACCCCGGCATTGTGTGAGCATTGTGGAAGGAGACACCCTGGGGAATGTTGGAAGATTACAAGAGCCTGCCTGAAGTGTGGATCATGTGACCATTTCCTGAGGGATTGCCCACAGATTAGATCTATCCTTGTACAGTAACCAGAGAGATCTGCCCCTACTACTTCTAGAGGTAGGAGGCCCAGTCAGGCAGTACCTGAAGGTAGTAGCCACAGAGGGGTGTCAGAATCAGTGGCAAGACAAGATAGTCGAGCTCCTGCACGAGTCTATGGTGTTAGAGCTCAGGAAGACAAGGATGCGCTTGACGTGATAGCTGGTATTATTTCTATCTTTGATACTACGGTTATTGCATTGATAGATCCAGGTTCCACTCATTCTTACATATGTGATGCATTGTTGAAACAAAGAAGTTTGAAAACTGAACCTACTGAATATGATGTGTTAGTCAGTAATCCGATAGACCAAAGTGTAGTTGTGAACCGTGTGTATAGAAATTGTCCTATTCGGATCCAGGAGTATGACTTTCCAGGAGATTTGATGGAGTTGCCATTCCATGAGTTTGATGTTATTCTAGGCATGAATTGGCTAACTAGGCACAAGGTGGTGATCGACTGTGAATTAAAACGGGTGACACTCAGAACAGCAGATGGTGCAGAAATCACCATGGTAGGTGAAAGGAGGGATTTTCTCTCCAATGTCATTTCAACCACTACAGCCTGTAAACTGATCAGAAAGGGTTGTGAAGCATATTTGGCTCAGGTGGTTGATTCCAGAAAGGTTGTTTCTACCATTCTGAATATACCCACTGTGTGTGATTTTGCAGATGTGTTTCCAGAGGAGCTTCCTGGTTTGCCACCTCAGAGAGAAGTGGAGTTTGTGATTGATGTGGTACCAGGTACATCTCCAGTATCCATAGCTCCTTACAGAATGGCACCAGCAGAGTTGAAAAAACTGAAGATATAGTTACAGGAATTACTGGATAAGGGATTCATCAGACCCAATGTATCCCCGTGGGGAGCTCCAGTACTGTTTGTGAAAAAGAAAGATGGGTCACTGAGATTATGTATCGATTATAGGCAACTGAATAAACTCACAATTAAGAATAAGTATCTGTTTTCTAGAATCGATGACTTGTCTGACCAACTGAGAGGAGCTTGTGTCTTCTCAAGATAGATCTCAGATCGGGGTATCATCAGTTGAGAATAAAAGATTCTGATATTCTAAAATTCTGAAAACTGCATTCAGAACCAGGTATGGACATTATGAATTTGTAGTTATGCCATTTGGGCTGACAAATGCACCTGCAGCCTTTATGGACCTAATGAACCGAATATTCCGACCATACTTGGATCAGTTTGTGGTTGTCTTTATTGATGATATCCTAGTATACTTACAGACGACCGAAGACCATGACAGACACCTCAGAGTAGTGCTGCAGACCCTGAGAGAGAAGCAATTGTATGGCAAACTGAATAAATGTGAATTCTGGTTGCCTGAAATCTCATGTTTGAATATGATATTATTTTGAAAAAGTAGAATATTTCGTGAATTTTAATAAATAAGTTTAGTGTACACCCACTAAGCATTATTGCTTAGCGCGTTGATTTTATCACGCGCAGATAATAAAGATACCAGCGGAGAAAAAGACTAAAGAGGAGGCAACTGCAGACAGAGATTCAGAGTCACTATATTTTTGGTTAGTTATATTTAAACTTTGTATGTATCTTATTATGTTAGGCATGCATATATAGAAGTTTGTAATGTTGTTTTATATATAAGTTTTTGTAAATACTTGTTTGATGGTTTATGTTTTCAAAGTTTTGTAATTATAACTTAAGTATTGTTTTATTGTAAATGTTTGGGAAAGTCGCACTATATGGCAGAGTGCGCATTTGATTGAGAAATGAATTTTGAAGTGTTACTATTATAATATTTGAGATTTTGTTGAAAAACAGGATTTTTGGAAAATCAGAAAAACAGAGGAAACTCTGCCGAAATTTTTAAAACTGATTTTGATGGGCTCACAAGAAATGATTTTAAATTATAAATTATTTGGTTTTTAGATTTTAAACAGAGTTATGAAAAGTTTTGAAAACCCGTAACGCTCCCTAGGTCGATCCAATAGGGTCGGGTTAGGGGGTGTTACATTTAAGTGGTATCAGAGCGCGGTTTAGGCGTTTCTGGACCAAAAGAGTCTGTATATGCATGCATGGTATAAAGGTATCCATAGGAATGTGTGACTCTAATCTGCAGCCCTCTCTTCTGTCTTATATAAGATAAAAGACATGGACGGAAGTGGTGATAGACCTGGGAGTCCCGCCAGCATGGCTGGGGGAGCATCCAGAGAATCAATAAGTCCTAGAACGGCTGGACCAGAAGTTCAAGGTCAGCCAGTATTTATGCAGCAGATGGCTGAGTTCTTTCAGAATGTAGCCAGAGCAGCGCCACGAAGATCAGCAATTGAACGATTGGCCAGGTACAGACCGAAAGATTTTCATGGCAGAAAAGATGAGGATGCATCTGCAGCAGAATACTTGTTTGAACGGACGGAGAGAATTTTAGAGCAGATACACTGTATACCTGAAGAAAGATTAGAGTGTGCAGTATCATTATTGCAGGAGGATGCCTACCAATGGTGGACCTCCATGATACAGTCGGTGCGACCAGAGGACAGGACTTGGGAGTTATTTCAGAAAGAGTTTCGGAGAAAGTATATCGGTCGCATTTATTTGGACAACATGAAGAGGGACTTTATCAACCTGAAGTAGAGACAGCTTACAATGACAGAGTATGAGAGAGAATTTGTCAGGTTGAGTAAATATGCTCGAGATATGGTGGCTACAGAGGCGGATAAATGCAGAAGGTTTGAGGATAGACTGAACGATTATATCCGCCTACAGGTTGCTGCTTTTGAGTTTGAAGATTTCACTAGACTTGTCTCTGCGGCTTTGAATGTCGAAAGAATTAAAAAAGAAGAGCAAGCCAGAAGAGACAGAGGTTAGCAAAGAAGAGGAGCAGAGCCTTCAAGCTCATATCAGCCCCAGAGTAAGAAGTTTAAGGGACCGCAGTCTAGTGGTCCAGTGCAGTCACAGAGGCCCATACCTACAGCTAGGCCGGGTCAGTCTGCCACATCAGTAGCTAGTACCCCTGGGAGTGCAGTCAGGGGACCAACCCCGGCATTGTGTGAGCATTGTGGAAGGAGACACCCTGGGGAATGTTGGAAGATTACAAGAGCCTGCCTGAAGTGTGGATCATGTGACCATTTCCTGAGGGATTGCCCACAGATTAGATCTATCCTTGTACAGTAACCAGAGAGATCTGCCCCTACTACTTCTAGAGGTAGGAGGCCCAGTCAGGCAGTACCTGAAGGTAGTAGCCACAGAGGGGTGTCAGAATCAGTGGCAAGACAAGATAGTCGAGCTCCTGCACGAGTCTATGGTGTTAGAGCTCAGGAAGACAAGGATGCGCTTGACGTGATAGCTGGTATTATTTCTATCTTTGATACTACGGTTATTGCATTGATAGATCCAGGTTCCACTCATTCTTACATATGTGATGCATTGTTGAAACAAAGAAGTTTGAAAACTGAACCTACTGAATATGATGTGTTAGTCAGTAATCCGATAGACCAAAGTGTAGTTGTGAACCGTGTGTATAGAAATTGTCCTATTCGGATCCAGGAGTATGACTTTCCAGGAGATTTGATGGAGTTGCCATTCCATGAGTTTGATGTTATTCTAGGCATGAATTGGCTAACTAGGCACAAGGTGGTGATCGACTGTGAATTAAAACGGGTGACACTCAGAACAGCAGATGGTGCAGAAATCACCATGGTAGGTGAAAGGAGGGATTTTCTCTCCAATGTCATTTCAACCACTACAGCCTGTAAACTGATCAGAAAGGGTTGTGAAGCATATTTGGCTCAGGTGGTTGATTCCAGAAAGGTTGTTTCTACCATTCTGAATATACCCACTGTGTGTGATTTTGCAGATGTGTTTCCAGAGGAGCTTCCTGGTTTGCCACCTCAGAGAGAAGTGGAGTTTGTGATTGATGTGGTACCAGGTACATCTCCAGTATCCATAGCTCCTTACAGAATGGCACCAGCAGAGTTGAAAAAACTGAAGATATAGTTACAGGAATTACTGGATAAGGGATTCATCAGACCCAATGTATCCCCGTGGGGAGCTCCAGTACTGTTTGTGAAAAAGAAAGATGGGTCACTGAGATTATGTATCGATTATAGGCAACTGAATAAACTCACAATTAAGAATAAGTATCTGTTTTCTAGAATCGATGACTTGTCTGACCAACTGAGAGGAGCTTGTGTCTTCTCAAAGATAGATCTCAGATCGGGGTATCATCAGTTGAGAATAAAAGATTCTGATATTCTGAAATTCTGAAAACTGCATTCAGAACCAGGTATGGACATTATGAATTTGTAGTGATGCCATTTGGGCTGACAAATGCACCTGCAGCCTTTATGGACCTAATGAACCGAATATTCCGACCATACTTGGATCAGTTTGTGGTTGTCTTTATTGATGATATCCTAGTATACTTACAGACGACCGAAGACCATGACAGACACCTCAGAGTAGTGCTGCAGACCCTGAGAGAGAAGCAATTGTATGGCAAACTGAATAAATGTGAATTCTGGTTGCCTGAAATCTCATGTTTGAATATGATATTATTTTGAAAAAGTAGAATATTTCGTGAATTTTAATAAATAAGTTTAGTGTACACCTATTAAGCATTATTGCTTAGTGCGTTGATTTTATCACGCGCAGGTAATAAAGATACCAGCGGAGAAAAAGACTAAAGAGGAGGCAACTGCAGACAAAGATTCAGAGTCACTATATTTTTGGTTAGTTATATTTAAACTTTGTATGTATCTTATTATGTTAGGCATGCATATATAGAAGTTTGTAAAGTTGTTTATATATAAGTTTTTGTAAATACTTGTTTGATGGTTTATGTTTTCAAAGTTTTGTAATTATAACTTAAGTATTGTTTTATTGTAAATGTTTGGGAAAGTCGCACTATATGGCAGAGTGCGCATTTGATTGAGAAATGAATTTTGAAGTGTTACTATTATAATATTTGAGATTTTGTTGAAAAACAGGATTTTTGGAAAATCAGAAAAACAGAGGAAACTCTGTCGAAATTTTTAAAACTGATTTTAATGGGCTCACAAGAAATGATTTTAAATTATAAATTATTTGATTTTCAGATTCTAAACAGAGTTATGAAAAGTTTTGAAAACTCATAACGCTCCCTAGGTCGATCCAGTTGGGTCGGGTTAGGGGGTGTTACATTCTTACCCTGAGGCAAGCGAGCAAGCTCCCATGTTTTATTCCTCAACAAGGACTGTATTTCTTCATCCATTGCTTGCTTCCACCATTCACATTCTGAACTTCTTGCTGCCTCACCATAAGTGGAAGGTGCATCATCATCTACAATTGGAAGTGCATAGGCCACCATATCAGCAAATTGAGCAGGTTTTCGAATTTCTCTTCGTGGCCTTCTAACTGCAATCGAATCTTGTTGCTGCGGAGGCTCTTGGGTTGGAACCTCTTTTTCTATATTGCTTTCTTCTGTCACCTGAGTATCATCATCTGGCTCAGTGACATTAGATGGGTCAACTGAAGTTGTCTAAAACGCCACCTGCTGCGAAGTACTATTAGTCTCTTCTTGAGAATCTTTTTGCTTCATCATAGCAAATTCATCAAAAGTCACATCCCTGCTCAAAATTATTTTTCTCAAATTTGGACACCAAAGCCAGTATCCCTTCACGCCAGTAGTTAGACCCATGTACAATGCTTTCTTAGCTCTTGGATCTAACTTTGATTCATTTACATGAAAATAAGCTGTCGAACCAAAGACATGTAAAGAATCATAATCATTTGCAGGTTTTCCAGACCATACTTCCATAGGCGTTTTGCCTTCAATCGCAGCCGATGGCAAACGGTTAATAAGATGACACGCATATGTAACTGCCTCAGCCCAAAATTCCTTGCCTAACCCAGCATTGGACAACATACACCGAACTTTCTCCAGCAAAGTCCAGTGCATGCGTTCTGCCACCCCATTCTGTTGTGGTGTATTTCCACAGTGAAGTGTCGAACAATACCGTTATCCTGACATACTTGCAAAAATGGATCATTCTTATATTTACGTCTATTATTCGATCTGATTCGCTTGATTTTTCTGCCAGTATGAGTTTCAACCATCTTCGTCCATTTAAGGAAGACATTTAGAACTTCACTTTTATTTTTCATCACATACACCCACACTCGTCTAGAAAAATCATCTACGAATGTGACAAAATAATGCATACCTCCCAAAAAAGCTACTTTGGTAGGACCCCAAACATCAGAGTGCACATAATCAAGAATTCCTTCAGTCCGGTGAATTGCGGACTCAAACTTCACTCTCGTCTGCTTGCCAAATACACAATGTTCACAAAAACCCAGTCTGCAGGTTTTTGCTCCTTTCAACAAGCCTTACTTTATCAAACTCTATAAAGCTTTTTCACCAGCATGTCCCAACCGCATATGCCACAACTTGGTAGCTTCTGAATCTACATCCTTTTCGGATACTGAAGCTACTGATCCAATAACTGTACTTCTCTAAAAATAGTACAAGTTATTTCTTCTAACACCTTTCATCACCATAAGTGCGCCTAAAGCAATATTTAGAAATCCATCTCTCATCGTGATAGTGAGACCCTTGGATTCTAAAACTTCCAATGAGATAAGGTTTTTCTTCAAAGTCGGTACATACCAAACTTCTGTCAAGACTTTGATTAATCTGCCATGATTTTTCAATTGGATTGAACCTATTCTGGTTATTTTACATGTATTATCATTGCCCATGTAAACAACTCCATCATCCAGCTCCTTGAAGCTAGAAAACCACTCCTTATTCGGACACATGTGATAAGTGCAACCCGAATCCAGTATCCACTCATCAGAGTGATCTGACAAAGACGAATTGACCAAACCAAAATCTGACTCAATATCTCCATGCTCCGCTACACAAGCATCAGAAGAAGTCTTGCCCTTGTTTTTCTTCTGCAGCTTAAGGCAATCCTTTTTCCAATGACCTTTCTTGTGACAAAAGGCACATTCATCTTTAGCATATCTCAATTTGATAGACGTGCCTGATGCATACGTGAACCGATAGAGTTTCTTCTTTAAATAGAGCCGGTTTTCAAGGCTTTTTGTCATGTACTTATCCTCTAGTGTCTTCCATAATTTCTTTGCCGATGTCTCCTTCATGACAGAATATTTATGATTTTTAGCGAGACATAAACAGATCATACCGTATGCCTGACGGTTGATCTTCTCCTATTCCTTATCATCCATCGTTTCTGATTTTTCATCAAGAACTAGATCCAATCCTTGCTGACATAAGAGGTCCAATACCTCACACTCCCACATACCAAAATTATTGGTACCATCAAATTTCTCTACTTCAAATTTTGCATTTGTCACCGTCGTCCTAGTTGATGAAGATTCTGCCATCTTTTTTTCAGCTACAAAACCCAAAAATACAACAGTACTGTATTTATGAACAGTACCCGTATACTAGAATAGTATCAGTAGTCGTGAATAGTACACCAGAAAAGTTCCCAGGAAAGAGAGGTGGGTCACAACGGACACCCTTAAATACCAAGTCTTTCCTTAGTCAGAACCTTTCCTAGACATGCACTTTCCACACCACCACACTTACTTCCAGCAATCACAAAATCAGTAAACTCAAGAACAATTCTTTTCTGATATGGAATATCAGATAATACTGCAACCACAGAGCATTCATATGTACGCACTGTTCACATGTACGGTACTATTCATGTATACAGAACTATTCATATTTTGAACCCAACACTACTCGAGCCATAAAATCCAACATAACTCAATAAAGTTATTATTTAAGTCTTTTTGACTACGTATTAAACTATGATTAGATAAATGTTTTTGATAACCAATTCACCGGTTATGTTATTTATACTCATTATTTATATGTATTGGGAAGACAGATGTGCGGTCAAGTTTCCATGTAAATAGTAGGACATGTTCTGATGTAATTGGATAGTGAAGGTGAGGCTGTCCCACGTAATTTTGTCGACATACAAATGTAGTGTAAACTTTTCTCAGAGAGGGTACTAGAAGAGGCATTGATGGCTAGCTTTTATGAACAACCGCCTACTCAACAGAAAAGTTGTTGTTGTGTGATGAAATATATATGTATATACATATATAGATATATTCATTGGAGGTAGCTAGGGAGAGTGAGAGAATTAACTAGAAATATGGAGATAGTGAGAGATATAGAGAGAGATGTTGAGGACATGAGAGAGTATTACAGTAGTGGGATAACTAAATCTGCTTCTTGGAGGAAGTCTCAGCTTGAGAAGTTGCTAATTCTATTGAAAGAAGAACAACTAGAAATCTTCAAAGCCCTTAAAAAAGATCTCGGAAAACACCATGTCGAGGCCTTCAGGGACGAGGTAATTTGCTTGCTTTATTATATATGCAGATCCTTTTTTTTTTCACTTCATTTGTTTATTAATAAACTGATGAACTTGTTTTGCAGATAGGGACTGTAATAAAATCCATTAATTATGCATTGCAAAATTTGAAAGCATGGATGTCAAGCAAAACGGTACTTCTTTTATTTATAATCATTTTTTGAAAAGCATGTTTTGTGAATTCTCTCTCTCTCTTCTTATAATAGTAACTAAAGATGTGTACTAATTAATCAACTACCAATTCTGTGTCCATGCATGCCTCCATTGTTGGTTGACAGGCTAAACTTCCCAAGATTGCAGTTCTATCACATGCAGAGGTGGTTCCTGAGCCTCTTGGACTTGTCCTCGTCATCTCATCTTGGAATTTCCCCTTTGGTCAGTGACTATATACATAATTATCTATAAGTGTGTTTTTTTTTTTCTTCTTTTATTTTAACTTTAAATTTTTTAATTAAATAATTAACAATATATGTATAAAAAAATAGGACTGTCGTTGGAGCCTCTGATAGGAGCAATAGCAGCAGGAAACGTAATGGTTTTGAAACCATCAGAATTGGCTCCTGCAAGTTCTGCTGTATTGGCAAATGCAATTTCCACCTACCTTGACACTAAAGCCATCAAAGTCATTGAAGGTGGCCCTTCTGTTGGTCAACAACTCTTGCAACACAAATGGGACAAGATCTTCTTCACAGGTATATGCATGGTTTATTAGTTGTTGAAGAACATTAATAACTGAAACTGATAATGGGGTGTGTGTGTATATATATATATAGGAAGTTCAAAAGTGGGAAGAGTAGTAATGTCAGCTGCAGTGAAGCATCTAACACCTGTAACTCTGGAAATGGGTGGAAAATGCCCGGCCGTTCTTGACTCCCTCACTTCTTCTTGGGACAGGGAGGTATATTTTATTTAATTTATATATCTTCTTAATATAAGCTACAGCATTTCATGAATATCACTACATTAGACTTCTTTCGCTAGTTTAGCAGTGCTTTTTAGTATTTAAAAGCAATTTTGACTAGCTAATCGCGAAAGTAATATATTATAATTTGTAATAAAATAATTTATCGTGATAAAAAGTATTACCGCAGTTAATAAGTATTATGGATTAAAATTTATATTAAAAAATTAAAATTTTTTAATATTTATTATGGATTAATAGTTACGGTAAAAAAAAATAATAAATATAATATTTTTTTTATATTTTTAATATTTTTTGGACTATTCTATTTCCCCATCAAGATAAATAAAAACACTTTTTCAAGATTAGAAAAAAGGATTTTGTATATATATATATATATATATATACACTTTATATTAAACTTTATAAATGTAGTGTTTCACATTTTAGGTACATGTAGCAGTGTAATGTTTTTTTATATATGGTTTCTAAATTCTGAATTGTTTTATTTTATTATAATAATAATAAATAAAAAAAAGGCGGCTATAAATCGAATTATAGTGTCAAAATTTGGGGCCTGTGCTGGTCAAGCCTGCATAGCAGTTGACTACGTTCTAGTGGAAGAGCAATTCACTTCTATTGTGGTAAGAATTATATATACATGGAAAATCTTTTTTTTTTTTTTAAATTTTTTTTTAAGGTACCAAAAATTGAATTCTTCTTTCTTTTATTTTTTTTATTTTTTATTTTTAAATTTTTATAGGTAAAATTAATGAAGGCCAGTATAAAGAAAATGTTTGGTGAAAATCCAAGGGAAACAAATAGTGTTGCTAGGATAATTAACAAGCAACATTTCACCAGATTGAAGAATCTTCTCTGCGATCCAATGGTCAAGGATACTATTGTCTATGGTGGCTCAATGGATGAAGACAATTTGTAAGTGAATTTTTTACTTATTTTTTTTACTTGTCTTGTTGTCACGTCTGAATGATCGAATGGCTAACCTAAAATTAAAAAAGACACTGTTAGAGTATTTATAATGCATGACATCCATACGTGCCACATCATTATTTTTGGATCTTATTTAAAAAAAATAAGTATTTTCATTTAAATTCTATTATTATAGGTCTCTTTTTCCCACGATGCAACTAAATTGAAAAAGATAAACTGAACCTACTTTTTAACTTTTTTTCTAAACAATTATTACTCTTTATTAAAATATAAAACTATATATATATACATATTTTATAAATTATATAATATATTTTAAATATCAATAATTATTTAATAAATTATAATTAACTTAAAATAAGATAATAATAATAATTAAAAAATATCATAACTAAAATACAACAATAAAAATAAAATTTATAAAAAATAATAATTAATATTAAAATTTAAATATTAATTAAATTTATAATTACACATATTATAAAAATTAAATTTATAAAAAAAAATAATGTTATCATTCAAATTATTTTAATTTTATTAATATATATTTTTTTATATTTTTTATTATATATAATTATTTAAATTTATAATTATATATTAAAATTTAAATAATATATATATATATATAGGCCCAATGATTATAGACTAAAATGAGGTTACAAATTTAAAATTCCATTTAGGTCTAAAATGGTGTACCCCACAAATGGGGTTTGAACAGCAAGTCCCGTTGTGAAGTTGAACTAGATCCACTTAGTGTTTGGGTCTTTTTTAAAACTGCACTGGGAATGCTCTTAGGGATGCCGACCAACACCCCGGCAATCACCTCCAACAATCAATAAAATACTTTTAGAAAGAGAAAATCTAAAGTAAACGAGGCAGAGTTTTGGCTAATCAATCCCCTCTTTGGTCATGTGGTCACTCCTATTTATAGGAGTACTGAGTGGGATGTCTAGGTAGAGCAATGCCCAGCTAGAGGGTTGAGGTCATCAGTGACGTAGTAGGTGGAAATTCATTATTTTCTGACTATACCTCTAATGCGATCAAATCCCTACTTCAATTGAGGGGACCGAGAGATTTAAGAGTGTGTCAAGTTTTAGGTGACCTGAGCGGTGCTATATTTATTATAAGGTGTAATTGGCATTTATGGAAAATGGCACCAGCATTAAATGCTCGCTATACCCCAGTTTCTTACGTTTATTTCGGTTAGGTCTTAAAACCTATAATTCAAATCTTATGTACCGACTTAATATTTTGGTTAAAGTGTTATTAAATATGGTATCATAGTTATGAACTCTCTCGGATCATGTTAACGGGTATGTTATTGTAAATACATCTAATATTCTAATTTATGTATATCTTATAAAATTTTTACCAAAAACATAACCTAACTAAACCAACCTGACATTTTGTCATCTTCATTTCTAGTAGGAGAACTCAACACTGTGCATTGTCTAAACCTTTATGCAGGTTCATAGAGCCAACCATCTTGGTGGATCCTCCCCTTGAAGCAGAAATAATGACTGAAGAAATCTTTGGTCCCTTACTCCCAATAATTTCAGTGAGATTCCAAATCAATTGATTTAAGTTTTTATTTTATTTATTTTTTGTGAAGTTCAATTTGAAATACAATGTTGTTTTTTTGGGTTTTAACAGTTGAAGAAGATGGAAGATAGTATAAATTTTATAAAGGCAAGGCCAAAAGCACTTTCAATATATGTCTTCACCAAAAATGAAACACTCAAAAGTAGAATGCTATCTGAAACATCATCTGGAAGTCTGATATTCAACGATGCAGTCATTCAAGTATGTTATCGATTACTTTAACTTGCTTTCTCGCATTTTTTCTTTTTGAGTTGGGGAAGGGGATTTACACTCGAAACCTCAACTTGGTTGAGGGATTTGGATGAAAATATAATTTAATTTAATTAGTATATGCAAGAGACGTGATGGGGTTAAGACGGATGTCTGGTAAAACATATTAACTTACTAAACAATATATAGTCTTTAGTTGCGATCATATATACCAACCGTAATACACCGGACCGCATCTTAAATCTGTAGGAAGATGAAGAAATTATACTGTGAGTATTTGTCTTTCAATCTATGCATTAATTTATATGCAATAAGATAAGTAAATGTGATCATAACACAAATTTTTAACGGTCAGACTTAAGATACTAATTCAGCGAATGATGTATATTGCATTATTTGACATTGTAGTGATGTTTGTGTTTTGTGTGTGTGTTGTGTGTAGTATGTAGCTGATTCTCTGCCATTTGGAGGAGTTGGCGAGAGTGGGTTTGGGAAATACCATGGAAAGTTCTCATTCGATGGATTCAGTCATTACAAAGCAGTTGCCAGAAGAAGCTTCCTCACTGACTTCTGGTTCAGATATCCTCCATGGAATGATTACAAGCTTCAACTCTTTGAAAATGTCTACAATTTTGACTATCTTGGAATGCTTCTTGTCATTCTTGGTCTCAAAACAAAGAACAATTAGTTTGTTTTAATTGGCATTCTTTTCACTCAATGGATCTCTAGCCTAGACATGTTAATTTGTTTGTGTAGTGTATGTGTTTTTGTTTTTTTACATATATATTGTGTTTGTGTAGACTGTAGTGTGTTATATGCTTAAGTTCTTTTTTTTTAAAGAAAAGTTGTATGCTTAATTTCAATACTATTGTTTTGTTTAAATAATTTCAATACTATTGTTTTGTTTAAATTCAGTATTGTATTCAAACCCTTTTAAGACATCAATGATTCAATCAATGTCGACAATATGAGATTGGTCTAGTGGTATGTCACTCACACTTACACTATATAAGATTAGCTTTTAGTAAAATAGCTTTTACATAAGCTCTTTTTCTAAGGACTCGTTTGAAAAAAATTTTACTTTTGAACTTTTAACAGTAGAAGAAGAGAAGTAAAAGCCTACGCTTTTTAGTTGTTGTTTGGATAATATATTTCAGAAGAGCTTTTAAGACTGTTTGACTGAAACATTTTAAAAACTCTACATATTGTGATATGACATTTTTACCCTTAAAGAAAAGTTTTTGAATCTGTTTGGCTGGAACATTTTATTATAATCTCTACTTAAAATAATTTGAACTTTATAGTAAAAAATACATGTAATTTGTTTTATAAATATTTAGTTCATATGGGATAATATAATATTTTCTAAAATTATATTTTCTCAACAAAAAAAATTAAAATTTATTTAAATTATAAATACATAGATGTATAATAATTTACTATAAATTATGTAAATAATATTAGAAAAAATCCTAATGATAAAGGTAAAAAGAAAATTCATCCTAATGATAAAGGTAGAGTTTTGCGAGAAAGACTTGGTGGTTTTCCATGGAACTTTTGTTGATTTTTATGCAAACCCATGATAGAAAAAAAAAACATTTATGTTAGGATTGATGTTAAGGTTAAAAATTTATGTTAGGGTTCCTCTGTAAAAGAGGAAAAAAAAATTCGTTCAGCAGAATAAAATTAGAGGAAATGATACACATGGATTCACAAGTTTGATGATTGTAGTAAGAAAGGCAATTGGGCTTCTCGGTTTTGTCAAAAGCTCTTTCAGCTCAAGTCACTTGGACTGGACTTTTGACTAAAGAGCTTATACTCCCCTTAAGCTCTTTGCATACAAACACCTAAACAACCTTAAAAGCCCGTTTTTGGACCCCAAAAGCTCTTTTAAACCCCTCAAAAGCCTAGAGAAATATATCCTAACCTATTTGGTAGGGTTTTTGGCTTCTTAGAAATTCTTACGGTAAAAATTATATATTTTGGTTTTGTCTGGAAAAACTTTTAAAGCTTAAAAGCTCTTCTATGAGAATATTCAAACACTTCTAAAAAGGACTTTTAGGCTCAAAAAACCAAAAGCAAACTTCCAAAAGCCCTGCCAAACTAAAAATAACTCAAACATGCTTTTAGCTTTTAAGCCCAAAAAGAGCTTTTAAACCTTCTAAAAGCTGTATGAAACTGGCTCTATACACCACGACTAGGGCCTTGTTTGACAGAGCTTTTATTTTAGACTTTTGGATTTTTGGAAGTTCTTCCTATAAAAACTATATATATTTTTACTTTGCCTAAAAGAGCTTTTAAGCTTTAAAAGCTCTTTTTTTAAAATGTTCAAACACTCCTAAAAGAGCTTTTGGACCCAGAAAGTTAAAAACAGACTTCCAAAAATCCTGCCAAACAAACCCTAAGTCTTGTGCGCATCTAAGAACTTTCGTTGCCTATAAACCTTCAAATTTATGCATTGAATAAGAAAATGATTCTAGAGTATATTATTGAAAAACACATTATTATGAGTAATGTATTGGATGAACTTTAGTATTTTCTTATCAAATCCAAACACAGCCTTGTTTATTTTAGAACCTTTTAATATCGTAATTAAAATCTTACGAAGTTTGATTCAAACTGAATTACACTTAAATGGATTTTGAACCGGACTGGATTTGAATCTTACAAAATTGGATTCGGACCAGATTCGTCAACCCTTTTTAAGAACTAGTATAATAATATAATCATTTTATGATTTGTTTAATGATTGAGATTGAACCGATATTAGTCCAATTCCAATGCAGTCTTACTTTTGTTGGCTATACGAGATTGGGTGTGTAGCTTAAATTCCCGTTGTAGCAAGACTAATGAGTCCCCCCACACATGGTGGGACTCAATTTGTCCCCTCCTTTTATTTTTTATTTGTTTATTTTATTTTATCAGGTATTAAAAACTAAATTTAATATCAATTTTAAAATTAATTTTAAATAGTTATAGAACAATTAACCGTTTATGTGATTTAAAATTTAATTTGAACAATTTTTAACCAAATTTAATTTGATTTAAAATAATTGTATTGAAATTGAAATTAAAATTAAAAATTTATTTTATTTAAAAATTAATTTAATATAATATTATTCTAATCAATCCCATACACAATTAAATATAAAATATAATTATTTTTATTTAATTCCATACAACACCAAACAAGGCAATACTATTTTTAATTTAATTTTACTATATTAAATACATTAAAGTACTAATTTAATTTAATTTAAATTCAATCTAATTTAATCATATAAAAATAGTTTAATTCAATCTCACAAATTAAATATACACTAACATACTATTATCAGTTTATTACCCGGGTTTATATCGACCCAGGTAATGGACCGCGGATAAAATAAGTCCGAGACCGGGGATGATACCCGCATACTTGACCAACCCGAACCCATGCTAAGCCCGATCCCAGAGCGTTCGAAGAGAGAAATGGCGGGAAAATTTGCCGCCGATTTCGTTCCTCTCTATTAACCAACCAAAACCCTAACCATAATCTATCTCTCGTCCTACGAATCCACCGATCAATGGCGGAGACAACACCGAAGAGACCCTATCAGTCTCCAAGAAAGCGATCCAAGCAGCAATTGCCTTCGCCTTCTTCGTTTTCTTCAAAAATCTCTCTGACCCCCAAAACCCCCCAGTCCCTAGCACCCTCCAACCTCCGCCGATCTGCGCGTCGCGGCGCTCTCTTGCAAGATCCCACCACCCCACAGGAACCCTTTTCTTCTCTTGAAAAACCCTCTCAACAAGATTCGAATTTCGGAAGAAATGGTGAAGGATTGAATCCGAAAGCGCTTCTGGAACCGGTTGGAGAGTTGGTGGAGAACCAGATAAATTTGGGAAAGGAAGAGCTTACTGGAAGCTCCAAGAGCAAGAGAAATGTCGAGTCTTCGAAGACCTCAAAAAAGAAGCAGAAAGATGGGTTGCATACGGTTGAGGTTTTGTTATCTCCGGCATCACCTGAATTACCGGAGACGAAGAAGAGGAGAAGGCAGGATGCATTTAAGGAGAGAAATGCTGTTGTGACAAGATCAAAAGCAAAAACAAGTAGCGGTAAAGTTGAGAATGCAAATACAAAGACAAAGACGAAGAGGGTGTATTACAAGAAGGTGATGTTTGATGGAGTTGAATTCGAGGTTGGAGATGATGTGTATGTGAAGAGGAGAGAGGACGCGAGCTCGGATGATGAGGAGCCTGAAGTTGAGGAGTGTAGGGTTTGTTTCAAGGCAGGAAGAAATGTAATGATTGAGTGTGATGATTGTTTGGGTGGGTTTCACTTGAAATGCTTGAAACCACCTTTGAGGGAGATTCCGGAAGGTGACTGGTTTTGCACATTTTGCGAGGCGAGAAAATTGGGGACGGAGATTGAGTTGCCTAAGCCGCCGGAGGGAAAGAAGAGGGTTAGGACTATGAAGGAGAAGCTTCTTTCGAGTGATCTGTGGGCTGCCCACATTGAAAGGTTTGGTCTCTCTCGCTCTCCCTGTGACTAATTGGATTGGATTTTTGTTGTAATTTAACTATATTTGTTTGTAATGTGGGATTTTGTCTTGTTGGATGTTTGCAGATTGTGGAAAGAAGTGGACTCCAAGTATTGTTGTCGGGTGCGCTGGTACATGATACCAGAAGAGACTGCTGCTGGAAGACAACCTCATAATTTGAGGAGGGAACTTTATCAAACGAATGATTTTGCTGACATTGAGGTGCCAAATGTTATCTATCTCATACTCGTTATTATATACTGCTATAGTCAATGCTAATATCATTGTTGTGCTTGATTAGTCTGGCGTGATACATTAAAGGGAAATCTGTCTTCTAATAAATTTTATTACTTCCATAACTAGAGCGTACTTTTATTTAGTTAATTTTATTTTGTCACGGAATATGTCTTCTTTAATTGTTTCTCTCCAGGTGGTGATGAATTTGTCACCTGAAAGAAACTAGGCAACAAGATCACATTATTTATGTGTGGATTTCTACTTATATGTTCTGATGTTCTCTGCTAGTCAATATCCAAAACTAGAGGTATTATTAGCCTTCTTGATTTCCGAAGATACTTCCTCATCACTTTGACCTGACTCCAAGAGAACAACCTTAATACTATTGATCTCTGAAGATACCTCCCCATTAAGTTGACCCAAATTGCCAAAAGAAAATCCCTAAGAAAAGATTCGTCCATTCTTGTGGAGAGAATTAATTAAGTATTGACTATTGAGATATAGACATTAGCGGGAAAAAATATTAACACATCATCATTTGGAGTAAGGGAAATCTGACATATGATAACATGGAGTGATAGTAAATGGAAGATTTAAAGCGTAAGAGAGATAAACGTTTGCTAGGATGAGTTGATATGGATAGTTTTCTTAATATCAGATTAAAAAATTCATTCTTATATCCTGCTGTTTGGGAGTTGAATTTCCAACTATCTAACAAAATGGCTCTTTAAGATTTAAATCATTAAAGAGTTTTACAGGGTTTCCTACCCTTTAAAAGAAGTTTCAATCGAATCCTTGAATGACAAGGACCATCGGGGATTCAACTTATTCTCTAAATAACCCGTACAAACTAGAGGAAGAGGAAGTGAGTAGTTAGGTAATATAAGTTGTATGATCTCATGCTCATTTTCCTTCCAGGCTACCATGGAGGAGAAAGGATGATTTTCAAAAGTTTGCATTCCTATAGTCAGAGAGTTAATAAATGTTGGACCGACATAAGAGAAGGTAGGTTCTTACAGGATATTACTCTGAATTAATGAATGAATTTATCGCTATAACTAATATGAAATATAGATTCTCGTATTTACAGGTTAACATCCCTTCAAGGTTTCCATAACTCGATGTCTGTCTGATTTTATTTATTTGCAGCTTTCCTGTCAGGTTGTGATCATTTCAAGTCTTAAATTTCAGATGCAATATGGAAGGGTGTCTAAAATAAGAATACATTGAGAACAAACTGAAGTATGTTGCATATTGATAAACCTGCACAAACACACACATGTGCATGTGCTCCACCAGGAATGACACACTAATACATAGATCTTGAGGGGAGAATGGAGGTGGGGCAAAGTACACCTTTAAGTTTCCTATCTCAGTTTAGTGATGAATTTAATTGGCGTAGATATAACATGAAGTGAGTTTTTTAATAGGAAACAAAGAATTTTATTGCCTAAAAACAATGATGTAACCCGGATTGATGTTATAACAAGTGCCTTGATAGTCTTTGTTAACCTATCACACTATAACTTCGTAATCATAATCCAGCTTGAATCACTCCCAAATGATAGTTGGATTATGTACACAACCTTTGAGTGCTTTTCACAAGTATGGTCCAACGTGGATAAGATTCCTTATAACACAAACATTCTTATTTTAGGTTGGACATTATATGGTTAGTCATATATGTTAGATTTAAGATAGAAGAAAACTTTCGATCAATCTAAGATTAAGTTGAAGACAGGCATAACATTTAGGCTAGAGTGTATTTGTTTGTATTTTATTGCCAATCTTCATCTACTCTTCAACTTTTGATACACTGATATTTCATACCATTTTAATTTTATGCATTTAATGTTTTCTTGTTTAATAGTATAAATCAGGTTTTCAAGGAAGGCAGAATTCGTATATTTAAATCTGTAACTTTGCTACTGTATGTCACTGCAGATGGAATCTATTATTAGGCATTGCTTTGTCAAGAATCCCAAACAATTTGCCAAGGCTAATGATGAAGGGGATGATGTTTTCATATGTGAATATGAATATGACATACACTGGCACAGTTTCAAGCGCCTAGCTGAGATTGATAATGAAGAGGTAAGCATTCAGAAATTACAAGCATTGGGTGAGAGGTCCTATATCATGAAAATGGAGTTATGTTGTTGAGATTAACAGCTCCTCTGTCTCATTTGTTAGAATGGTGATGATACTGAGAGCGATGAAGATTGGAACTCTGGCAAGGTGGCTGACTCTGATACTGATGAAGACATGAAATATGAAGAAGAAAATGTGAAGAGTTTACAAAACAGACCATTTCCAGCTCATGAATTGGCTGCAGTATGGACATATATCATTGTACAATTATGACTTTGTCTTGGTGATTTCCGAATACTAAAGTAGTCAGTTATGTGATAAATACAGAACTCACGCAAAGGGCAGTTCTTTGGACTTCAGAAGATAGGAACAAAGAGAATCCCTGAACATGTGAGATGCCATAAGCAAACTGAATTAGAAAGAGCTAAAGCAACACTTTTGTTGGCAACTCTGCCTAAATCTCTACCTTGTAGGAATAAGTAAGTGAATATGATAATATATATATTTCATTCAGTGATCAAGTAGTTTGTGATGAAAGATATGTTTTAAATAGAGAAATGAAGGTGATTACAGCATTTATAGAGGGTGCCATCTATGATGATTGTCATTTTACTGACAAAATTTTTGTCATATAGAGAAATGGAGGAGATAACAACATTTATAAAGGGTGCCATCTGTAATGATCAGTGTCTAGGACGTTGCCTGTACGTGCATGGTGTTCCTGGAACTGGCAAGGTAAAATCTGTTGGACTTAATCAGCAGGTTCTTTTATTTCAAAGATTCTCAGAGCATATATTAGTTTTACTTATTTTATGTTAATTTATCTACATGAAATTGCAGACAATGAGTGTACTTGCTGTGATGAGGAACCTGAGGTCTGAAGTTGAAGCAGGAACCATAAAACCGTACTGTTTTGTAGAGGTTAATGGTCTAAAGTTGGCATCGCCAGAGAATATTTACAGGGTAAGAATATGTTTACTTGTCTTACTGTGTTTTTTTTATACAACTGTATCCGCTGGTTGCGCTCTTTAATATTTATAGTCATGTGCTTTTTCAGGTAATTTATGAAGCATTAAGCGGACACAGGGTTGGTTGGAAAAAGGCTCTTCAATTATTGAATGATCGATTTTCAGATGGAAAGAAAGTTGGCAAAGAAGATGACCGGCCTTGTATTCTGCTCATTGATGAACTCGATCTTCTTGTGACCAGAAACCAGTCGGTAAATTGTGAATCCGATGATATTCAAATTCGTGAATAATTATTTTGGAATATATTAGAAATATTAATAAAAGTTGAACTGAAATGTTATTTATGCATGACTTATTTATTTATTTTTTTTCCCTGTTCCAGGTTCTCTATAACATTCTTGATTGGCCCACTAAGCCTCATTCCAAATTGATTGTGATAGGTACCTGTTGTTTTTCCTCTCTTTCAGTTATGTTTGGTCCAGCAAGATGTTAACAGTCATGATGATTATAGTAGCAGCATAGTTTCTTCTTATTTTTCAATAAATGTAAATGCAAATATGAATTGCAGGAATAGCAAATACTATGGATCTTCCAGAGAAGTTGCTCCCTCGTATTTCAAGCCGCATGGGTGTCCAAAGGCTTTGCTTTGGCCCCTACAGATATCAGCAGCTTCAAGAAATTATTTCAAGTCGCCTAGCAGGAGTTGAAGTATTTGAAAAGCAAGCTGTAGAATTTGCTTCAAGAAAGGTTTGTCATGGTGGTATTTATTTTTCCTCGTGATTTTGATTCACTCTATATGCACAATATATGCACTCTTTTCTAGATATGGATTTATTAGTTCTCCCAATCAACTTTGAGAATGTTGTACGTCTTCAGGTAGCAGCTATTTCAGGAGATGCACGTCGTGCTCTGGAGATATGCAGGCGTGCAGCAGAAATTGCAGATTATCGCATTAAGAAACTCACTTTGGCTCCTGCTTCTGCTTCTGCAGGTACATTAACTCTGCCTCTTTGGAATTTTCTCTTCATAATTAGAAACAAGAGCTTAAGTTCATAATTCATTTAAGGTAAAGACTTTGGTTTAAACTTTCAGTTCTTGGTTTGTTGGTCCATGGCTAATTACTCCCTTTTACATGCCAACACGAGTCATGTAGCATGTAGTAGCAGATCTGTATTTGCACGGTGATGCAATTCATCATGCATTGAACTAGAAATTCTGAAAGAAAAATGTTCCATACCACTTAATTGTACTTTATAGACTACAGTCGTTTTTCTTACCACCAATCATATTTTTCACCTTCAGTAATTTCTTTGGTTTCAGTTAAACTACATTTTATGTTCTTTCAGATAATGAATGCTTATTTACATTCAATTACTTAATGCATTGCCTGATGAGTACGTGAATGTTCATTTTACTGACACATACAGTGCATAAACGGCATTCTACTAGTCATGTAGATTTAGCAAATCAAAAGTTACAACTTACATGCATCCTTGATTATTAACAAAAATATAAATTGGAACTTAGTGTGTTCATTATGTATTTGACTTTCTAAATTTCTTTATATGCAAATAGTCAACTACCAAATTAATTAATTAAGCAATTGCATTTTTATTCTTGGCAACCTGCTGAGTGTGCAACGTGGCATTTTCTTCTCTAAAAACATTTTGTTTATTTAGTAGTTTACTACATAAGGACTCTTATTTTTTTAACATAAGTAACAATATAGCCAATTCCAGTAAAAGTTTTCGGGGTATATGCCAGATGCTAATAAAAGTTTACAGGGTTCTCAAAGTAGTAGAGTGGTTCGATGGTTTACCCTGCGTTTCTGCTATATGTTACATTTGGTCACATGCAACATTGCCATTGCTTTTCTCTTTTAGTTCTAACTTTCATTGCACACCAATATTTTATCTCATTTTGTTGCAGTTCTGATCACTAAATAATTCTGTATCACCATGTTCCAGGGACAAGCCTTGTTGGTATGGCAGATGTTGAAGCAGCTATTCAGGAAATGTTCCAGGCACCTCATATTCAAGTGAGTTAAATGTTTGCCTTAAATGTACCTTGATTCATATGCTGCTTCAATAAGCTTGCTAGTGATGGAAAGTGTAAAATTGTCATCAAGGAGAAATCAATTCTATATTTATTGTCAAATTTATTGCAATCCTAGTGTTCTAGAACAAACTTTTAAAAGTTCGGGGAAAAAGTAAAGCCACTTTAGTTATTCAGGATTGTGGGTAATAAAAAGTTTAGGTGAGGTATATATTGTACCCTTAAGCACAAACCATAACAACTGATGAAGTCTCTGGTTCCATGGTTCCTTTTTCCTCATTCTTTGTGCATGAATGATATTTGGAACTTGAAAATTCTATTCAGTTGGTAGTTGTGTTATTTTTCCTTGTACTAGTGAAACAGGGTAACTCTAAATTATTTTTATTGGAGAGAAAAGGAGTTAAGATGACAATCATATCTGTTCTTTTTGTTAAAGCATTTCCATTTTGTCCTTTTCAGGTTATGAAAAGCTGTTCCAAACTAAGCAAAATAATCTTGACAGCCATGGTGTATGAACTATACAAAACAGGGATGAGCGAAACCAACTTTGAGAAGGTCACTTTTCAAAAACTTTTATATCTTCTCCAATTTTCCTTGTTGGGTTAGTAAAATACTTCCCCTGCGCTCATGTTTTGGCTCTGAAAACTGAAAGTGTATCTAGGAACTGTAGTGAGCAATAATTCATTCCACTTCCAACAAATATCATATCAAACACTCTGATATTTGTTTTACTCTAAAAGAGGATCAGTCAGCAAACTTCAGATAAAGAATAAAGGTTTCTTGTTTGACCCTTGTTTCAAAAAAAGGTTGATGTACTTGAAATCATAGCTTAGACTGGGAGGGCCTGGCAGGTGAATCATTGTTTTTATTTGTATTTTCTGAAAGATTCTTTTCTATTGCAGTTGGCAATGACTGTTTCATGTCTCTGTGCAAGCAATGGTGAAACATTTCCTGGTTGGGACACACTCTTGAAAGTGGGGTGAGCCATCTTTCACTGGTTTCCTGCTTATACTGTGATAGTGACTATCACTATGTAGCAAATCTTTTAGGCAACATAGACTGATTTTAATTTTAGAACGATAGTGAAAATATGGTTTTGTTTTGCTCTTTGTACCATATTTATTCTCCCGTAAGTAAAGTTTACTAACAAGATCATAGCATTTAGGAGATGGACTTGTCATTTTGATAATTCATTTTCCTTTTTTATTTTTGCAGCTGTAACTACATTAGAATTAGCAATTAATTCTTTTTGTCACTTTATCAACCTTTCTCAATTTTGATGCAGTTTTTGCATATGAGTGCATTGAAAACCAACAAGTTAATAAATAATAATATCACTGGATGCTTCTTATGGAATTGAAACTGAATAAAAAGAGAGGATCATCTGGCATGTTTCAGATGGTATTTATGATATCTATTAGGTGTATTGGATAACATAAATTAACATACGTGATGGTTTCCTTTTCTGCAGCTGTAAGCTTGGTGAATGCAGAATTATTTTATGTGAACCAGGATCCAAGCACAGATTGCAAAAACTGCAGCTAAATTTTCCCAGGTTAGTTCCCTTTTGAACTTTCAGCTTGATTGCCATGTCTGTTCCTCCTACTCCAAAGATTGTGTTTTTCTCATCACCTCAAGCCAGCATTTAATGTAATGAGTATTTAGTGGCAATGGCAAAGTGGCTTCTCACCTTTATTGTATTATTCTTCTATGTTACACGTTAAATTTAGCACAACTATAACTAAGCTATTATCCTTTTAATGGAATTAACCATCCACCCCCACTGATTATGATGGTGTTGAAAACTTTGCTAGCATTGTAACTTAAGAGACCTTATCAGGTGCGGATTTTAGCACTTATACGACTGATTATCCAGGTCTTAAAACCGTACGAATGTTTAATGAGCTGGTCTGCTCTGATAAGTTGTATTGTTACTTAACCAATTTCATCTTGTTTTTTGGCAGTGATGATGTGGCTTTTGCACTGAAAGATAGCAAGGAGCTACCATGGTTGGCCAAGTATCTTTGATTCAAGACTCAAATAATAATGTTCAATTATAGCAGCCACAGTTTTGACATAATTGTTTTTATTTAAATTCTCATGATTTCATGTTGATTTTGATCTTTGGATATTACCAGCTTTTTTAGTACAAGATTTCAATTATAAGATGTTCAATATGGAGAAAAGGAAAGTGTTCCATTTGAGGTTCTGTAGTTTTCCTACGTGAGGAATATCGGGACTAGTATAAATAAGAGGATATCTTATATTTTAGAGGACAGATTATAAGCCTTGAAAATCAGATGATTTTTTTTTAAAAAATATTTTTGGCTAAACATGTAAAGAGTTTATTTGTATGGATTTGTAATGACGAAGCGAATGTGTATGGGACGTCCAATCCACAACTAAGTTTGGAACTTTTCTATTCGTGATATAAAGATCACATCTGACTGTTTAGATTCTTTAAATGAGAAAATAAAGTCCGTTTTCACAAGGATTTGAAAATCCTAAATGGACTAAAATTCTAAAATAGATTTCCTAAATGAATTAAATTAAAACAAAGAAATTGCTAAAATTTGAAATTCTTAATAAAACCTACCTTAAGAGTACAAAACTACCAAAACGAAAGTGAAAAACTAGGCCAGGTTTTGGGGTAAACCTCTTGTAAGATGTGTAGGACTTGCCAATATGGTTCCATCGATATATTATGAATTTAAAGCGGAGATCGTTTCCCCTGCAAACAAAGCCCAGAAAGTGGGGTGCACACGTGTGTCCTAAGGCATGTGCTCTTGAACTGTTGCCTAGCTCTTAAGCTTCATGATACTGCTCACTCAAGTAATTGGATGCCTTGGTTCTTTTTCAATTATTGGTTCGATTGATTGATTATCATTCAGCTTCATGATATAGCTTGTCTTGCAATAGGTTTATAAGCTTGCCAACAGGCACAGTTGTTTCATATAATCTAACATAAATGTGAAGCTTTTGATGGTTTTCGGTGTAATTTTTGGGTAACCCATTTTTTACAAACAACTTTTTTAATGTCAAACGCTCTTTTAAATTTTTTTTTTAAAATTGTTTAATTCCAAATAAACTCTTTTCATCTAATATAACCCTAAAAGGTTTTAACTATTTTAGAAGTTAAAATACTCTCAAAAGCAATGAACATTCTCAACTCTACAGTCCAAAAAAAAGAAAACAAAGCTAAATACCTCAAAGTATATAAAACTGGAGCATATACTGGTTAATTGAAGACCAGAATTTAATATGTTATGCCAAGCTGAATGCAATACCTTAACTGAACCATATCCTCTAGCACCCTTTTTCTAAATTGCAGCTCTTCAGCATCTAAACAAATACATTAACCTTCTCCACAAAGGTAGCGCGATTCACATTGTCGTATGTACTTAAACTTGTGATGAAGTTCTCTGCCATAAGGTCCGGCCTAATATGGCATTTCCATGAATGGAAAGGTAAGCAGCATTTAACCTACAAATCAAGAGTTAAAACATTTGGAAATTAGCAGCCACAAGACAAACATGTAGTTTTTATTAAAAAAATCACAAAGGCAAGGCAAAAAAGTTACTTATCAACATCTGGTGTAGCCAAGGGATCATACAATTCTTCTCTTTGTTCTGTAGCCGGGACAGCACCCGCCATAGCTGCCATATCTGCTACGCCTTCAACCTGAAAATCCACAGCCCAGATAATATAATCTATTTCTTGCAATGGAGAATCATATAATGATGTAAAATAGAGACGACAAGGACTCAAGGAGTGACAGTGAGAAATGAATACTTGGCAATATATCACATACATACATACATACATACATACATATAGTCATGTCTGTGTATGAACACATGAATGTGCGCATAATCCAGAAGAGAAAAACTATACAACTACCAGGCAGGAAGTAACATAGCAGAAATTTTTTTGTTGCATAACTTGCATTTTTATCTGACATGATTTAGAAAATATGAAGGTCATAAATTCCATATCCAACACAAACTATCCACAATAGAGGAAAGATTATAACTAGCAGAAGGGAAGTATGACAGCAGGAATCTATTTTACGGCATACAACTTTAAATATGAACTTTATTGAAGATAATATTTTTTTTTTTTTTTAATAAAAACAGAAAATTTCATTAAAGATTTACAAAGAAAGAATACAAAATTGAACCAATACCCCTAATGTATGATTAAAAAGAACCTCCAGTAAAGATCTATCCAGATTGTTAGATTACACTCCCCAAAACTGTTATAAGATAATAAAACACATTACAAAAGTACAAGTGCTCAACCCCAAAACCCTCCTCAATTGAGATGGACAAAAGATCAAATAAGTATTGATGATGACCAACAATATTTTCTTATTTACATTCACTATTTACTGCTTTTTGACCAACTCAGCCAATGCTTGATACTGAAAAAGCCAGCTTCAATTATAGTAGGCAATACTGCAGAAATAGTAATAAAACTGCCCATCCGAACAAATTCCAATTTTATTTGAAAATCGTTGACATTAACCCCAAGCATTAGATCAAGTTATAAGAAAATTGGGTTGGATTGGCAGGTCTGGGTTAACAATTCTTATCAATAAACTAAAAAGCATAAATTAATGGCAGTTGTTAGTACAGTACTTAGGTTAAAACAATTTACCTGTTGAGGATACTGTGGGTAGCCTGCATATGCACCATATGCATATAATGATGGATCATGAGCAGCCCCATAACCATAGGGATCATAGCCTTGTCCATAACCATAGTAGGCATTCCATTGACTCTGATCTACTTGTGATCCCAAACTACCAGATACGTCCTACAGAACATAAAATTTCTATGTGATATCAGCATTAATTAAAGTATCTACAAAAGTAGGATGAGATCTCATATTCATCATCTATCAGCAATGCGTATGCTAAAATAGAAGCGAGAATTAGACCCTTTCAACACACAATCTAAAATGAATTCTAGTTAAATCCTGCACTTGCTCCTAATCTGCTTCTATTGCTACAACACATTATCATTAATTAATGAGTCTCCATAGGATCTACTGGCTTCTAAACAAACATTATATCATGTGGCATGCATATGGCAAAAAGATCCTCAAAGCTAGAGCAGAATGAGCATTTGATGAAGAAACGCTCTCTTACAAACATCACCTGTTTTCTGCCCCAAGAAACACGGACTTGTTGTTGACCAATCATATGTCCTTGCATCCTTACAATGGCGTCTTCAGCAGATGCCCTATATAGATAAAAGAGGCCACAATGGTTAAGGCTCCATTTGCAAAACAAATAAGATAGGTTAGCAAACTACTTGACTAAAATCTATACTATTTGACCATTTCCACTACAATATTTTCTGCCTCTTTCCAGGCTTTATATTTTTGTAACTCCTGTCTGAGAAAAAAAAAAAGATAAACATAGCAAGGGATATTCCAAATTATACCATAAAATAATGTATAGGCTATAACCAAATTTGAGAACAAATAAGGGTAAAAGAATAGGGGCTGGAAAACAATTTCACTCGTAAGTTTAGACTATCAGGACAATCATGGTTTCTTATGCTGAACAAACCTCGTTCCAAACTGTACAAAGCCACATCCTCGGCCCACAGGAATTTTGACGTTTACAATCTCCCCAAAATGCAAAAATGTTTGCCTCAGTTCTTCTTCTGTGACATTAGGATCCAAGTTACCGACAAAAATCTGCATGAGAAAAAAGATACAAGAGAAAGAGATAAATCACAAATGTGAACATAATCCTGGATCTAAATGCTTAAGTATATCTGACTTACTGTTGTATTATTTATATCATTATCCACAGGAAGCATCTGCACTGGGGTAGTGTATGCTGGAACTGGATATATGGCTGCAGAAGAAAGCCATAGATAAGTGCACCTTTAAGGCTGAAAATTAAAGTATAACATAACAGAATGGAGAATGAAAACTGTTATCCCATTGACGTGCCCAACCCTTGTGCATATACAAACATGAAGCAGAATGAAAAATAGAAACCAAAGGCCATTTAATAAGTGAAATTGCAGGTCTTTTTTTTTTTTCAGTTTCTAAACTTTCGAGATTCTACAGTTTTGGTACATTTCTCTCTCTCTCTCTCTCTCTGTTTTTTTGAAAAACACCATCTTACATGTTACTGGGAACTCATAACAACTTAGACCAATTTATACAATTCTAAGAAGAAGAAAGTAATAACTGGCTAATTATGAGCACGTGTTTCAAAAATAGAACAACGTCCAAAGGATAATATTATATAAGATGATCCTGGTAAACAACATAATGTGCCTATGCAGAGATATGAGAATTAGAACTTTTGGCAATTAAAAATTTAGTATTGTCCTTGTTCCAGAAATGTCTCAGCTAAGAACTGTTTTAATATATCATCCCATGATCTACATGGTGCTTGCAACTTACACGCCACATCATTTGAGCAAAAATATTGGGCAATCTAGCATTACTCATTTTCATATAACCGCTCTCTTGCTCTAGTGGACTCTTTTGTTAACAGGTTTATCTTTATAATCAAATGAATCACGATACTTATTATATATATTGAAACTAATCGTACTTATAATGATTAATTAAAAAAATAGGACAGCCAAAAAAGAAAAGAAATTGAAAAACCAAACACTGAAACTAGCTAGCAGCCAGTTGCATACTCATCTAACAAACACCAAAATATTATTAATCAATGCTGAAGAACCATCAAGGTTTTTAGCGGATATCCATATCTACAAACAAGAAATGCTAACAAAATGAAAGTTGTCACCATGTCAACTCATCAACTCACATCTCTTGACTTAGCAATCTAAGTACAACAAAGAAGGCGTACATATAATATTGTACCAAACATATGTCCGCCCACAGAAGCAAACTGCTAGCTACAAAAGATTGATGCTTCTGATTCCAAACATTCAAGACTGGGTAACTTAAAAAATATTGAAAGTATATATCAATTTAATCTATCCTCTTTCATAAATCAATGAATAACCTAGGTAAGATTAAATCAGCATCAAGTTGAACGGTCATAAGAATCAGGTAATAATTGTGCATGGCAGGAGTTTTAAAAAGTTACAGTTGAAAGTCATCAGAGGCCTGTCCAGGGAATTCCAAAAATTCTCAAAGAAATAAATGTCATTTTGAAAGTGTAAAACAATATAACAATCTGATTCATTTAATTAACTAGCTCACATAGCCTCTGTACAGAAAAGTCAATCTACTCTAAAGCAAAATATGGGTGGATAATTTAGTATGCTCTACGAAAATTAACAAAACAAATATGACCTTTTGCTGCAGGATATTGTTGTTGAAAACCATTTGCCTTTTTCGGTGTAGCTGCACTAATACGCATTGGCCTAGTTGAGCAAAAGACACCATTCATTTCGGTCATCGCACGATTTCTTTCATTCTCATCTAAAAATTTGACAAATCCATATCCCTTTGAGCGTCCAGTGTTTGGATCAGTCACAACCTTGGCGCCCCTAACAGATGGATATTGCGCTCGAAAGGTCTCTTGCAATAGATAATCTGTCACATCAGGTGCTAAATCCCCCACAAAAATCGAATGCTCAGGCCCAGCATCAGGACGCTTTTCACCAATACCAAAAGAAGCCCAATTCAACCTGAAAGGTTGCTCAGTTCCAGGCATTGTCGTCCCATTATAACCCTGCAGAATCCTTTCTGCTGCTGCATGAGAAACAAACTCCACAAACCCATAACCCTCTGGCTGGCCAGTGATCTTGTTACGTATAATCTTTATCGAAACTACCTGTACAGCATACAACAGTTAAAAACCTAAACCACTTTCAATAAAAAACATAAGAACCACAAACTATCATGTTAAACCAAAAAGATAACATTTCTTTCTACAACTGAAGTTCAAAGTTTTAACCAATTTGCTACTCTATTTCCGCCCGAGATTCCCACATGACACACAAGAAAGCTGAATAGCCAATACAGCTCGATTTCCATTGATGCCAACAACAAAAAGAAAATACAAATTCAAGTTATAGCGAAACCCAAAATCAGGGCACGCTTTCTTTTATTATTTATTTATTACGACGAATATAAACCAAATACCTCCCCACCCTGTTGTGAGCCATACTTGAACCCAAGACCTCTTATATAACTACAAAAGACCTGACCAACTAAAAAAAACTAATACCCACAACAAAATAGAAGAGATAACATAGACTAAAAAGAATTGAAATTCAAGAGAAAACGTAAAGCAGAAGTGAAGAGGGAAACCTCGCCGGTGTGAGCGAAGCAGGAGTTGAGGTAGTTCTCGTCGACCCAGTACTGCAAGTCTCCAATCCAGAGGGTTCGAACCTCTTCCAACGACATCGGATGGTGATGATGATACCCTCCACCACCTCCTCCTCCAACTCCTTGGGTCGCCATTGCTGCTTGAGGCTCTCTCTCCCCGTATTTCAATTCAACTTTTCAAGCTTTTCTCTCTCTATACGGTTTCTTGTGTTGTACTAGAAACGCCCCCAGTTTCTTCTGGATATAACTAACCGGGCCGGGCAGGGACGAGTCGGTCCATGGGGTTTTTTCTCCTTGTGGGCTTTAGGAAATCTGGTGAACGAGCTTGCAACAAAGTATTTATTTTTTTCAGAATAAAAGTTATTTTTTATTTTTTTTAGAGGGGTCAAATGGGTTGGGTGTAGGAATGGTAGCAAGTCATGTTCTGGCGAGCTTGGTCAAATTCACAACCGTATTATTATTTGACATTCATATCCGCACCCGTTAACAAACCGGTGAAATTATGTAGGTTAACGAATTTAGGTTTACACCGGCAAGTTTAAATATGAATATAAATCGCAGCTAAAATTAAAAGGTGAATTATAATAAAGTGCATTGATGTTTGATTCTATTGTAATGAAATTGTGAGTTTAGCCTTCATTATAGGTTACTACCCTATCATCAGGGACGTAGCCAGGATTTGAAGTCAAGGTGGGCTAATATAAATTTAATTAGAGACACTTAAGACAAATACATACTAGTTTCATATTAAGGTAATCAACTGTAACAATGTAATATATAGTAAGCCATATTCCTTAAAATGTATTATGTAGACATAATATGTAAATTAAAAAAAAGATAAAAAAAAGTATCAAATAAATATATAATGCAAATACAATAAAAAAAACTACTTAAGTCGTATCTTACGGTTCTTTAAAATGTCAAACTTATCAATTACAAAATCTGAATCAATAGTCTCAGCAATCTCTCTTTCAATATAAATAACCATAGAGTTTGCCAAAAACTCTTGCTCCATTTTATTGCGAATTGATGTCTTAATAAGTTTCATTGCTGAAAATGCTCGTTCTGTTGTTGCTGTGGAGACAGGAAGAGTTAGCACCAAGCGAATCAATCTATCAATCAAGAAATAATGTTGTGACCTTCTACTTTGAACTAACAAACGACATAATTCAGAAAGATAAGCAATATTTTGAAATTGTGGCTGACAAATTACATCTATAATGTCCCAATTGTCTCTTCAAAGTGTTTATGTCATCTCCAGTGAAATCCCGAGGATAGAATTTCTCAGCAAGAGTACAAATAGCATATATACTGAATGATTTGAAACCATCAATAGGATTCAAAGCCTCGCTTAGAATAAGGAGTTCCACTGTTTTCTCTATAAATCTGTTGTTCAACTCCATCAAATGAAAATCAATTACAGCATTAAATATATTAAAATGATAATAATGCTCCACTGTAATATTATTCCTCTGTTGACAAGAGCGTCTTGTACCTTCCATGTAACGGTCACCCATATTAGGTATATCAATGTCATGTCTTTTACAAAATGATACCACACTTTCAAAAAAATCATCCCATTCATCCTCTCGGAGCTGTTGAAGAATTAGTTTTGTAGTTGAGACCAAATTCAATGCATTTAAGATATCTTGAGATTTCATTTGCAGTGCACGACAAAGTACATCAGAGATTCCTAAAACTCTATGCAATAGCAACAAGATAAACACAAAGTCAAAGTTTCTCATATCTTTATATACACCTTGCGCCTCCCCACGTATATTACCACTCAACCCCACATCTGAAAGTTTTTCAAGAAGGGTACAAGTTGAGCCAAACATGTCAATCAACCTACTAACAGAAGTAAAATGTGAACTCCAACGAGTAGGTCAAGCTCGCTGTAAAGAACGAATTTGATTAGCTCCTGTACCACTCTCTAGTTCTGCTGAAGCTATCATATCTATAATTTCATCTTCTCGAATTAATTTCAATTCAGAATGACTTTTAGCAGAAGCACCAACAACGTTAACAACGAAACTTAAATTTGAGAAAAAAAAGCCATACCTCACGCACTTCTTTAGATACTGCAACTAAAGCTAACTGTAGCCGGTGAGCAAAACAATAAATATAGTAGGCATATGGAAAATTTTTAAGGAACAAAGCTTGCAATCCATTCCATTGACCCCGCATGTTGCTAGCACCATCATAACCTTGACCTCTTAAATTTTCAGTTAAGATATTATATCGATCAAGTACAATACATATCTCTCTTTTTAAAGTTGAGGCATTTGTGTCACCCACACCCACAATTTCAAAAAATCATTCCCGAACAAACCCATCGACATCGACATACCTTAAGATAATAGCCATTTGTTCCTTATTGGATTCATCAACTGATTCATCAATAAGAATACAAAATTTAGCATCTCCAATTTCCTCCCGAATTTTATCCCGAACACAGTCAGCAAGAATCTTCAGTAACTCATGTTGAATCATCGGTGATGTATACTTTGCATTTTGAGCAGCATTATCCAAGACAACTCCAGCAATCTCATTATTCACTCTTACCTGCAATTTTATCAATTCAATAAAGTTTCCGCGATTAGTAGAATTGATGGATTCATCATTACCTCTAAAGGCACACCCTTGCAATGCTAACCACTTCACAGTTTCTATTGAAGTCTTGAGAAGCAATCGATTCTGCATAACTGCTTGTGAAGATTGTTTATTATTCTTTTATCAATATGCAAAGATGAGTCTTTCAAGTTTGCCCATTGCTGTATAGCCGTATTGTGTAGTGAACGGTGATCATCATCTCCTTCATGTTTTTTCAATGGACAATTGTCTCCACAATTAACTCTCTTCCAATTGTTTAAACCCTCAATAGTGAACGTGCGATATTGTGATGTACTACTATCAAAAAGATAGCACGGAAAACAATATGCACGATCATTTTCTATGGAGTACTCAAGCCATGAAAATTTTGTGAACCAAGAACGTTGAAACCGACGATTTTGATTCCCACTTTCCGACAACGGATAGTCAAAAATAGGTTGACATGGTCCCATATCAATATAAACTCTTCGAACCTCATCTTGCTTATTAATAGGATATTGTCATATTGGAATACGCTTTCCGGGATCACGTTCAAAATAAGGAGTATCGGTGTGAGATGGAGTGTAGTCGTTATCAAATTTAGACCTTTTAGTCTTGGTAGGAGACTTTGGACTTGTAGTATCCATATCACTTACAACATTTGACCTACTTGATGATTGGCCATCATCTTTTTTATTGAAATAATGAAAGATATTTTTTCTTTTCATGATGACCTACAAAAATAATTAAATATATTTTAAAAACTTCAAAACAAAAATCACATTACAAATAATCATATACCAAAACTATTAAATTTCTAATGGAATAGGAAAAAATTATTTAGCATAAAAATCCTTAATTTTCTAAAATTATGTTCATACAAAACTACTAACCTTAAAAAAAAAACTATTAAACCATAAAAGATGTGCATAATAAGAAGAAATATTTAATTAGTATTAATTTAAATAAACAACTAACTAATATCACAAAATTAAATATTTCTAATGGAATAGGAAGAAATTATTTAGTATAAAAATCCCTAATTTTCTAAAATTATGTTCATACAAAACTACTAACCTTAAAAAAAAATCATTAAACCATAAAAGATGTGCATAATAAGAAGAAATATTTAATAAGTATTCATTTAAATAAACAACTAGCTAATCTCACAAAATTAAATATTTCTAATGGAATAGGAAGAAATTATTTAGTATAAAAATCCCTAATTTTCTAAAATTATGTTCATACAAAACTACTAACCTTAAAAAAAAACCATTAAACCATAAAAGATGTGCATAATAAGAAGAAATATTTAATAAGTATTTGGTGAGTTGTGAGGAGAAGAGAAAACAAAAAAAGCTACTGCCAGTTACTGTAGCATCTGATGAGGAAGAGAGAATATGATTTTAGATTTGTGATATGTGGAGTAATTAGGTTAAATTGGTTAGGATAAATTTAAGGTTAAAATACTATTGAGCCTTCTCATTTTTTTAAGTTTTTGGACTTTTTACTTATTTTTTTCCTTTCAATTTTATCAGGCCCAACAGCCCAAATGATGTGTGTGTGTGTATATATATATTTTTTGAAAGAGCCCAAATTACATTTATTTATCATTTTTTTTCATTTTAACAGGGTGGGCTTAAGCCCACCCTAGCCCTTACATGGGCTACGTCCCTGCCTATCATCAGTTGATCCAGTCAGATTTAATGGTTTGACTATTACTTATGTGTAGAATAATAACATAACTATATCTGGTTAAAAAATTAAAAAAATTAATTTTTTTAAAAAATGGATCTTGATGGACAGTAGAGATCCATTTAATTTTTTTTTTTACAATTTAAAAAAAATATATTTTTTAGAAAAAAATGAAGGTGAAAATGATCATATTATCCTTTGACTATTGGTCGACAGTCAAATCTAACGTTTAACCAGTTAATCAAGGGTACTTAATGTATAATTAAGGTTAAACTCACGATTTTATTGCAATATGACTAAACATCAGGGTATTTCATAACAATTCGTCCAAAATTAAATCATCTTCAAATCTTCAAGTCTACCATATTCAAATTCATAATAACAAAATGAGAGAGAGAGAGAGAGAGAGAGAGAGAGAGAGAGAGAGGTACCAGTGGATAAGGGTGAAAGAGAGAGAGAGAGAGAGGTACCAGTGGATAAGGGTGAAAGAGAGAGAGATATGAGGTACCAGTGGATAAGGGTGAAAAAAAGTTAGAGAATGGAAGAAGAACATTATAGTGAAATTAGGTTTTGTATTTTTTTTTTATAGCAGATTTTGTATTTTTATATAGGGGTAATTGCACTAAGTATTTTTATATTGAGGGTAATTGCATTAACTCCTCGTGATTATAAGTATAAATGCATAAAAATGGTGAAAATATAATAATAGCACTGACACCCCTTTAACCAGTTAACTAATGGTAGAATTATGGTAGACTTTGAAGGAACAATGTCATTTTTACCCTTATAAATTTAACCTCACTTGATAAAAAGAAAAAAAATCATTACGTGTAGTAATAATAATAATAAATGCTTTCCATCTGGTCTTCAACTATGGACTGCTATCAATTTTTTTTAAAACCCACAAATATACCAGGAACAGGGGCGGAACAAGAAGACTAAAGGGGGGGGGGGGGGGGGGGGGGGGGGTAGAAGATATCTACGTAATGTCTGAAATTTTTTATTTATATCATAAGATATTAAAAAAAAACATAGGCAACCAAATCAAAAGCCACAATCAAATTGAAAATAAAACATAAATAATAGATTTTTAATTACCTGTAAATATCTAGTCAAGTGTGACTAAGATATTTACAAAAACAAGAATACCTAAAAGAAAGATGTTTACAGCTCTTAAAGTTGTCCAGGATGTTCTCTTAATGACATAAAGTCATCTATTATCGACTCACTGCTAAATTTTTCTGCAATTTCCTTTTCGATGTAGACCACTAAGTAATTTGCTAGAAACTTATCATCCATCTTATTGCGAAGACCAGTTTTAACTAGTTTCATAGCTGAAAATGCTCTCTCTGTAGTTGCTGTAGAAACTGGAAGTGTCAAGATAAGACGAATTAATCTATCAATCAAAGGAAAATGATGTGAACTTCTTGTTTTTGCCAATGCTCGGCACAATTCAGAAATTGTAGACATTTTCTGAAAAACCTGCTGTTGAGACACATATAATTTATAATGTTTCAGTTCAAAGTTCAAAAGATCTCTCTCATGCTCTGTAAAATCCATAGGATAAAATTTATCTGCTAGCTTGCAAATATTATCAATGTTAAATGATTTAAAGTCGTCCCTTGGATCTAAAGCTGAGCTGAGAGTAAGTAGTTCCATTGCTTGCTCACTGAATCTGTTATTTAATTCTTGCAATTGAGAGTCTATTGTAGCTGTGAATATTTCAACCCGATAATGATGCTCAATTGTGATGTGCTCCTTTTTGTGAGAAGAACAACCTCGACCCATTAAATAACGGTCACTCATATTAGGCACATCAATTTTATATCTCGAACAAAATGAATTCACATTTTCAAGTAAAGATTGTAACACCCCCTGACCCGACCCGACTAGATCGACCCAGGAAGCGCTACCGGGTTTTCAATACTTTACTTAATTCACTTTATAAATTACAACCCAGTGAAAATCATATCAATTGTATTTTAAAAATATGTTTCTAGTGAGCCCATCAAACTTCATTTTTCAAAAATTTCGGCAGAGTTTCCTCTATTTTTCTGATTTCCCAAAACCTGTTTTCAATAAAACAAATATAATACAATATAATTCCAACACTTCTATATCCAAATTTTCAAATCAATGCGCACTCTGCCGTTTAGTACGACTTCCAAACAGTTTCAAATAAAACATATATAATTAATATTTACAAACATTTGAAAAGAAATATAAATCATAAAGCACTTATTTACAAAACATATATATATATATATATATATATATATATATATATACATGTCGAATTACAGATTTCTGTATATGCATGCTTAACTAAATACAATATACAATTAAAATTCAATTATAGCTACTCAAAAGAATTGTGACTCTGGACCTTCAATCTGCTGTTACTTCCTCTCTATTCTTTGTTTGCCCCTGTGTCTCTGATACCTACGCGTGATAAAATCAACGCGCTAAGCAATAATGCCTAGTGGGTGTACACTAAACTTATTTATCAAATTCACAAAATAAATTTCACAATAAAATATCATAATCCTTTTGTATAAAAACATGTCATTAATCAATTCAATCACTGAAATCCATCGTATGAAAATAAAAGGCATTAAAGTAACTTAAATCATTAATTCATACAAAATCACATTCTCAATTCTGGCCATACACTCATCATACATATCTATATCTGTAACTTCGGTGTAACGTTTACCTCCGGAATTCGCCTAAACTGGACTATGCTAGGTTTGCCCCACGAGATGTAACTGTCATGAATATCAATACAATATCTATCTCCGGGATTCGCCTAAACTGGACTATACCAGGTTTGCCCCGCGAGATGTAACTGTCAGGAATACAGTGCAATGGCTATCTCTGGGATTCGCCTAAACTGGACTTGCCAGGTTTGCCCCGCGAGATACAGCAGTCATCAATATCAGTACAATAGTTATCTCCGGGATTCGCCTAAACTGGACTTGCCAGGTTTGCCCCGCGAGATACAGCAGTCATCAATATCAGTACAATAGTTATCTCCGGGATTCGCCTAAACTGGACTATACCAGGTTTGCCCCGCGAGATACAATAGTCTTAACTCGTTATATATATATATATATATATATATATATATATATATATATATATATATTTTCCAATTAATCAACAGTTTCACAAATCAAAATAAAAGTCAAGACTCAACATTTTCAAACAATATTCAAAATACATAATCCATACATTTCATATCAAAACTTTTCGTTTATTTCGAAATCAACAATTATACTTTCAAACAATTTATTTGAAAATAACCGTTGTAAATCAAAAATCGATTTAATCAGAATATTCAGAATATTCAAATCAAGAATACATATAAACAAGGGTTAATTGCACTAACATCCCCTGTTGAATAGTGTTATTGCACTCGCTGGCAAGTTTTCCGTTTATTGCACAAACCACCCCTCGATTTAGTTGACTGGACCGTTGACTCGCGGTCAAATTGATATTTTGGTCAAAAAGACCATTTTACCCTTGCCATTTTATTTTATTTCTAACTTATTCAATAAATTATTATTTTTAATAATTATATAAATATTTAATTATATAAAAATAATTTATATAATTAAAAAATAAAAAATAATCAGATTCATCAAACAAATAACCACCTACATCATCAATTCCAGATTTTTTTTTTCCCAGATTCATCATCAATCAAACTACTTCAATTCCAGATTTTTTTTTTTTCAACCCAGATTTTTTAGAAATGTTTTCAGAATTTTTTTCAAAAGTATAGTCAACCCATAAGCTTCATACAACCAAGTGAATGTCCCCAAAATCGCTTCCTCAGTTTCTTTGACTAGATCATTTACACCAAACTAACTTCCAAATGTGCAGCAACCATCATTCACACCAAAGAAAAAAAAAATCAAAGAAACTGAGGATCCACAATCAACCCACAAGCTTCAATACAACCATGTGAATGACCCCAATCGCCTCCTCAGTTTCTTTAACTGGATCCATTTTCGAATTGGTATCCACAGTTAATCTTCAACACCAACTACCCAGCAACCATCATTCACAAAAAAATAAAAAATTAAAAAATTAAAATGGGAGCAGATCCGATCTGCTCCATTGATGGACTGGTGCGCCATCTGATGGACGATCTGCGATGGAGTCCATTGCAGATGGAAGTTCCATCTACGATGAACTCCATGGCAGATGAAAGCTCCAGACCATCGCAGATGGCTCTGTGATGGAACCATCGCAGATGGTGCGATGGCCATCACAGAGTTCTCTGGAAAAGAAAAAAAAAAAAAAAAGAAGACGAAGAAAAAAAAGACGAAGAAGAAAAAGACGAAGAAGAAGAAGATAATGGAAGAAGATAATGGAAGAAGATATTTATATAATTATTTTATTATAATTAAAAAATTAAAATGGGAGCAGATATGTGGATCTGCTCCATTGATGGACTGGTGCTCCATCTGATGGACGATCTGCGATGGAGTCCATTGCAGATGGAAGTTTCATCTACGATGAACTCCATGGCAGATGAAAGCTCCAGACCATCGCAGATGGCTTTGTGATGGAACCATCGCAGATGGCTCTGTGATGGAACCATCGCAGATGGTGCGATGGCCATCCCAGATGGTGCGATGGCCATCCCAGAGTTCTCTGGAAAAGAAAAAAAGAAGAAGAAGAATTAGAAAAAGAAGACGAAGAAAAAAAAGACGAAGAAGAAAATGACGAAGAAGAAGAAGATAACGGAAGAAGATAATGGAAGAAGATATTTATATAATTATTTTATTTTTTAATTATATAAATTATTTTTATATAATTAAATATTTATATAATTATTAAAAAATAATAATTTATTGAATAAGTTAGAAATAAAATAAAATGGCAAGGGTAAAATGGTCTTTTTGACCAAAAATATCAATTTGACCGCGAGTCAACGGTCCAGTCAACGAAATCGAGAGGTGGTTTGTGCAATAAACGGAAAACTTGCCAGCGAGTGCAATAACACTATTCAACAGGGGATGTTAGTGCAATTAACCCTATAAACAAATATCCATCAAAATATTCAAATACACTTAGATTCAAATAAAACAAAGGTTTCGAAAAGAAGTGTACACCAACCTGGTTTCCGTTTTTCGCACAGTACTTCTTCTGGATTTCTTTTTTTCCTTTCTCTTTCCTTTTTCTCTTTTCCTTTTCTTTCTTCTTTTCTTCTTCTTTCTCTTCTCTTCTTCTCTTCCTCTTCTTCTTCCTCTTCTTCTTCTTCTTCTTCTTCTTCTTCTTCTTCTTCTTCTTCTTCTTCTTCTTCTTCTTCTTCTTCTTTCTTTTCTTTCTTCCTCGGTCTCTCTTTCTCTCTGTTTTCTCCCTTTCCTGTTTTCTGGAGACTTCTCACGTCTCTTATTTTTTTATATAAAATTTCAGTCGTCGCGACTGTCATCGCGACCTGTGGTCGCGCCACCAGGTCGCGTTGCTCACTGGAGCAACTCCACCGCCTTCATCGCGATCACCCATCGCGGTACCTTGATCGCGCTGGTGGTCGCGTTGCTCACTGCCAGAATTTCACTTTTTCATCGCGAGCCAGTCAGCGCGATCTGTGGTCGCGGTGCTCACTGCTCGAAAATGCCATTTTTCGCCGCGAACAGCTCATTGCGATCTGTGGTCGCGGTGAGGGGTCGCGGTACACACTGCCCCAGTTTTTCACTCATTTTTCTTCATGCATCATTTCTGGACCGTTCCATCTGGTCCATCTGAAAATCATAAAAATAAACATACATTTAATTACTTTTTATACCCCTCTAATCATAACTTTTTACATTCTCATTTTCAAAATTAATTATTCAAAATTTGGGATGTTACAAAGATTCTCAACCATATTCTCTCATATTCTAGATGAGTGCCTTCGTTGTAGAAATGAGATGCATTGCATTAGAAATATCTTGAGACTTTTGTTGCAAGGCTTGACAAAGAATATTGGTGAATCCCATTATTTCCTTTATCAAATGCAAAATAAATATGAACTCAAATGAAGTAATAGCATCATAAGCGGCATCTGCATCCCCACGCTGAGTATAATTAGATCCATCATTTATGATATTTTGAAGCACTACACAAGTTGGACCGAAAAGTTTGCTAAAATTTTAAGCAACTCAATAATTAGATCCATCATTTAGTTTGCTAAAATTTTAAGCAACTCAATAAAATTACCTCGATTTTTTGATTCCAGAGACTCATTGTGTCCTCTAAAAGCGCATCCTTGAAATGTAAGCCATCTAATAGAATCAATAGAGCTCTTAAGTCGTAAGCGATTATTCATGATTTGTTCTGAAGTTTGGCGATTAATTGCCTTGTCAATGTGGCAACCTTGATTCATTAGATCGTTGCAAGATTGCACGGTAATATTATGTGTTGAGCAAGGTTCTTCAGTCACATGCTTTTTAAACGCACACCTTGTGCCATCATTAACTTTTTTCCAATTTCGAAACCCATCAAGTGTAAATGCATTTGATCCATATGGACCATGTCCTTTAAGTTTTGCAAAGAGAAAACATGGCAAGCAAAATGCATCCTTTAAAGGAGAGTATTCTAACCAATGGAATTTTTCAAACCACCAAAATTGAAATCTACGAGGATGCTTCGACTTTGAAAATGGATACTCTGAAAGTTGAAATTGATACGGTCCAGCTTTAATATAAGCTCGTCGAATTTCATCTTGTTCACTAATTGGATAATCCCAAATTTGTCGACGCAAGCCCGGATCACGTACTAAAGAGTTTTTATTATTGTCAACTTCTTTTGGTTGAACTCTAGGAGATTTAGAAGGACGATGCTCGTCCGTGGAAGGTTCCGGCTTAGATGGAGGAGGACAAAGAGGTGCGTCATCTTCATGTACATCTTTTCTTTTAAAAAAAGAATCGATTGTCCTAGACGACTTAGCCATAATTCTAAGAATGATTTTTTAAGATTGCACAATCACAAACTTGTAATGTAAAACATTTAGGAGGTTTATTTAAATTTTCAACTACATGTCTACAATAAACAATTCATACAAGACAAAAGCATAAATTATGCTACATAATATCATATTATATCATATTAAAAAACAGCAAGATGTTAAAAAATAGAAACACGTCTACAATTGGAAATTACAAAATTATTAATTTTTTCTCTAATTTTTTAATAAGCCCTAATTATATTATGTAGACTGTAGTTCAAACAAATTTAATTATTAAATAAAACTAACTACTTACAAATACTATTTAAATAAATTAAATAACTAATCTAATTATTAAATGAAATGATTAATATAATTATATAAATTACTTATATAAAACTAACTTACTACTAAGTACTAACAAATACTGTTTAAATAAATTAAATAACTAATCTAATTATTAAATGAAAGGATCAATATAATTATATAAATTACTTATATAAAACTGACAAATACTACTAACAAATACTGTTTAACTCAATTAAATAATTAATAAATAATATTTAAATAAAGTAAATAAATATAAAAAATATAAAATTACCTTGGAAAATGTAGAAGTAGAAGGATATAACATTGAAATTGGTTGAATCACAAAAAAAAAATAGTAGCTTGAAGCCTGATTGTATCAACTATGAAGCTTGGAGACATGGAGTTTTTTTTATTTTTTTGCCATCGAGATTGTAAAAACTAGAGTAGACTGAGTAGTGCTTCGGCAGTTCTGCGGCCATGAAAGAAGACCCTGGAAAAAGTAAGAAAAGTGGAGGGTTTAGGTTATTTTATATTCTGACTTTTTAGTCTTTAATTAAGTTAAATAGGACTATTTTGGTATAGTTTATGTTTTTTTTTTTGTGCAAAAGAACCAGAAAATAGAAAAAAAAAAAAAAAGGAATAACCATAAATGATTTGCTAGGAATCCTGATCAACCACAGATATCCACACAATTAAAAAACCTTAACACAATCCAGCAATTCACAGCTACAGCCGGCAGCATTGCGGATGTTGCTCCCAAAAGCACTAGAAGGTTAATTAATGGAATCCATTTTTGGTTAAGGAATGCTTTGTGTAGTACCCATACCAAGACCGGTCCAAATGCTCCTCCAAGGAAGAACCAGTTAAGAGCTGAGTAGTTTCCCGCAGAGCCAAAGATATGCTTTGGTCCAACCAAACCTCAGATCACAAATGCACCAAAGAATACAGAGTCTCAAATTTTAATGCCCATGTTTCTAAATTTGAATACAGATTTACAGGGTTGATGTGTCTAGATATGAGTGGATAAATTATTATTATTTTTTTTCATTTTTTAATAACACTGAATTGAAAGACGATTTTGCCCCTCTAATGTTAAAGACTAACTGTAGTCAATGGTTGACCATCGTTAATCAACGGGTCAGAGAGAATGTCAGTGCCATTATCATATTTTCACAAATTTTTGTGCAATTACGCCTATAACCACGGGAAGGTAGTGCAATTTGCCCTTTTATATATTAGCTCACATCATTTTAAGCTAAGACTTATTTTGACCTTTTTCAGGGTTTTATTATTATTTATATTTTTTTAATTTATACGGATTTACGTGTTCAAATATATATATATATATATATATATATATATATATATATATATTAAATTTACGCCCAAACCCGCATCAAGTTTAATTTTGCATCCACATCCATTTTATGAATTCGATTAGTAAATTCCACACTTGCCGATCGCAGGTGGGCATCCGCAGGTTTACAGGTGAAATTGTTATCCCTATTTAGATGGTCCGTGTAACACCTCCTGATCCGATCCGACTGGATCGACCCAGGGAGCACTACCGGGTTTTCAAAACTTTCTAAATTCATATTTTTCCATTTCAAACCATTGAAAACTCGTATTAATTTATAATTTAAAAACATTTTTCTAGTGAGCCCATTGAAATTACAATTTTTAAAAATTTCGGCAGAGTTTCCTTTTGTTTTTTTCTGATTTCCCAAAAACCTGTTTCAAACAACTCAATTCAAATACATTTCACAACAACACTTCAAATCTCATTTCATTCAAATGCGCACTCTGCCGTTTAGTGCGACTTTCAAACAGTGTATAAAACATTTCATTAATTACAGTCCTTCGAAAAATGTAAAACATAAAGCATAAAATAATTAATTACAGCACATAATTACAAAATATAATTACAAATTCTCTGTATATGCATGCATATCTAGTTACATTATACAGAAATATTTATATAACTAACTACCCCAAAAGATGGTGAGTATGACTCTGAACTCTCCTCTGCAGCTGGTGCCTTTTCAGTCTTTTCCGTCCTCGGTATCTTTATTACCTACGCGTTAGAAACAAAACTAACGTGCTAAGCAATACTGCTTAGTGGGTGTACACTAAAATAAATGGTAATATAATATAAAACAGTATATCTAAAACAATATATCGTAAATTAAAAATTCAGAAAGATATATAAATAAACAAAAAAAAACTTAAAAACAGAATTTCAGAAATATAACTATATATAACAAAAACTATATAAACACACAGTGTTTCAAAAGTTTCTGGGTTTCAATTTTAATATCATTTCTTTATTTTCCATAACATTTTCTAACCATAACTTCTCAATCTGGCCCGTGATACACATAACAGGGTTTACAGGACTGGATTACGAGTTTTTCAGTAGGGTTTCCCATCTCATATGAAATGGTATCCCTCTATATAAACAGTCAGTTTCCCATTTCACAAGGAAATGGTATCCGGATATTTTCACAGTCGGTTTCCCATTTCATGAGGAAATGGTATCCGTATTAAACAGTCGGTTTCCCATTTCACGAGGAAATAGTATCCGTATTATCAACAATCAGAGACATCATACATCACGGTGCAGTACTGCTATAAATTCACCCAATTGACATGTCAATCTCTTATATCCATATATTCCTATACATATATCAGGGCTATAAAATTTAATTCAGGAAATACAAATATTCAGTCACATTTCAAACAACTTTACAATAATCAAATTTCAAACTCAATATTCATTGATAATTATAAATAACAGAATACAGAAAATAAATCCATAGATTCGATATAAGCCCAATTTCTGTATCTCAAAATCAATTTCAAATATTCTTCACAATTTGGAAAATAACTATTGCAATCAATATACGAAATACGACTATACGAAAATTATAAATGTGAACTTAGATTCTTTAAGTCAATAAACAATATAAAAAGGTTTCAGAACTGTGTGTACACCAACCTGGATACCGTTTTACCGATTCTACGTCCTTTTCCTTCTGAGTTTCCCTTTTTCCTTTCTTTCTTTTCTTCCTCTTCTTTCCTTTCTCTTCTTTTCTTCTTCCTCCTTTCTTTTCTCTTCTTTTCTTCTTCCTCTTCTTTTCTTCTTCTTTCTCTTCTCTTCTTCTTTCCCTTCTTTTTCTTCTTCTTCTTCTTCTTCTTTTTTCTTTCTTTTTTCTTCTTTTCTCGTTTTCTGCTCTCTCTCCCTCTCTGTCTATTTTTCGATGGCTTCTGTGAGAAGCTAATTTTTTTATTTATATTATTTCGGTCATCGCGACCGTCGTCGCGACCTGTGGTCGCGCTACCAGGTCGCGTTGCTCTCTGGAGCAACTTCACCGCTTTCATCGCGATCACACATCGCGGTATCCTGGTCGTGATGCTCACTGCCAGGATTTTCACTTTTTCGTCGCGAGCCAGTCAGCGCGATCTGTGGTCGCGTTGCTCACTGCCCGAAAATGTCGTTTTTCGCCGCGAGCAGCTCATCGTGATCTGTGGTCGTGGTACCCACTGTCTCAGTTTTTCACTTCTTTTTTGTCATGCATCATTTCTGGACCGTTCCATCTGGTCCACCTGAAAACCATAAAAATAAACATACTTTTAATTACGTTTTCTACCCCTCAACTCACAAAATTTATATTTATATATTCAAAATTAATTATTTTAAAATTTGGGATGTTACAGTCCGAGCCTATCCCTCAAATTGAGGGCCAAGTCCACATCCAAGCCCTATGATTGGGTGGGCCGAGCTTGCCAATTAAGGCTCATGAACTCGAAGGGTTGGGCTTGAAAGACGGCGTCGAACTTAAAGAATGAGAAATTTTAATAGTACACACAGAACAAGTCGGCCCAACCAATTTGACACTTCTAGTTTTTTTTTAATGGTACAATTACAAGATTAATAATAAGTTTGTCGGGCGTAAAGCGAGAAAACTATTCACACATACTGATAAATGCATAGGGTGGGAATTGAACCCTCGTTACTAAGGTGAAAGGGATATACACTAATTACTTAGATTATAAATGAATATGCACTTTTTTTAACCTTCTCACTTTTTTTTATCAAGTTTGTTTTCATTTTGAGACAAACTTACATTATTATTTGGAAAAATTACACAAACACCCTAAAGTTTAATAAAATTAAATAGATAGACAAGATTTGAGTATATCAACACAAGCCTCACCTGAAGTTTGATAAATATTACATAAACATCCCCTACTGTCAACTTTAGTCCATTAACGTTAGTCTGACAGTGGATAAAAGTACTAAAAGATTCAAATGCCCTTAAAAGATTAATAGTCAGACTGTCACTTTTGACAAGACACTATATTTGTCTGCTAATGGTATATTGCTCATTTGTTTGTCTGCTAATAATATATTACCATTAATTTTGATCTTTTTGTCCTTTTACATTTGAAAAATGGCAAGAAAATTTAAAATTTTGAAGAGTATCTGCCAATCCCTAGTTAAAAATAATAAATAAAAGGGTAATTTGTATTTTTCTCTTCTCCATCATCATCATTATCACCATGCAAATTTAATATTTTCTCTTTCTCCTTCATCACCATCATTATCATTTATCATCATCATCATCAACAACTCAAAAACAACAATTTTTTTAAATTTATTTTCTCATCAACTCAAATACAATCCATATTCAACCACTCAAACCATCACCTAAACACCACCTAAACCACCGAATATGTATTTTTTTATTCAATTTTTTTTAATTACCCATTCAAAGTCAAATTCTACCACCACCCAATTTGCATTTTTCTCTTCTATTTTTTTCAAAAGATTTTTTCATCAACCATTTAAACTCAAACACAAATTCCACCACACAACCATCACTGTTGCATCTCTTTTGCAGCCGCCTGCCTAAGCGTCTAAGACTACCACAAACCACCATTTAATCTCCTTTGCGACGCAGGTTCCAAGCACCCAACAGCACCCCAAACCACCATCCAACTACAAGCGAGATAGATCGGGAGAAGTAGATAGAGGGGATAGTTGCAAAATTTAGAGAGAGAGACGGTGAGATTAGAGAGAGAAATGGGTGAAGAAAGTGAAAGAAAGAGATGGGGACACTACAAGAAAACATGACATCCACTACAGGATATTCACTACGGGCATCAGGGGCCCGATTTTGATGTCTATATCTAGTACGGGTCTTTTTAAGCTCGTAGTAGATACGACATTACTTACATCGGGCTTTTTAGACCCGTATTAGATGACAAAATCCACTACAGGCCATTATAATGACCATAGTAGATATGAAATTACTATAGCGGGCTTTTTTGTCCATATTAGATGTTAAAATCCACTACGGACCATTGATAGGCCCATAGTGGATATGAAATTTCCAAAATTAAAAAACCCCAAAATCAATTTTCTTCATAACACTCTCGAATTCCTAAAAGTCTCTCAAATCACTTTTCTTCCATCGCCAAGAACACCCATCAAGGACGACGACAAGAACGGCGGCGGCCAACTACCGAGAAGCGCCCCAAGCTTTCAGTGGGTTTTCAATTTTTCAGACATCGAAAAGCTTCAATCTTTCTCTTAGTCTCAAGTATTTTTTTCAGTGTTCTAAAAATCGCTAGGCGCTACCTAGGCAGTGGGGTAGCGCCTAGCAATTTTTCGGCTAGGCGTCAATTAATCGGCGCCTAGGCGGTTCTTCGGAGGTCAACGGTCAACGTGTTGACCGTACCGTTGACCACATGAAAAAATTTCCTGTATAACTTCTAAACAATATGAAATTAAGTCATTCCAAACACCAAACATTCCAAACAATATAAAACTAAGTCATTTTATCAAACACTTAGATTGCATAATATATTTAACAAGTCTAGCAACAATAACTCTTAAAAATTGTCAAACATAGAAGAGAAATACCTTAGAGATGGTTGTTGATGGAAAAAATGGGTTGAAAATGGGCAAAAAATAAAGAAGATGGAGATGTTGTGTGCTGCCGAAGAACAGAGAAGAGAATGGAAAAAAATTGATTTGGGGCTTTGTATGTTCTGATTGCTTCTGCCCGAGTTTAGGATTTTTTTTGGTTTTAATAACATGCCAAAACGACGTCGTTTTGGCATTGTTATTAAAACAGCCAAAACGACGTCGTTTTAGCTGTTATTTTCAAAAAAAAAATCACTCTCCGCTGCTAGGCGGCCGCGGTCTACACGGCTGGGCGATCGTGTAGACCGAATCGATCGCCTAGGTGGCTGTCTAGAATGGTCGATTTGGCCATTTTACAGGCGGGGGCCGGCCGTCTAGCGCCTAGGCGGCCGATTTCGGCGATTTTTAGAACCATGTTTTTTTTTCTATGTTGTGCACTTGTGCTTTTGTTTTTTGAAATGCTATTTGATGAAATACTGTGAATTGTTGTTGTATTTGGCTGGTATTTGAAGTGCTGAGACTGAAACAGGATCCCAACAGTCACACATACCTTTGCTCTAACAATATGAAGATAAAAGAAAATTAATTAATTAATTTTAGTTTAAAATTCATGCACGTTGTCTCTTGTTATGTTAGATGTGCTTTTGAAGTTTTGAGAAAAGTGATTTGGTTTTTAATTTAATCATGGAAATACAAATTGAGTGGATATATCAAATGTGTTGATATATCATGGGTTTTAATTTAATTTAGTCATGAGTTTTAATCGACTTCTATAGAAGTTCAATTTTTCAGTGGATTTTCAAATACATTTGTTTAACTTTGGGCTTTTTGGATGGTTCTTCTCTGTCTTTGATTGTTCCCTCTAATGAAGCCTAAACATTTGTTAGAGATTTATTTGAAAAAAGACCATTACAAGAAAATGTTGCATTTGCTGCATATTTTATACTGCAAAAGTCAATATGTGGTAAATATAATAAAACAAAATATGCATAATACTCACCATGAATGGTAGCGTGACAACTTATTTGCAGCACTCGTTTACCAGATGTGTAACCACAATAATTAAAAGAATATTAAAAAAAATAAAAAAAAATCTCTTTTCTTCCTTTGTTTCACGTCTCTCTCTTTAGCTACCTTCTCCATTGAAACCCTAAAACCCTCTCTTTCACACCTCTCTCTCTAGTTTTTCCCTTTCTTCAATTGTAACCCTCAACTTGATAAATTCATGAAAGATGATTGATTTTGAGCATTTCGAGTTTTGATGGAGGTCTCTCACATAATTGTGAGTACTATAGTCTATAACTCTCTCTCTCTCTAGAAATCCAAATATTCTCTTCAGTTGTCTGGTTGCTGTGATTATTTGAAGAAAAGTAAAATAAATTTAATTATTTAACCTATTAATGTTATTTTTGTTTTTAGGAATTAGAATAGGTTAAGAAATTTGATACTCTTTCTTCTCCTAAAATATTCTTTGATTTTTTTGATTTGATTGTTGCTTCTACTTTCTATTGTTTTCATGTTTGCTTTGATCTTTTACGATTGTTGGTGGTTTTGATTTCCCCTATTTTGTAATTTCCCTGTTTGCTTTGATATCTTATTATTATCATTTTCTCTTGTACATTTGGACAATTTCATTGTATAATCACATGTGGACAATGAGCATGAGCTACTGGTTTCATAAAATTAATGGAAGAGTAATCTCTCCCATTCAATTAACTACATTTTAGGCTCCAAGTAAATTACCAACAACACTCCATCAACCAACAGAAGGCATTGTTTGTCAAAATGAGTTTTCAACATGTACTGCTTTCTCCAAAATACATTTTTCTTCTATTTTTTTTATTTGTTGGTGAACTTGACATTCATATATGGGGTTATTATTTCAGTTCTCTTATTGGAAACTGATTAACAGGTCAAATTCTAAAAGCACTTGCAATTCAACTCTTACCAGTTTGTGAGCCCCTTTATTATAAATTGTTATCATCTTAATCAATTATGTGAGCTTTGATGAATAGATAAAGATTGTATTGTTTTTAATTTAGATTTTGTACATGATAACTATGTAGAGCTTCTGCAGGTCCCTGTGCCACAGTCTCCTCCCTCCTGGCAAACTTTCTTGTGCCAAGTCATTCTTGATTGATTTAAGAGCTTCTGCGGATTCGTTCTTGTCACAGTACGAGCCTCTCGCTATGCTTCGAATCCCTCTCGTCACTCTCCTCGTCGCGTGTCTTCTCTGAGAATTCGTTCTTGCTGCTCCTATTCTAATCACTTTGCTGCAATTATCTTTTAATGTTCTTTATGAGAAAGAACTCAAACATACCTTGTATCCATATTTGCAGTACCTTAAATTCATGGCAAATATCCTTTTGCCACGAATATTGCCGCGGATCTATCCATGGCAAAAAGCCTCTTTTTTTGTAGCGGACAGAGGATTGCTAAACAAATTTGAAACTTGTATGTATATAATTGACTTAGACCTATAAACTATTTGTTTGGGGGGGGGGGGGGGGGGGGGGGTCGTCCCTTCGCTTATTAAGCAATGGGACCAACTTGGGGCGATGAAACGTTCCAAGAATTATTAAGACATCCCCTAGGGAGGAGAAAAAGAACTGGAAGACAGCCAAGCATGAGCTGTAGATCACAACAGCCCAAAGCCCAAAGGCAGCATGTGGCAACTGAGGCTTGATGGTGACATAACACAATCTGCACAAGGGCAGGTCTAACCGCGTCAGGCACCTTTAGAGTGAAAAGGCTGAACCAACAACTAGCATGCACCTATGAACACAAGCTTGCATGGAAAATAACCTTGCCTCTCAGCCCTTAGGTGCCACAGACCTATTCGTATGGATCAAATCAGGAGGAGCCTTTTGGAGGGAGCATCAGTTGAAATCTTTGAACTACCAAAGGAGAATGTGTCACGTGTCGCGAAGGGGATAAGACTTCAGGAAGAGGGACCAAAAAACTCATGCCAGACAACCTGTGAAGGGAGGTTCACTGAAGGAAGCCAGCTGGAGCTGGGAAGAAAAGGAAGAATGAGGTCTATATAAACCCCAACAGTGTAACTCAAAGGGTAAGCAATTCTTTGGCATAGAAAACCCCTAATGTGCAGAAGAAAACCTCAGTGGTGTTCTTCTAAAAATATTAGTGTGTATGTTGTCTATGACCACTCTTGATACCAATCTCACTTCTTCATACTCTTTCTCCACCTTAGAACTCCCTTTTGACTTGAGCGTCGGAGGGTTTTCACTGGTGGAACACGGGTAACCCTTGACCTCTGTTTCCTTGTTTTCTCTCAGGAAAAGGATATCGAACGGACATATTAAGGTCATCACGCGTTAGAAGGAACGATATCTCAAATGCAGACATTTTCGCAGTATCTTCGAAAGACCTTCGCCCTTCATCTTAAGGGTCCCTACGCCATCTCGGCTACACTGTCAGATAGGGGAGTATCTTTGCACGATTTCTATCAGTTGGCCTAATGCCCCTGTATTTTTAAAAGACTTACTGCCTTCAAAGGGAAATGCCTTAGCAAGATCATTGCTTGTAATCCACTCTTAGTTTATTTAAAAAATATTATATGTTAATGCAAAACCATTTTCTTGTATCAGCACTATTAATCACCTAGCGTAGACAAATGAAGAATGAGAATAAACTTTAACAACTTACCACTATTTATAATTAATTATTTATTTATTAAAACATGAATAATATATATATCTACCCTAGCAGCCCAATAAATCAAAGGAGCATCAATGGCCACCTACTTTTGCGTTGTATATTATTATTAATTTTTCTTGTGTTTTATGTATTATTCTACATGCATCCATTTTAACTGTTTTATATAAGTATTATTTAGATGTCTCCAAGAATATCTTCTATAAAAATAACGTAACATATTTTTGTGGAACTGGTACTATAAATAATTACTATCCTATATGGTTGATCCCTGGTTCTCTCAACTAGTGCCACATATTGGATAAATTGCATTAAAGTATACTAAATTTATCTATAATTACATATATAATATTAATTTTACCTTTATTACACTAAAATACCTTTGACCATATTAACTCCATTAACTTAACGGTAATGTCAACGTTAAAAGAGTAGAAGACCACTACCCTTACACAATTCAGATTTTAATTTTTTTAATTATTAAAAAAGTTAATAATTAAATATTATAACAAAATTTAATTAAAAAAAATCATCTTCAACCTTCAACCTTCAACCAAAAATCCCCATAATTTATTCTTTTACAAAATCAAAATTCACAATAAATAATTAACATCTTCAACCTTAAACAAAAATCCCTACAATTTTTATTCTCTTACAAAATTAAAACCCACAACAAATAAATCAATTCTTCAACCTTCAACAAAAATTTCCCACAATTTTTGTCCTCTTACAAAATCAAAATCCACAACAAATAATTTACATCTTCAACCTTTAACAAAAAATCCCCACAATTTTTATTCTCTTACAAAATCAAAATCCACATCAAATAATTCATCTAATCTTCTACAACAAATAATCCATCTTCCACAACAAATTCCAATCCTCATTCCAATTAAAAAAAAATAAAATTGGCAGATCTCTTCGTCTCCATCGCATCTGGAGGAGCTTCCTATAATATATATATATATATATATATATATATATATATATATGCATAAAAAAGCCAACCATTCAAATAAATTTAAATGTATTCATAAAATTTAGATGCATTCGATTTCAACAAAAAAGAAAAGAAAAGAATTTAGATGCATTCACATATTCAAACATGCATACATAATGGGTATCAATGGCCATTCATAAGAAACCCACCACTAATATCATTTTTAACAGAGAAGAAATAATTGCTCCCACTTTAATTTTAACTCAAGTCATAAAGATCGAAATATTTCCATAGATGTAGCAAATAAGACTCAACAGCATATAGCAAAACACTTAAGCTGGTAAACTAAGTTCTTTCTTGTAATGAAGCTATGTCAACATGTCCTCCAGTTCCTCTAACAAAGAAAATACTTCTCTTCCATCTTCTGATGATGATTGATTAAGATCCGGTTAAAAAAAGAGTGAATAAACAGATCTAACAGTGTAGAAGAAACGAAGAAAAAGAAAAATGACGAAGAAGAAAGATGACGAAGTACACGAATTAGAAAATCTAACAGATCAGATGGAGCAAATATGATGAAGTGTTCTTCATTTTTTTTAAACAACTAATATTTTAGCAAAAAGGGGTCTCTAGATCTCTTCCCAATTTCTTTCCTTTTAAAAAAAAAAATTTTATTTTATTTTATTTTGATGGTGGAGATTGCTACATGGAGAGGAAAAATTTAATCTCATCCATCCATTCTTTTTTCTTTTGAAAAAAAAATTAAGTAATTAAATTTTGATCCCTCAAAAGACGTATATACCTTTTCCACGTTAACACCACCATTAAATTAACGATGATCAACGTGGTCAAAGGTACTTCAATGTAATAAAAGCAAAACTGATGCTATGTATATAATTATGATAAACTGAGGGTATCTTAGTGCAATTCATCCAATATTATTTGTATTTTTGTTTTTATATATATATATATATTAATAATTACATGTCTAACTCCACTTAGAAATGAATATACAATGACAACGTATAAAATTAGGTTATCAACTAAACAATGTTCGTTATAATTAAGAAAGGACTTGTTTGTATGGACAGTAATGAATATAAATATAATGCAAATATGGGATTTGACAACAAACATGATAAATTTATGAGTTTTGTTTTTGAAGCAGTTTCCATCCGGGTTGCTTCTTGTTATCGGTGAGTTCTACTTCAATTAATTTCGTCATCTTTAAAACTTTATAAGTTTATAAGTTTAAATGTCTATTAAAATTTTATATATATTTTTTTAATCTACAATATTCAAGTGCCTCAAATTTATCGAAAGGTAATAGATGTGTATTAGATTGCAAAGGTAAATTTGAGTAAAAAGTCTTAATTAATATATTAAATACTTTCCTTGAGATTTATTGACTTTTAATCACTTTTAATTTTGTGTATACTAATAATTGACTAAGGCTTCTACAAATCATATGGATGGTTCAAGTGGAAAGGGAAAAAAGTGCAAGTTATTGCATTGAATGAGCAATGAAGTGGTAGTAGCCGAAGCTAAAGTTGATTGCACGAATCCACAGGCTATGGTCCATCACATGAGTCATGGTCCAGATTGTTGGAGAGTTTGTGTGAATAAAATTTTGGTGAATAAGATTCCTTTATATCGTACTACTAGTGAGTTGATGACACTTGAAGACGCAGAAGACTAATTTATTGCTTGGCCAGCAAAATATATCATATAGTAGGATTTGGTACATTTTCTATGAAATGATATGTGATTAAGACTCAACTATGTTTATTGGTACATAATTAAGACTTTAATGTTTTGTAATCTAGATGATATCATTATATTGTATTATTCTTCAAATTAAGCATATTGTTTGATTTATTATGATGTTACTTATAATTATGTAAATTGATTATGATGTAATATTGTAGAATGTTTTCTAGGAAATTGAAACCAATTTCAATTATATAACAAATATATATCAGATTATCTACTACGGGCAAAGTCCGTTATTATTGCTTACTAGACAAGGGGCTTTGCCCGTAGTACATAACGTATTTAGAACGGGCAAAGCCCATAGTAATAACTTTGAGCATTGTCCATTATAGACAAAACATTTACTACGGGCAATGCCCGTAGCAAATGTTTTATTTACTATGGCAATGACTATGGTCCATGCCCGTAGTTAGTAGACATATTTTTCATTACGGGCTAATTCATAGCGGACTCAGTGCCCGTAGTTGATACATATCCATTACGAGAATTGCTCGTAGTGGATGTCATGTTTTCTTGTAGTGGGAGTTCGAGAGAGATGGAGAGTAGAGAGAGGGGAGATAAAGTGAAAGAAGTTGAGAAAAGAGAAAAATAAATAAATCCAAACCCAGTTCGAGCCTGAAGACAGCATAATTTTATAACATCCCTAATTTCCTAATAGACCAATTTGAACGGTCGAAAACAATGCACGAAGAAAAAGGTGAAAAACTGGACAGTGAGCATTGCGACTAGGGATCGCGGTAGCTGCTCGCGATGAAAATGCAGAAATTGGACCAGTGAGCATCGCGACCGAGCGATGCGACCACCGCTCGTGATGGCTCAAAAATTTGAAAAAAAATAAGCACCGAGTGATTGAAGTGGTGCCAATACAAATAGAAATCAGCAAAGAATAGTGAGCAAAAGCTCACAAACATCACAGAAACCAGAACGAGAGAGAAAGAAGAGAGAAAAGGAGAGAGAAAGAAGAGAGAAAAGGAGAGAGAAAGAAGAGAGAGAAAGAAGAAGAAGAAGAAAGAAAGAAGAAGAAGAAAAGAGGAAGAGAAAAAGGAAAAGAGAAGGAAGAAGAGTTCAGGTTTGGTGTACACGTATTTTTCAAATTTTCAGTTTTCCAGAAATTTTCAGAATTGTCGAATTTTAGAGTTTTTGAATTAGTTGAATTATATAGATTATAGATTATAGTTCAGGTTTGGTGTACACATATTTTTCGAATTTCTAGTTTTCCAAAAATTTTCGGAATTGTCGAATTTTAGAGTTTTTGAATTAGTTGAATTATATGGATTATAAATTATAGTTCTGGTTTAATATACACGTATTTTTCGAATTTCCAGTTTTTTAAAAATTTTCGGAATTGTCGAATTTTAGAGTTTTTGAATTAGTTGAATTATATGGATTATAGATTATAGTTCAGGTTTGGTGTACACGTATTTTTCGAATTTTCAGTTTTCCAAAAATTTTCGAAATTGTCAAATTTTAGAGTTTTTGAATTAGTTGAATTATATGGATTATAAATTATAGTTCAGGTTCAGTGTACATATATTTTTCGAATTTTCAGTTTTCTAGAAATTTTCGAAATTGTCGAATTTTAGAGTTTTGAATTAGTTGAATTATATTGATTATAGATTATAGTTCAGGTTCGGTGTACACGTGTTTTCAAATTTTTCCATTTTCCAGAATATTTCGGATTGATTTCATTTGATTTATTTTGAGTTATTTGGATTATATTGCTTACAGTTGATAGTTTGAAATTGATTCTGGAATGATTTGAATCGTGAATTATCGAAATATAGATTATATTTGAAATTTTGATTATAAATATTATTCGGAATTGATTTTAATACGTTTTGATGTTAGTATTGTTATGGAAATATATTGTTGAAAATGATTTTGGGGCATTTTGATTTGAAATGGAATTATGAAATACGTTTGAGTATATTTTGGATTGATTTGATGTGATTATGGATTTAGAAATATATTAGTATATTTCCGTTATATTATATTTGATGAAATTTGAATTTAAAAAATATAGATATATCGATATGTATTGAAATTAAATACATTGAAGGTTGATTTCGATGAATCTAAAAGAAATGAAATATGTTGACATTGGATTTGAGAAAACATTTTGGCTCTGATGTGTATGAACATAGATATGAATATAAGAGGTTGACATGTCAATTGGGTTTCTGTCTGAATAGTACTGTGCCGATTATACCACCATTTGGATAGTACAAGCCCAAAGTGCCGGTCCTAGGGTTCTGAAATTTGTTATGGGACATTTATAGCGGGTGATTCCGTTGGTGTTCCATTCTGATTTGATGTTCGGCGGGTGGCCCCGTTTGCGTCCGATGCCGAACAACCTGTAATCCAGTCCGATAACTTATGTTTTGTATATCAGGAGCCCAGTCTGAAAACTGATTTTGTCTGTTGACTGATTTTGAATACTGTATTTGTTGAGTATATGAATTGATTTGTTATGAGCCCCATATATGATTTAATTATATGTGATTTATATTTTGATCAAAAATAGATAAACATATTTGATATAGTATATTTGTATATACAATTTGTGTACATCCACTAAGCAATATGCTTAGCGTGTTGAGTTTTCCCGCACGCAGGTAACAAAGGTTCCAAAGGCGATAAAAATAAAGAAGAGTAGAGACTGCAGAACCAGAGTTCGGAATCACATCTTTCCTGCATATATTTTGGTAGTTCGTTTGTATAAGTTTATATATTTTGATACCACATGCATATACAGAAACTGTTTGTATATATTTAAGGACTTCCGTTATATAAATATATAGGGGCAGGATCGTCAGCCCCTAAAAATTACACAAATTGTTACACAATTTATTGATCCTTAGATTATAATGAATTGAATGGTTGAGATGCACTCATACTTTTAATTGCAATCACATTAGTGCACTTCAAATAAATGTACTCTCTCCTCTCTTGTAATTAATAAACTATTTAATAATTTTCTCTCTTTTATCTCTCTGATTACTATTCTCTCTCATATTTATCACCTTGTATAAATTTATATTCATAAATTCATTTTTCTTTCTTTTCTCTCCTAGATAGTATTTTTTTTTCATACTTATCTTTCTTACTCCTATTTAGAGTAAATTCATCCCCATAAATACAATTTTAATGTAGTCAACTCTTTTTTTATTCAAATACTCATCATAACTTGTTAGAAGAGCAATCATCATACCTTAATAAAAACATACAATATTTTATTTTTAAAATTTAAATTATAAATTTATAGAAATAAAAAAAATATTTGTTTTTTTTTTATTTTTTGAAAGAGAAAAATTCATTACTAGCTTGTATGCTTAGGAAAGTTCTTGCTTTTTAAAATTAAAAAATAAGTTTAGCTTAGCACTGATTTTAATTAAAATAGTGTTTTTATAGTTTTATTTTATTTAACCAAATTAAAAGTTGGTAAGAAAATAGGATGAGAGTATAAAAATATAAGAAAAATGTTAAAAATGGGAGACAAGAAAGAGAAATAATTATTAAATATTTTATTAATTATGAGAGAGGAGAGAGAATAAAGTAAAGGAGAGAGAAAAAACAGACGTATTTAAAATGTATTAAAGTTATTGAAATTAAAAGTATGAGTGCATATCAACCATTCAATTCATTGTAATCTAAGGATCAATAAATTGTGTAACAATTTGTGTAATTTTTAGGGGCTGCCGATCCTGCCCCATATATATATATATATATATATATATATATATATTATCTTGTGATAATTTGGTTGGTAAGTCGCACTATATTTAAAAGGGTACGCAAAATTGATTTAAGAATTTGGAAGTTGATTTTTATGAATTTGAATTATAAACAGGTTTTGAAAAATTAGAAAAATAGAGTAAACTCTGGCAAGATTTTTGAAAATTTATTTGGACCATTTTCAAATATTTTTAAAATACTTGGTTATATAATAATAAAAGTTAGATTTTAGTATATAGTAGCGCTCCCTGATTCGATTCGAGTGGATTTGGATCATGGGATGTTATAAATTTACTAGCTAATTTAGTTAGCTAGTAGAGTAAAAATATATCACACTGACTTCAGTCTAGTAAACAAATTATTCTTCAAATAAAAGAAAAGAAAAAAAAAAAAGATACAAATTCATATCCAAAAAACCCACAACTGTTTTCTTTGCCCAATAACTATAAGTTCTAACAACTCATGGGAGGAAGATCATAGGTTTTTGGAGGAGGTGGTGATTTTATAAAGGCTCAGCTGCCAAACAAGAAGAACCCCAAAGTGTGACCAGCCACAACAACCAATAAACTAATGAAATATTCATTTACTTTATTAAATAATATATGTAATGTACTATTATATTAAATGTATCTAACACATACTGACTTGGGTGTTAAAACTACCATTATACCCTTACTTGTTCACTGTCAAATTAACATTAACAAACTAAAGTTGATGATAGGAGATGTCCGTATAACATTTATCAAACTTTAGATGACGTTTGTGTTGATAAATCCAAACCTTATCTATCTGTGTAATTTTATCAAATCTCAGGGACGTTTGTATAATTCCCCCTTATTAATGTCACTCTTGATCTCCATATCACTACATGTTCCTGATTAATTATCGCTCCACTAGTTTAGCCTAATTTAAAATCTCATCTGATTTTTAGAAGATAAGTTTCCTCTTACCATCTAAAGTACATTCTAAAGCATAAAATTATTATAATTTTGTTAAGGGTTATTTACATTTTTCTCCCTAATGTTTGGATCAACGTCCATTTCCCCCCTCTATTTTTAAAATTATCCATTTTCCCCCAGCCGTTATTAAACAGTCCTTAACGTTAAAGTGTAAAGGGTATTTCGATAATTGCATTAATCAATAAATGATTTAATATAAAAAATTAAAAAACATATCTCTCAGGCCATGTTTGTTACATGGGTTTGGATTGGGTTTGTGTTAATTTTTTTTTCCAAACTCATGTTTGGTGTAACCAATGGGTTTACTTAAAATTAACCCATCTCATTTTTAACCCATTGTTATACGATAAAATTAACCCATTCAAAAGATGAGATAAAATTAACCCAGCTTATTTTTTAAAAATATTTAATTATTTATATATAAAATATTATATTTATTAAATATATATTATTAAAATATTTTAAAAATTAATATTATTTAATATCAATAAAAAATAAATATTATTTGTAATATTTAAATATTTATTTTATTTAAAAAATAATCCTATCATACGTTACACCAAACATATGACAACTTTTAAATTTATCAAATCCAATCTCATCCAATCCAATCCCATCAAAATAATCCAATCATATCCCATGTAACAAACGAGACCTCACTCTCCCACTCATCATTTCTTTCTTTTACTTTGTTTATCCCTTCTCCCGTTCTCTGTCTCTCTCCAACTCTCCATCTTTCTTTCACTTTTTTTTTCAACTCTCTCTCTCTCTCTCTCTCTCTCTCTCTCTCTCTCTTATTTTGGTGGTGTTGTGACGGCGAATTTTGGAGAGGAGAGAGGGGCGGGTTTTGAAAGAGGTATTTTGGAAGGTTTTGGAGTTTGTGGCGGCGGGAAGAGGTGAGATGAGAGTTTTGGTGGTTTTAAATTTTATTTGGTAGGTTTGGGTGGTTTTGGATTTTGGGGGTTTAGTTTTTTTTTTTCCCTGTGGATTTGGGGGTTTTGGGTGGTTTTCGGTTTCATTTGGTGGTTTTGAGATTTGTTTGGTGGTTTGGTTGTTTTGAGCTTTATTAGTTGGTGATGGATAGTGATATTAAATTTTGATATGTGGGATTGAGTTGGAGATTGATGGTGATAATGAAGTGTGGATGATGATGTTGATAAAAATGGAGGAGGTTTATTTCTAGGAAAGAGAGAGAAGAGAAAAAAAAATTTAATTATTAATTTTTTATATCTATATTATTAATTTTTATAAAGGGTGTTTTGGTATTTACACCACTTATTAGTGTTAAAAACTAACGTTTTGGATGAATTGATAACAGTTCAGGGAAAATGGATAATTATGAAAATAGAGGGGGAAACTGATGTTGATTCAATCCTCAGGGGGGAAAATATAAATAACCCTTTCGTTAATGATAATAAAGCATGAAATGCAATTTTATGTATTAATACATTTATTCATAGCTCAAGTGGTTAGTACACCATTCTCGCATCTCAGTGGTGAAGGTTCAATTCTCATTATGTGCATTTACCATCTTGTGTAAGTAGTTTTCTCTCCTTATTGTGGGAGCAGATATCTCCCATTATGCGAGTAGATATCCGAACCGCACATTAATAATTGATCTCGACAGGGCCCGATAAATTATTAATTTTATAATTTATGCCCTTAAAAAAAAACTTGAATCCAAAAAAATGGTAGTTTGATGTGTTGGTTCAAATTTCAAAATATAAAACTTTAATTTTGTATTCTTTTAGTTTAATTAAAATTTATTAGTTGCATACTGATTCTCACTCTCTCTTGTGAGATTTAAAGGCCATAGAATCGATATACAGTACGGTTTTAGATCAAATCAAACAAAGCTAATAATGAATTGGTTTTTAAAAAATTGAACCGATCCAATAAAATTTTAATATGAATAGAATCGAATGAAACTAAATTGGATCGATACTGTTCATTCGGTTTAGGCCTATTGAATTGAATTGATGGGCTTGAAACTATTAGAATATTTTAAACCATATTTAACATGTTTAAACCTTTTTTTGGGGCCTGATTTTGGGTTTGAACCAAATTATATTTATGAGCTTTAATCATGTTTGGGTGCCAGTCATCAGTAATCGTTAAAATTTAGCGGAACATATAAATATATTACTTTTGGTTCGGTTCTCTTTTCTCAAAAATCAAATCTGAGATGAACCAAAATGTCTCCAATTTGAAAAACATCAAATTGAACCAAAATCGGATTTTGATTCGTTGGTTTAATTTTTTTTTTATTTGATTCATTTGTGTTATGGCTTATGCCCACCCTAAATATACTACTGTTAGGAATTCAAACCAATTCCCTACGCAGCGGAAGAAACTAACTGGAGATAAACACACACGAATTCACAACATATAATCATAGAAGATAATCAACAGGTAGTTTGAAACCGGTCGTCGATTGGATCTTCTTACAATAGTGATGGACCATATTCTTGATTATTTTCTTCTCAAGTGGCTTCAAACTGTGAATTGGATGACTCTTGGGTTTCTGCCCGGGCATTTTGATTTTCTGCATTTTCAAACTATCCCTCAATTTCGCTACATGTCAATCGCACTGTTGTCACGGCCTGTTGTGGGTCGCACCACTCTCTAGTTTGTTCTAATACTCTATTTTCAAAATCCCACCGATAGATGCATTTTCTGACCCAAAATAATTCAAAATCTGTTCAATTTCCTTAACCGACGTCACTGTGTCTCTTGCCTTATACAAGATCTTCTCATTGCAGATGACATCCCTACTTATGATGACTTTCTTATTCTGCTCATCCCAAAACTTGTACCCGAACTTCTCACCCCCATAACCGATGAATATGCACTTCAATGATTTTACATCAAGCTTATTTCTTCTATGGTCACTGATGTGCACATACGAGACACAATTGAATATTATCAGGTGTGAAAGCTTTACCTCTCTCCCAGTCCAAACCTCCTATGGTATTCTGAACTCTATTGACACTGATGGACCTTGGTTGATCAGTAGGTTGTTGTATTGATTGTTTCTGTCCAGAACTATTTAGGTAACCTTGCCTGTATGCACATGCTTTTGGTATATGCATGCTTCTGGCTCTGTTACTCAAGGTTATGTTCACTCGTTATGATATTATATTATGTTGTGGTGTTCTTGGCATAGTGTTCACCATCTTGATTCCGCTAGCATAACAAAATTTCTTGAACTCGGAGTCTTCATACTCACCTCCGTTATTAGATTGTAGCTGCTTGACCTTCAATCCTGTCTCATTCTCCACTATTGCTTTCCACTTCTTGAAGACACCTAACACTTCTGATTTATGCCTCATGAAGTACACCCACACCTTCATAGAGTGATCATCAATGAAAGTAACGAAATAATGCATAACTCTAATTGATGAGACTTAAGCTGGCCCCTAAACATCTGTATGTACAAGCTTAAACTTGTTCTTTTTTTAGAGTTATTCCAATCTTTTAGAAATTGACCATTTTCTGTTTGCCCATGTGTAACTCTCACATAAACCAATATCCACAGATTTGATGTCTTTCAACTTCTCACTTGAATACATAATCTTCAGCCATTTCGCGCTCATATGCCCAAGTCTATAATGCTATAAATTCGGATCTTTTTTTCCTCTAAACTATAATGGAACCATACCCTTCAGTCGTCAAATAGAGACCCACTATTCTTTCCTTGAGCAGCTGTTATAGCTCCCTTGGAGATTTCCATGTGGCACTTGCAAAAGTAGTTATATACCTATTTTTTGCCAATTGCCCAATAGAGATCAAATTCTTCCTCAAGCTTCGTATTTGTCTGACATTGTCCAACTTCCAAATGGATCCAATCAATTTGATTTGCATATCCCTTTTGCCGATGATGTCGCACTCTTGGTCATTACAAAGACAAACCTTCTCTAGATAAGTTGAAACATAGTTCCTTAATAACTCTTTGCTTGAAGCGGCGTGAAATGATGCCACATAATCCAATACCCACAACTCGGTCCTACTTTCTAGCAAACATATACAAGCATTGCAAGATTCTTTAGAAACAACAGTGGCACTAGTTTGGCCACTGTTGTTTTTCCTGGCACTCCTGCATTCATTTTGATAATGCCCCATCTTCCATTAATTCTAGCATTCAACATTTTTCTTACCTTTGGAATTGTTGGAATTCTGACGATCCCCAGATCTCTACCTCTACTTCTGCTTTCCATGTTTAGGGTCGATGATGAACTGCCACCCCCTTCTTCATGTCTTATGATATCTTTATTCATATGATTATATTCACAGACTTCCTGTAACTTCAGTTTCGCCTTTATAAACGACCCACTGATCGACTGAACATTACTCTTCCAACTTTCTGGCATCTGCCTTAGCATCAATAGAGTTTGAATCTCGTCATCAAACTTTATCTCCACAGAATTTAGCTGGTTGGTCTGCATTCAAATGTTCATTGAAATTACCATTCTCTGGCATCTTCAAAGCAAACAACTTCTTGATCGGATGTACCTTGTTTGCTGCAGACGGCTGTTCATCCATATTTAATAAGACATTTATAAGGCCATCTCCGATCAATCTCCATTTTGTAAAAATGGATAAAATGAAGATTGATTGGTTTTTAACCATTTTCCAAATTTGGGTTCCCAAAAAAAAAAATAAAAAAATAAAAAAAATATAATATATATATATATATATATATATATATATATATATATATATATAGGGAGATTGGAAATTATATCTTCAAATTTGAAGATCCACTATCCAATCTTCATTACTATTTCAATTTTCTATATTCCAATACTACCTTCATACCTATTCTTTAAACAAATTCTATTACTCTCATATTCTTTTTAAATTTTTAACTAAATTCAGTTAATTTATTATAAATTTTTATTCATAAATGTAATTATTATAAAAATTATACCATTGAAAATATTTTGTTACATTTTAGTGAGTATAATATTTACTATATTTTAATTATTTTAAAATTTTTTATTTTAATTAATGAACTAATAAGTATTTAATTTAAAAATAAATTATTTTAAAGTTATATATATATATATATATATATATATATAAAATTAACATTCAATATAATATTTGAGCATATAAATGAAATGGCACAACGCAAATTAATATATTGTTTGAAAGGTGACAAAAAAATAAAAATAAAAATAAAAAGGGTTCACATGGACTCATGTTTTTGAGACAACCATGCATGGAAAGTTTGGAAAAAGAAAGACATAAAAATAGAAAAGGAAAACAATTGTTTTCAGATAGATTCCAAGTTCCAAACATTGTCAGAAGAGTGAGGTGGATTTGGTTGGCTAAAAACAGAAGCTTTTCGATGAGCAACAATCGCTGGTTAGTTCTGCAAAATTGGAGTGTAATTAAAACTCTCTTCAATTCACTTCCCAGCAAAATTGGAGTGTCTTTCTCATGCAACCCCCAACCACACAAGCTACGACAAAACCGGCTTTATAGTTCTGCAAACACAAACCCATCGCTACACACTCCAAATCTTTCCATTTCTCATTCACAATCCCAATTCACTTCACGGCATCTTCTCTTCTCTTCCATTTCTCTGCTGCAACGAAGCCATGGCCGTCCCAGCAGCTTTGGTGATTATTCCTCTTGGCTTCCTTTTCATTCTCTCTGGTCTCATTGTTAATCTCATTCAGGTATTCTCACCACAACCCATTTGTTAGATTTTTTTTTATTTTTAATTGATCTTTGTTGTTGTCATTTGGTTGCATTAATTCAGCTGGTTTGTTTTTGGCTTTCTTGGAAAATCAATCTGGTGTGTCAAAGTTGGCAACCTTTTTGCTAAGCTTTGCATCAGATCGTTTCATGAATAATTGGATTGGATTTGAGAATCTGAAAAACTGTATTTAAGTTTTGTGTGCATTTTTTTGTTCAAAATTGTGTAAATAATTATCTAAGATTGTGTTAAAAGTTAATTTGACTTCATTTTTGTTTAATAAGAAATCATTAGTTTTCCTTTATGTTTTAAGGCTTCTAAATTAGGGTAATATAATGCACAATGTGACTACATATAGTTCTTTTACTTTCATTTTTATCATTTGCTTCTAAGATCACATCTTGTATTTTTTTTTCTCTTTTTGAGATTCATGATCTGATTAGATGTATGCTTCATTTTTGTTTGATTTTATTTAAGTACATTTTAGTTAGAATATTGCATTTGAGCTGAATCTGATATTGTGTATTTACTTTTAGGCATTCTTCTTCATCCTTATTCGTCCGGTATCAAAGAGTTTGTATAGAAGAATCAACAAGGTCGTTGCAGAATTGCTGTGGTTAGAGCTTGTATGGCTCATCGATTGGTGGGCGGCGGTTAAGGTGTTTGAACTATTTCTCTTGAATTATTTACTTAAATTTGTGTATTCATATGTCCGTGTTACAGTTTTTTTTCCCTGAAGTGCAAGGAATTGGGATTAACTTTATTCAATATTGGAATCTTCTGTAATTCTGTTTTATGAAATAAGAAGTAATATCGTGATAATATATCACAAGGATACTCTTGTTTAATGACTAGCAACAAATTAACATTTCATGTTTTGTGTTTTCACCCTCAACTCCTAGGAATGATTTGGTTATAGATCTGTATTATGACATTGTGGAGAGAAAAACTGACTAACTTTAAACATCAAAACCATGGCCTGCCCAGGCATATATGCTAAATCTAAGTGAAGTTTGGTATTTCTAAAAAAATAGAAGAATTGAAAACCTTGCAGTCGGATAATCTGGTAATATTTTGAATTATTTGAGGATTGATGTTCATTGTTTCGATGACAAACTTTGTAAATATTGTTGAATTACGTAAAATAAGTTGACTTATTTTCATAAACTGATGATTGATTTGGTAACATGCTAACAAAATCCCTGTCACTTGGGTGCGTGCGAGTTACTACGCTCTGAGGTCTAATTTGTTGTGCTTTTTGGCAGGTTCAGGTGTACGCAGATGCAGAAACTTTTGAGTTAATGGGTAAGACAAGTATTAAATTATAAACAGAAGGTTAGGCATAGATCATGCAAACATGCAGAATATATCACATATTGACATTTTGTCTTTTCTAGAAAATTTCAGGTAAAGAACATGCTCTTTTGATATGCAATCACAGGAGCGACATTGACTGGCTCATTGGATGGGTCTTAGCTCAGGTTGCTTATCTGAACTATAATGTGGAGGCCACACTTATGTAATGTTGTGTTTGTCAAAATTTCTCCCAAGTTTTTTGGCCGGGCCTAAATCTGAATTGTTGAGTTTCCATAAGAGAATGTTTGGAAACTTTGTTTGTAGGTCAGATACTTCTGCACTTAGCTGTTTGGTCTGCAGTTATAAATAATCAACAATGATTCCGTGAAAAAGCCAACCAAATGTGCCATCTTCCCCTGTTTCTTCTTGTGGACAAAGGGCATGTTTTGGTGATATTTGGCCAAACTGTTGCAGTCTATTATTATTATTTTTTTTGTATATATTCCACTTCTATTCATGAATAGGAATCCAAGGTTTTTTGAAATTCGTCAAATGGTGATAGTGGATACTAACAGATGTACTGAATTGTCTTGAGGGTTGTGCTTGTCATTTTGTTTAAAATAAGCACAACATTGTATGCCATTGATAATCTGTAATTTTCACAGCATGCTTGGCCTCTCTCTGACTGAGTATTAATCTATTAACAGCGCAAAGGTTGCCTCGGTAGTGCGCTAGCTATCATGAAGAAAGAAGCAAAGTGTCTCCCGGTTAGTATAAATCTGTATTTTCTTGATCTTTTTCTTTTTCCATGGTTAGCTTATTTTCCGCTTTCTGCTTTCCGCTGCAGTAATCATTTGGCTTCATTTTGGCTGCTGATAGTTTTTTTGGTTTGTCAGCTTTAAAATATCTGTTAGCTCTGCTTGCTCTATTCATCCATAATATAATCATCTTTATAAATGCCATTATTGTAGTCAAAATCAGTTGAACGATAATGAAATGATTGTGGAATTCTTTGAAATAGAAGGGCCCTTTAATTGCTTAGTTAACTTTTTAGTCACTCTGTAAGTCAAATGTTGTAAATCTTAGTTGCTAATATTATGTAACAATCTATCTTTATTTCGTCTAAAGTTTTAGTTTAACAATTATGGGATAAAACTAACGAAAATCTTTAGTAAAAAAATTAACTTATATATGTTAGTAACCTGAATACAACCAACTCATGAATTGGTTTTTATATAAAAAAAGAGAATTGATTACTGAAATACTGATTAATGACAAGTATAACAATCAGAACAAATCCAATTTGTTTGATTATTCTTCTCAATAATATCCCATAATGTATTCTCTTCTTTTCATGATAAACCGTCTATTTTTCTCCTTGATGTTTCCTTTGATGTTTTCTGAAATTCCTTAGATCTTTGTATCTTGATCGTTTCCCCAATAATAATATGCAGATCATTGGTTGGTCCATGTGGTTTTCTGATTATGTCTTTCTGGAAAGAAACTGGGCTAAGGATGAAAACACATTGAAGGTATTGCTAACTACAATCTGATATTTCGTGTATAGTGTGAGTTACCTTTGTTTTATTATATACTTCTTATGATGTTTTGTGCTGCAGTCAGGTTTTAAGTGGCTGGAGGATTTTCCTAGACCTTTCTGGTTGGCTCTTTTTGTAGAGGGAACTCGCTTAACACAGGAAAAACTTGCAGCGGCTCAAGAATTTGCTGCTTCAAAAGGATTACCAATCCCTAGAAATGTTCTTATTCCTCGCACAAAGGTGATCTTAAGTTGATTTTTTGGACATGATAATTTATTTCTTAATATTCAAGGTTGCATAGGCTGGACCTTATCTGATCATCGTTTAAAAGTTTTATGTTTAGTTGTAATGTGGAATTTCCAGACGTTTTGAGTTTTGGAGATGGAGAGACATAGTATCTACTTTTAATCCTGATTTGAGTTGTTTACAGGGCTTTGTTTCCGCTGTAAGTTATATGCGCTCATTTGTCCCAGCAATATATGATTGTACATTGGCTGTGGCCAAAGGTCAGCCTTCACCTACACTGCTGAAAATATTTAGAGGGCAATCTTCTGTGGTAGGCTAACACTCCTATTTTGTCATTGCAAAGTATCATAAAATTTACAACTTACTTTCTTATCTGATTTTCCATGCTTATATTAAATAATTTCCAGTTCTCTTCTGCATATAGGAATCACTTTAGATTGAACAAGGATTACGATAAACCTGCATTTGCTAGCATAAAAATCTGGCATTGTTCTTAAGGGTTTTATGATTTCAACTATTTACTGCGTAACCTAGTAATCAATATCCTGATGGATGGAATTATGTAATAGAAATTATGGTCACAGATTTTTCTCTTGTCTTTTTGTCTTTTTTGCTAATCAAGAATTCATTGGAGAAAGGGGACGGAAAAGAAAATCAAAAGGAAAGGATTAGGAAGCGAAGGTTCCTTCTTCGCAACCATCATTAATAAAAAAAACTCTGGGACACAACTGTTGGAGATTTTATCAGTTGAACTAGCTAGCACACAAAAGTTTTTTAAACATAATATACATTTCCATTGCTAAGATGTCTTCTTGGCATTTGGAGCTTTTGAAGAGGGATACTTTGTTAAGACATTTTGCTCACAATATGTAGACTGTCATTTACCTTTATTAACCAACAACCTTGCTTGGACAGGAAAGCCAGTTAGATGCTAAATTCTTGCATTTTTCTTAGCGCTGAACCTATGGTTTTGTAATCACTGGAATCTGCTAAGAGGAACATCATTTGAGTCGCAATGGTTTTTTTAGAAAATAAGTGTCCATGACTTTATGCTCATTTAAATGCTCATTCACAGCTGTGCTGGTTATAACTCTTACGATGATATAATCATTTGAGGTCGTAACCCTATATATAGGCATTCTGATGCTGTTGATTTTTCCATTTCTTTAGGTAAAAGTACAAATCAAGCGACATCCAATGCAGGAACTCCCAGAAACGGCTGATGGCATTTCACAGTGGTGTAAAGATGTATTTGTGACCAAGGTATGAAATTCCTCTAAAATTTTTATTCTTTTTGAAATAAAATGGTGCATAAGTATCCGTTTCACTAAAGATATCAACAAGTCTATTGTTCGGAGATGTTAGGGAAATTATTTGGGTAGACCAGGCTGAATTTAGTTTAAGCAAAATTTCCGTTTTAAATAATCGTTGAAACGTGAGTACCTCTAACTGGACAGTGCTGATCGATCTTATTTGCCTCCAATCCGGATTTTCCTTGGGGTAGATTTAATTCTCTGCTTGATTTTGCTTCTTCCCATCTCTACCAGGATGCTTTATTGGAGAAATATCTTGTTAAGGACACATTCAGTGACCGACAACTACAAGATATCGGTCGACCCAAAAGGTCTTTAATTGTAAGATAACATTCATGATATTTGGATGAAATCAAATAAAATACCCTTTCCATCCTTTTGACTGCTTTTATAATATCATTTTCTTGTTGGAACAGGTAGTTATTTGTTGGTCATGGCTACTTATCCTCTTAATTGTCGTGTTATTTCAATGGGCTTCATTCCTTTGTTCTTGGGAAGCCATTTTATTTTCTGCAACTTTCTTGGTTCTGATTACTCTTGTAATGCAAATCCTCATACATTCTTCTGAGTCAGAACGTTCAACGCCCGCAAAGGTAATCCCGACAGACCCAACGACTGAGAGACTTCTTCAGAAATGAGTCGATGAACGGTAATTTATCTCAGATTATGCAAAAAGTCATGTAAGCTTAGCAATACACTTACTGTATGGCCTAAAAATGCAATACATGAAGCTTTCCTTGTATGTTAGCTAGTCTCTTCGTAGAAGTTAAAATAGCTTCCAGCTTGTGCCAATACTAGAAATGAATTGCTACTGATTTTTGTACCAAAACTCAGTTCTACATGTAGATTTCTTTTATATTTATTCATTTATTTAATTATTCATTAAATCCTATACAATTTATTTATTGTCAAATAAGATCGTTAAGTTGTCGGAAGATTAATGACCTTCAGGGAGATGAGAAATGATCAGTTTCATTCTGTTATTGTATAATTTTTCTCATATGTGAGTTTCCTGATTTTCCTATTTTTGTAGTGATTTTTTGTTTAGAGAATTGGAATTTTTGGCCATAGAATTAATTCTAAATGTTAAATCCCAACCGGAAATCCAAAAAGAAGTACATCCTCCAAAGGTTCTTATTCAAAAATGTGTATAGCAGTTTGAAAGACACAGAATATTGCAAGCTCCTAACATCTAGGGAACCAAGGACTCATTAATGTTGAAATGTCAATTTATCCTACGCGTTAAACGAAATCTGCAAAACTTTAGGATTCAAATAAATCATATTATCAAGGAAGTCATTTGCACTGTATACAATACAATGCAATTTTAAATTGTTGTGGTGACAAACAAATGCATAAAATTAAATATTGGATTAAACTCTTATCTATTTATAAAAAACTTGACCTTAAATAAGCATATGGAGCTGTGATAGACTAAGTGAGTTTGAAACTTAGTAAACATACTAATCATTTTTTTTTTCTGAGTCCGACATGCATTATTACGTCTACATGGGGATGTGAAGACTGATTAGCACTCAAAATACCCTGAAGACACTTATCACACACGTATCAATTCACATATCATATAGGCCCCTCCAAAAAATTATAGAACTGTCTATAAGCAACAATGAATAGAGATAAGCCTAGCTAGAACATGTTTCATGCTACTATACATTCACATATTTTTAAAATACAACAATTATATAAACAAATTTCAAAAACATATATACACACATTTCAAAAATATATAATATTTTGATTCCAGTTTAAAAAAAAGTTTAGTGTACTTACTTTTCAGCAATCTAAAGTAAAACCTTCAAATAATTGATATCCGTCCGGTTTGTGCGCGTATTTAATGATTGATCTCGACAAGTCTTAGTCTTATAATTGTACCCTTAGAAAAAAAAAAAACAACTTCAAATAATTTCTTTCCAGGAGTTTTCAGGTCTGTCTAGCGGCGGCCAATCAAAACATTATGCAATCTTAAACTTTTTAAAATTTATATAGAACTCCAACTGCTGTAAGATATTACAGTAACCTACAATGCATAGATATGGTTTATAAATAAAAATTTTGAAAGAAAAAATTATATGTGCACACACACATCCGCACGTAAGTTTAAAATATTTTTATTTTTGGATTTTGCATTCTGATTACAATATCTTATTTCAAATATTCATAGCTTTTTCACCAAGACTCTAAAATTAATAAACATTTTCAGAAATAATGTTAACATGTTACTAAACCTTTGTATAAAATATCAATAATTGTTCGAGAAAAATAACTTGATTAAAAAATTTTGAAAATCAAATATTGTTTGACAATTGAAATTTTCAGCACCTCTAATACATAATCGAAATTTCAGAAAAATTTCAATGCTAATGATTTTTAGCGAACCAAATTTCTATAGAAACCTTGGAAGTATAGAGATAAAAATAGAGAAAGTAATCCATCTTTTGATATCGGAGGGTTTCATCCCACAAGTTCAAGATCATATTTTGGAAGAGGTTGCTAAAGATTACTTAGACGAGTTGATCTATAGAAGCTTGATTCAAGTAGAAAAAAGATTTTGGGAGAGCATTGAAACTTATCGAATCGACGATCTTCTACGCAACCTTACAATTGAAAAGGGAAAAGCTTTAAACTTTCTTTATATGAGATATATCTTCAATCATATCATCATGTCCAACAGAAGCTATTTATTTTATGACATAAAGGTTATTGTGGCTTCAAAAAAGTAATCCAAGCTTGTATTCTCTTTTGATGTTTGGCAATACAAGAGAGAACGTGTTAGGGCGCTAGGGACAAGAGGCCAAAATTAGTAACTATATGCAAGACATTCAGCTCTCTAAGGGTGTATTTGATATACGAAATTAAATTGAACTATTTTTATGGAATTGAGTTGGACTAATTAGTACTGTCGTCACGTTTGGCACATGGGACTGGACTGGACTAAAATTTAGTCCCATGTTTGGTGCGTCACTGGACTAGAAAAAGTGGGACTAATTATCCCGCGCTGACAAAAAAGGTGGCTCTATTTCTCACTATCTTAACCCCTCCAAATCTTACGTCTAATTTAGTTCCTTCTTTATCAATCCTTCCCATTGTCCTCTCCATCTCCTCTCTTTTTTATATAATTCAAACAAATACTTGATTTGTATGAAATAGTTCAGTATAAACTATAACATTTTTATAAGAAAAAATATAAAATTCACATCTCATCTCACATTTCTTTATGTATCTGAGTTGTATATAAAGAGAAAATTCTTTTTATTTTATTAAAATACTTTATATATAAAGTTAACGTATTTTAAAAGTTAGTTAAATATATTTTATTAAAATATTTTAATATTTTCAATATAAACTAAAACATATTATTATTGTATTTAAGATTTAATTTAAATAGTTTTATTTATTTTAAAATATAATTTAATTTTTTATTTTATTGAAAAATTAAATATTTTCATACTATATATAATAATTTAAAATAATTTAATTTAAAATTTCAACCATTTTGATTTAATTTAATTTAATGTAAATTTAATTTTTAACCAATTTAATTTTAATTTAAAATATTTAAATAATTATTTTTTTCTTGTAATTGATTTTAAATGATATATTAGTTTTATCAATCTTATACTGTATCAAATATAAAATACAATTATCATTTTTTCCAATTCCATATAATACCAAACAAGAGATAGTACTAGTTTTAGTTCAAACCATACTGTACTATACATATTCAAATAAAAAAAAAAAATTTCTATCAGTAATTTTTTATATTTACAATTTTATAAAATTAAAAAAATAGTTTCTTCAAAAACTAAATAAATAAATAGTCCAAAAATTAGTCCTAAACAGCACCAAACACGGGTCTGGACTATTTTAATAGTCCAGCTCTTAGTCCTATACATACCAAACATAGGCCAAGACTTAGTCCCAGTCCAATTCAAGCTAGTCCAATCCAATCTAATTCTAGGATTTAGTCCAGTCCACGCCAGTCCTGCCTGCCAAACGAGCCCTCATGTGTTTGGTGCAGTACTGATTTGATAAAAAATATAGTATGGGATTGGACAAAAAAAAATTGTTATGTTTTATGTTTTATATAGTGTGAAATTGATTAGTTTAAAATTAAAGTAAAATAAAATTATTTTAAATTAATAATAAAAAATAAATTATTTAAATTAAATTTAGTTAATTTTTTTAAAAATAGAATATTTATACTATTTTTTAAAAGAAAATACAACTATTTATAATTAATTTTTAAAAATAATATTTATATTCTTATTAACATTAAAAAAAGTTATTATATTAAATTAATTAAAAAAAAAAGGTAAAGCAGCTTGGAACAAATTGTCCCAAGCTGTGAAGCAAGACAAATTAGTAAGTTGCTTTTCATGATGGAGAAGAATGTGCCTCGGATTTTCTTACTCCTGGTGGGTTTCTTCTTCTTTTGTTATACACACTTGAGAAACACACATGTGAGACATCGAGAGAGTTGTGATATTAATTGTAATTAGTGTCTAGGGTTAGAGAGAGAATATTAAGTGTGTAGTTATAACAATTTTTTATATAATGATGTTTTTTCTCTCGTCATTTTGACTGCTGTGATTTTTCACTATTTTGGGTTCTCACGTAAAATATTATGTTGGATGATTGAATTCTTTTTCTTTATTAGACATTATTTATTTTGCGGTGAATATTAGACAACGAATTGTACATTAACTTTTCCAACAATATCATGGTCAAATAAAATCTAACTTCAGCATTTTATTAAAAGAAAATACCATCTCTTTATATTTGTTTGCAAAGCAAAACAAAAAAAAGAGCAAAAGATTATAACAAACGACAGGGTGCTTCTTTAATGTCATGCTGAATTGTTTTTTTTTTTTCCCTGTGTTTAAATGGGAAACATCAAGGAAAGACTTGATTGATAATAAAAATTGCAAAAACTAAAGGGTTTCAATTGAATTGATTCAATCTAATTATATAATGATATCTTGAACTAACAAAAAAGATTATATATATATATATATATATTAGTGAATTATTGCAAATAAAATTCTTCATTTCATGTGTATCTTTAAGGTCATAAATTTTTAGCAAAATACATTGTAATTCTCTTCTCAATTTTCATTTGACACTCTTCATCCAAAAGGCTTAACTTCATACACATAAGAAAAGCACATCCTGGCTTCATATATACACACTTAACTTGTTAACTTTATGCCTTACTTGGAACCTTATAATTCATAAAGCAAAACAAAACTTAAGGCATCCCCATATATCAAATATTCCAAAACCATTAAAGAATTTGAAAAAGAATATTGCATGCTTAGGTTAAAATTAAGGCATCCCCCATACATCAAATATTCCAAATATCAATTTTTGGGCTGCAAATGTTGTTGCATTTCCTATATATATTCATATGATATAGATATATAGGTTGCAATCTCTAAACACTTGTTCTTTTCAAAAAAGAGATAGAGTTCTTACAAGTTCAAAACTTTTCTCAACCCATTCAACCTTATTATCACAGGTATGTTACTGTTCTTCCATGCAAGTAATTTAATTTCTTTTCAAATTTGTACATAAGAATATGTCATGATCTCATTACAACATCTTATTCTTCAATAATTTGCAGACTTGTTTCCATAATTTCTATTCTACCGAAGATACGTATATCAACATATATAGTCTGCAACTCTGCTCATTCGATCAAGTATCCCACTACAACTGTAAATCGGTATGCTATTCTACAATTTATGTATTCCATATATATTTACTTAGTTTTTCTATTCTAATAATTTTCTGATCAAAAGTGTTGACATTCATTGCATAGGAAGATGTATATGTGAAACTATCGTATTAAACTAAAATTGACAATTTATCATGTCAATAATTAAGTAGGATTTTTGTGATATAAAGCATGAATATTTTAATTTAACTAATTACTTCTAATAGGTATTCCTTACTTCTAGTATTCTTTGCATGCATATATACATACCTACATATTGCATGAATTTTGATATTGTTTCACTCTGAAAATCCTTTTTATGGAATTAAATTTTATTATCTTGATATGTCTGATTAAGGACTTAATTTTCATTTTCTTAGAATAAGTAACAGGATTTAAAAAAAAGTAGATGATAAAATTGAAATTCTTTTCTTCTTTTTTTTTTTTTTCCAATTTTTTAATATATAAAAAAGTATCTATGATGAAATGTATAATTTGCAATCAATATGTCATTGCTTGCACTTAGTTTCATAATCATTCTTGTTGTTTAAATAATCATCAATTTAGTTGATATTTTTTATTCTGCATCCAAACATCCTTTATATATATATTTGATTATAAAAAGAATCTCTATTGTTTCAAACTGGATCAAAATAGTCTCTTTGCAATATTGTTTAAGTTTTTACAGATTGTATTATATTTTAGTAAAGGAGTTTTAGTATCTTTGGTAGGTTTTTGTAAAATTTATAAAAACTTTGGCTTAATCTTTCAAAGTCCTTTAAAGTCGATTTAATTTATAAAAACTGTTGATTTTGATATTTTTTTTTCATTGCTGGACATGTGTAATTAACAATAACCTTGATTTTCATTCTCTGCTAATAGATAACAAAAATTCTAGATATTTCTTTAAAATGTTCATATGGTGAAATGTATAATCTTCATGATTTTTAAGTACGGTACCATCGTATATATCCGTATTCTTAGAAAAAAAAAAAATTCTCTTTATATGCATGTTCACCACTTTAAAGAAATTCTTATATGTATTTAGTTTCAAAATACAATCATATTTACATATCCAACCAAAATCAAGAGGTAATCACTTTCTTGAATGTGATGCATACTTGTGTGAATTTTTATTTGCTAATAGATATAATGATACATTAAGTCTTTGCTCTGGTATATTTCCACAATCAATCAGTGTTGTTTAAACAACTATCAATTTGGTTGTTTTTCTTTTTCTATAGAACTTGACAGCAGGGATTTGAAGGAAAATACAACCAAATCCCATCTCTCATTTGTGTCTTTTTTTTTAGTGGAAAATGGAAAAAAAGAAAAAGTGTATATCCTTTCTTAATTTTTTTCAAGAAAAAGTGGTCTAATGTGGAAAATAAAATAAATTTGTAAAGAGGTCTCAAAAATTTGTCAGATACGTACAGCATATTACATAAAATGTCAATGTTTAAACATTTACTTTACAATGTGTTTTATTTTTTAAAATTTCATTTTTATTGACACTTATAGAGAGAGATTGTGAGCAATGGCGGATGCAGTAGTCTCTTACGTGGTGGAAAGGCTTGGGGACTTTCTCATCGAAGAAGCAGCCTTCTTAGGAGGAGTTAAAAATGAAGTGGAGCGGTTGAAAAGGGAACTGGGATGGATGCAGTGTTTCTTGAAGGATGCAGAAGAAAAACAACTTGACAATGATATGATAAGCAAGTGGGTATCAGACATCAGAGAACTCTCTTACGACATTGAGGATGTCTTGTATGCATATATTCTCAAAGTTCATCGTGAAGCCGATGATGGAAATGGAGGGACTAGTATGGAAAGACAACCGAGATGCTTTTCTTCCATGTGTTCTTGTGTATATGATAAACTGAAGGAAAAGAAGAACCTGTATAGCATAGGTAAGGAGATTGAAGAGCTCAAAAAGAGAATCAATGAACTCTCTCACAGACGTGACTTGTACGGACTCCAAGATTCTGGTAACAGGGTCGAAGGAAAGAGCAACCCTCACCTGGGCAGATTGAGAGAATTAAGAAGAGTCACTTCTTATGCAGTTGAAGAGAATGTTGTTGGCTTTGATGATGATGCTGACAAATTGTTGGATAAAATTCTCCATGGCGATTCAGGGCGTTCAGTGATTTCTATCTATGGGATGGGCGGTTTAGGTAAAACCACTCTTGCTAGAAAACTTTACCACAACAATAATGTCAGGATCAGATTCAATTGTTGTGCTTGGGTTTCCGTGTCTCAAGATTATACAACTCGAGATCTTCTTCTAAGAATTATCAAATCTTTCGGGATAGAAGTTGCAAAGTTGGAGGATCTAGAGAAGATGAAGGAAGAAGAATTGGGACGACATCTGCATGAATCATTGAAAGGGCGTTCATACTTGGTGGTGATTGATGACGTATGGGATAAAGAAGTTTGGAAGAGCTTAAAAAAAGCTTTTCCGGACAACAAAAATCGAAGTCGTGTTATTATCACTACTCGCAGCAAAGAAGTTGCTGAGCGTTCAGATGAGAAAACTCATCCCCATAATCTTCGATATTTAAGACCAGATGAGAGTTGGCAACTATTTTGTGAGAAAGGTTTTCAAAACTTAAATTCGGATGAAGAATTGGAGAAGCTAGGTAAAGAAATGGTACAAAAATGTGGCGGCCTACCACTTGCCATAATTGTATTAGGTGGGCTTTTGTCTACAAAGAGGCCACAAGAATGGCGTGTTGTGCGCGATCACATTTGGAAACGTTTAAGGGATGATTCGATTGAAATTTCTAACTTGTTGACCTTAAGTTTTGATTATTTACCTCGTCAATTGAAGCAGTGCTTTCTCTATCTGGGTCTTTTTCCGGAGGATATTGAGATACATGTGGAGAAATTAATTCATCTTTTGGTGGCGGAGGGTTTCATACCGCAAGATGAAGAGCATACAATGGAAGATATGGCCAAGAATTACTTAGACGAGTTGATTAATAGAAGCTTGATTCAAGTTGAGAAAAGATATTGGGGAAGGATAGCAACGATTCGAGTTCATGATCTTCTACGTGATCTCGCAATTGAAAAGGCAAAAGTTCAAAATTTTCTCTACATTTATGATGAAGTAAAACATTCAAATATCATCATATCTTCATGTCCGCGACAAGCTATTTACTGTGGGACAGATAGGTCTCCATGGCTTCGAGAATGTAATCCACGCTTGCGTTCCCTCTTCTTATTTGGCACAAGACAACACTTGGTACCTATGTGCAGGAAGTTCATTTCTCTAAGAGTCCTTAATATTGGTTTTTACATTGACCATGTAGAGAGAGAGATGGTTGCTAAAGAGATGGGAAAGTTGATTCATTTGAAGTATTTGGGGTTAAGGGGAACACAACTTATTCTCTCTTCATCATTGATTTCGAACTTGCGGAGACTACAGACTTTGGATGTATATAGTGCGGGTTGGCATGTCCAGCTACCGGTTGAAATTCGTATGTTGAAAGAGCTGAGACATCTAATTGGAAACTTCAGGGCTGGGCCTTTGCCAATAGACGACTTGATAAAGCTTCAAACTCTCAGGTATGTAGAGAATGAAATCTGGATGAAAATCAGAAATGAAAAGTTAATAAATCTTCGAGAGTTGTGGCTTCATGGGTACTTGGAGGAACAAGTGTTCTCATTTGACTCTATCTCCAATTTAAAAAGCCTTCGAATACTGTCAGTTGAACTGGATGATGATGATTCTAAATCTTTCGCATCACTCCAACCTCTCTCTAGTTGCCCTCAACTCATAGATTTGAGATTAAGTGGGAAGATGGAGAAATTGCCAGAAGACATTCATGAAATCCTGCCAAATCTCGAATGCTTATACTTGGGAGTTTCACGTTTCCAAGATGATCCAATGCCTCTATTAGAGAAGCTACCAAACCTCATGATTCTTTACCTAGACTCAGGATTTTACAGTGGGAAGAAATTAACCTGCAGCGCCAAAGGTTTTCTTCGGCTTGAAATTCTACGATTGGATGTGGATGATGAATTATTAAAGGAATGGATAGTAGAGGAAGGAGCCTTGCCTAGGCTCAGAGGTTTGAGGATCGACCCGAACAACTCCAAGTTGACAATGCCAGGAAGATTGAGATCAGTGCCTCCCCCTGGTCTATTTGAATGCACCAACACTTTGCTTGACGAAGCTTTGCATCATTATTGATCAAGATACTTCCCATTCTCTGGATCTCATCATGTTGTTAATTGTGTATATATATCTATGCACTTTCTTCTGTACATACCATAAAATAAGAAAGTAATTATCCTACAAAAAATATCAATATTTATATTAAATCATCTTCTGATAGCGAAACAAATGCGGATTAAGCAATTATACGCAGATTAAACAAACGCTGGAAAGTAATCAAATATTTTTTTTTTAATTTGACACCAAATTGGTCACAAGATTAAGTAATATATAAGTGATCCGAATTTATACTATCATAATTAGGATATATCTACTCTTCACATATACTGATAATTATAGATTGTGGTACTTGAAACCCCCCACTATTAATATTGAAGGGGAGGTGCACACGGGGATGTGCCAATACAGTTTCTTTAAATATTAAAATGTTAAATACAAAATCCTTAAAGAAAATGTGCATTTTAGGGGTGCTACATAAGAGTCCTAAAAATCAATATAAAAATATAAAAGCAAGCAAAATCCAAATCAAATTAAATTCATGACTGGAGAAAATCAAGATTGAGTTCTAGCTAAAACTTTCTTGACAACATGCCTCAAAAGGTTGAAACCAATGTTATTAGTGCTTGCCTTTCTGTAACGCCTTAAAAAAATTAAAACATATGGACGAAGATGACTTGTTCAAAATCAACCAATTACAACTTCCAACCTACACATTCATATAGACTAAATGTTAACACAAAAAAAATTATACAATAATAATTCAACATAAACTTAAAAACAAAATGTTATTGATCCAGAACTTAAAAATACAGCCCAATAAAATATAATCCTTAATATTAAAACGCCAATAAATAAAAGGGAATTTAGTAAAATTGTCCAAAAATAAGTCAAAAATTGTAAAACTACCCACCCATTATTAACTTTTGCAACCTCTACCCAAAGCCTTTTTTTGAACAAAATTGCCCTTATTTTACATTGCCCATTCATCACTGTCTTCTTCTTCTTCATCTAGTCAAGGTTTCTTCACCTGGTTCTCTCTTCTTCTCTTCTTCACATTTTCTTATTTTTCCTCTCTTCTCTTATCTATAAATCTCTTACCCAACCTAAGCCAAGAACCATCGGGACAAAAACCATTGAGCAAAAAATCATGGGGCCAAAAACCATCGAGCTAAAAACGTTGAAAAAAACATGAAGAAAAACCATCGGGTCAAAAACCATCGGGCCAAAAACGATAAAAAAAACATGAAGAAAAACCATCAGGTCTAAAACCATCGGGCCAAAAACCATCGGGTCAAAAACCATCGGGCCGATACATGAAGAAATTTTCATCGGGCCGATACATGATTAAATTTTCATCGGGTCGGCATGATGAAATTTTCATCGGACCGATACATGAAGAAATTTTCATCAGGCTGATACATGATTAAATTTTCATCGGGCCGGCATGATGAAATTTTCATCGGGCCGATACATGATGAAATTTTCATCGGGTCGATACATGATGAAATTTTCATTGGACCGATACATGAAGAAATTTTCATCGAGCCGATACATGATGAAATTTTCATCGGGCCGGCATGATGAAATTTTTGTCTGACCGATACATGAAGAAATTTTCATCAGCCACTCTTTTTGACAATTTTATACCCTAAACTGACACCCATCTGCCAATACCAAATAGTCTAGACTGACACCCATTAATCACTCTTTTTGACAATTTTATACCCTAGACTGACACCCATCTGCCAATGCCAAAATAGTCATATAGCTTTCATGATTTCATCTTCTTTATGAGCCCTATAAATCACTTTTCATTGTCTTCTCTAGTTATCATAAATCTAAAATTTTTTACAAAATCAAAAGAGAAGAAAAAGAGCATGTATAACAATGGAAAATGCCATGTCACGCCGTTTTAGCAATATTTGTGTCTTTTGTAGGTCTAGTTCTGGTAAGAATAGGGAATTTGAGGAAGCTGCTGAACAGCTTGGTAAGGTATTAGCAGAGAAAAAGATCCATTTAGTATATGGGGGAGGTAACCTTGGGTTAATGGGACGTGTCTCAAAAGCCGTTTATGATGGTGGAAGTCAAGTTTTGGGTATCATTCCAAAAACTTTGAGTGTGGGTGGTGTTATAGGCAACACAGTCGGGGAAATGCAGATTGTCTCAGATATGCATGAACGTAAGGCTGAAATGTTTAACAATGCAGATGTATTCATAGCCTTACTAGGGGGATTTGGAACCTTGGAAGAACTCTTTGAAGTTACCTCATGGGCCCAACTTAAAATCCACAAAAAACCAATAGGCTTGTTGAATGTTAATGGTTTTTATGATGGTTTATTGTCTTTCTTAGATTCTGCTGTGGAAAAAGAATTTATTTCATCTCAGGCTCACGAATCCTTGTCAGTGCTTCTGATGTTCATCAGTTGATTGAACAATTAGAAGCTTTTGTTCCCGAATACGACAAAGTCACATCTAAGTTAGATTGGTCAATTGATAAGGGTAGCAAAAAGCGCAGATTGGCTTGAACTATGCATTTTCTTTCCTATTATTGTTTTCATAAATATGTTATTTTTGGTGGAGGCAAATATGCAATTAATTCTTGAGATTTGCTTTGATCTTATCTTTGTTGGTTCTAGAGATTCTTTAATTGTTTGGGAGATATATATGAGACTGTTTCTATTTAATTACTTATTTTAGTAGTGAATCATTCACTGAAAATACATGTTAAATTTTATGATGAAATTTTCATCGGGCCGGCATAAAGAAAAACTATCGGGTCAAAAACCATCGGGCCAAAAACGATAAAAAAACATGGAGAAAAACCATCATAAAAGCATGAAATTTTATGAAGAAAAATATGAAAAATATGAATTAATCTCTGTACTGAATGTAGAGTATCTTGCTGAGGTGTCTTTAATATTGTTTTCTCCCTAGTCTTGTTGCCTTCATCGTGTTTATGAGATGTGTTATTTGATGTTAATAATACAATGCTACGTAATAAGAATTTATTTTTCATTTTTCATTTTTCAAATATGCAAATATGCCAATAATATTCATATAAAAAAGGGACTGCTACCATTTCCTGTCTTATGTTGACAAATATATCTTCCTTTTCATTTTACAGGAGAACCGATATTACAGAAAATATTTATTCACAAAGAATAATTTGGAAAATAGTACATGTCAATATTATGTTTCATCATCGTCTAATGGTGTAGAGTTTGCAAATATTTCAATAGACATTTCCTCTTAAGAACTTTAATTTGGTTCGCTTCGAAATCAAACTTCTGTCTGTGTGCAACGATGTATTCAGCATACATAAGTACAAATGCACCACAGTGACCACTGCAATAAAATCAATATAACAACACTGTCAATTATTTTCCAATATAAAATAACAAGCAGTATAAAAAGATAGAGTCCAATATGACTTACTCCCCGCGTTGTTGTGGAACAGTATCAAGACCTAGTCTTTTGCAAGCAAATGAAGTCAGTTGTGCTTTTTCTCCGCTTATTTTCATAATAGCCTCCGTTGCACATAAGTGAGGGCAACAAATGTGCAAGTGGGGAGACATATTGCTCCCGAAAAAATGGATCAGTGTCCTGACACAATGAATCATACACCCGTATTTTTCTTTCCACAAGATTCACTGACGCTAAAACCCAGTGATAATTATCGACGTTGACATGCATCAATAACTACATTAAACACATATAACTGTCATTTAACTTATATATACATTGAACTGTCAAATAACTGCATGATTATACTTACAATTACAATTACATGAGCATGGTTATTGGACAGTTACAAAACATGATCGTTGGACAAATCTCAAAGATTAGTTTACATGATCGTTGGACAGTTACAAACTAAGCTGAAAATGCTTAGAAAATGAAGAGTAACAAAACATGCTCATCTTCTTCTCCAACTGTCAACTGCCTAACCGGTAACCATAATTCAACTTCCTAAAACCAACCTCTAATTATACCTTGCTTGGCAATTTTACAAATCAGACCGCACCTGAATTTGCAACAATTTCAGATCCTTTCCATGATCTGATAGCAAAGACATCGCTTACATACACTTTTGGTGTGTGGCTAATTTATTTCCCAAACATGGATCATATTTTGCATCTTAGTATTGTAGCCCATAAATAAATGATAACGAGACTTGTATTTTGGGTCCATTAAAATCATTTCCCCTCTAATCTGGAATCATGTAAATTCCACTTAAAATCCAAATTTGAAATCATGCAACCATCACAGAATTTTTGAAGAAAAAATAATAGAGTAATAAATATAACAACTTTAATTAACATTTAAAGGATATTTTTTCCATCTTATCTAATTTTTTTTTTCTTCTTGCATGATGATTTTTTTTTTGTCCTAAAATCTATTGAACAACCAGATATTGAACACCAATTTTGTTACTTGTTCCCGATTCTCCTCCTTCAATCTATGGCCTCATTAACCATTACCCATCTCTCTCTCTCTCACTGTACATTGACCAAAATTATTGCTCACAAATTATTGGTCACATTACCATTACCCATCTCTCTCTTTCTCACATGAACTAACCATTACCCATTTTCAGCATTTTCAGCTTAGTTTGCCAGAGCATGCTTATTCACTTCGAAATTTCACATGAAGAAGAACAGGTAGCGCAACAATTACAAAAAGAAATCAAAATTCAAAAGCAATTTGGCTACGAATAACGGTCAAAATTACAAGTGAATTTCCCATAAAAGATCTTACCTGAATTTTCAATGATAATTCCAACAAATCGGTTGGTTTTGTAGCAAATCTTACTTGGTTTTGTAGCAATCTACAATTTGGTGAAGACAATCAGATGAGGAAGAAGACGCTGCGGTGGAAGAAGAAGACCTGCGGCGAAAAAAAGAAGAAGCTGCGGCGGAGAAGAAGCAACCTGCAGCGGAAGAAGCAACCTGCGGCGGACGAAGCAACGACGCGGCGGAGGAAGAATCAAGCTGTGCGGCGGCGGAGGAAGAGCAAAAAAAATAGTTGAAGAAGAAGAAGAAGAGAACCTCTGTCAAAAACAATGCAAAAAAATGGGTCTGTAAAAAACAAAGCAAAAAAACATGGGTGTGTAGTGTTAAGGTGGGGGTATTTTGTCCAAAATATTATTTTGGGTACACGATGTAAAAGTTAGCGGAGGAGGGTGTGTATATATATAATTTTAAGTTTGTTTTTGGGTAATTATGTTAAATTTTCTAAATAAAATAAATTAAAGTGTCTCAATCGAAAATAAAAAAAATATAACAATAAAAGATGTAATAGTCAATTCTTCTACTGAAATAACTTTTAACATATTAATTTTTCATCTTCCATGCTGTTCTACTCTATAAAAAGGGTGATAAACGAGGGTTGAGCCGTTAATTCAATAAGAATTAACCATAATGTGCAAGAAATATTAAATAATTATTTATTCTTGTTAACTACCAAATTTGGAATTATGCAAATAAAATCTTGCTTACATGTATCTTTACTACATGTATATTCTTCTAGCAATGTACACACTTCTAGCAATGTACATTGTACTTGTCTTCTCAATTTTCATTAATATGGGCCAAAAGCTTCTAACATCCTTACTAACTTGCTTGAAGGGTATGAACACAACATCCTTACTAACTTAATTATTTATTCTTGTTAACTACCAAATTTGGAATTATGCAAATAAAAATCTTGCTTACATGTATCTTTACTACATGTATATTCTTCTAGCAATGTACACACTTCTAGCAATGTACATTGTACTTGTCTTCTCAATTTTCATTAATATGGGCCAAAAGCTTCTAACATCCTTACTAACTTGCTTGAAGGGTATGAACACAACATCCTTACTAACTTGCTTGAAGGGTATGAACACACACACACACATAACTTCTTGAAGGGTATGAACACAACATCCTTACTAACTTGCTTGAAGGGTATGAACACACACACACACACACACACACACACACACAGATAGTCACTTCACTTGAAAAAAACACCAGAAAAGCACATCCTTACTAACTTGCTTGAAGGGTTTGCTTCATACAACACATAGTCACTTCACTTGAAAAAACACCAGAAAAGCACATCCTTACTAACTTGCTTGAAGGGTTTGCTTCACACACTTGCTTGAAGGGTATGAACACAACATCCTTACTAACGTGCTTGAAGGGTATGAACACACACACACACACACACACACACACACACACACACACACACACACACACACACACACACACACACACAGATAGTCCACTTCACTTGAAAAAACACCAGAAAGCACATCCTTACTAACTTGCTTGAAGGGTTTGCTTCATACAACACATAGTCACTTCACTTGAAAAAACACCAGAAAAGCACATCCTTACTAACTTGCTTGAAGGGTTTGCTTCACACACACACACACACACACACACACACACACACACACACACACACACACAGAGATAGTCACTTCACTTGAAAAAAACACCAGAAAAGCACATCCTTACTAACTTGCTTGAAGGGTTTGCTTCATACAACACATCAAAACACCAGAAAAGCACATCCTTACTAACTTGCTTGAAGGGTTTGCTTCATACAACACATCATGAGATGTAACTTTATGCCTTAATTGCTTGGAAATTAAATTCCATTACTTTTTAATTAATTTATCAACTTTATGCCTTACTCTGCTTAAAAAAAGAAAAGAAAAAAAAAAGGACACTTATGCCTTGAAAAGATTGACAAAAAATCAAGAGCTAATTGCACCCACAACCTCTAAGGTTTGGGCCAACTATAGGTAGAATCAACTTTATCGTTTATTGACAATGACCTCCCCTGCCGTTAGTTGACTTTAGTCAAACTTAACAGTGTCAGGGGTATTTTCGTCTTTTAAATTTTTTATTTTATTTTATTAAATAATAAATTTAAAAAATAAAATAAATTAAAATAATAATAATAAAATTAATTTAGATCCATTTTCCAGATTGAATCTCAACCGTCCATCAAGATTGATTGGACGGTTGAGATTCAATATGGAAAATGGATTTCCAAAAAAAAAAAAAAAAAAAAATTTGGGAAGAGTTTTGGGTTCTTCGAACCCTTCTGGGTTCTTCGTTCGAACCCAGAAGGGTTCTTCGATCGAACTTATCTGGGTTCTTCGAATTTTTTTTTTTTGATAGCTAGATCTGGGCTCGCCGTCGACGGAGAACCTAGATCGTTGACGAACCCAAATGGATTCGTCTTCGTTGACGAACCCTTCTGGGTTCGTCGCGCTGGTTGGATCTCCAGCAAATTTCTCTCTCTTTTTTTTTTTTGGGTGGAGATCCTCCACCATTCAAACTTTTATTTTTTATTTTTTATAAAAAAAATTAAAAAATTTATAATATTTTTTTATTTAATAAAAAGAAAATATTGTTTTAGATGTATTTTGGTCATTTTAAGGGTAACAGTTGATCAACCGTTAAATCTAACGGAAGTCAACTAACGGTAGGGGGAGGGGGGGGTTATTATCAATAAACGATAAAGTTGATTCTACCTGTAGTTGGCCAAATCTCAGGGGGTGTGGGTGCAATTAGCTCAAGAATCGAAGGTATTTGATGGTAAAAGTTCCAGAAAAGAAAATTAGTTTCTTTAAGCAAACACTAATGTTTCTTCAATACACATGATCTAACTTTATACTCCTTAGATCAGACCAAAATAAGCGCTTCTCTTCTAGAAGCATTAATTACATAAAAATAACCAACTTCTAGCTCTTCTTGTTGGAAATGAAACACTCAAACAACTTCTATTTAAACTCAAAAGAAATATTACAAGAACACTCTCACTCAAGAACTAACTCACTCTTTTACTTCTTCTTCACTCACTTAGAAGCTTTGCTTCTTCTTGATGTTTAAACCGAAATGGGGAGGGGGTATTTATACTACTTACAAATAATTTTAGACCACACAAATAAACTA